>CM046876.1:191791186-192248686 GCA_025667525.1 Glebionis coronaria | reverse complement strand
CACGTCCACCGAAAGTAGGTAACCTTCTTCACCGTTGGTTCCCGTAACCAAACCTTTCTTATCTTTTTTTTTATTATTCTTTCTGAAGGGCTTGCGGTTTATTACACCAAATTCAATGAACTATTGAAGCTATCGAGAGAGTACCAAATGCTGACGGTAACGAAGGTTACCGGGCCGATGCGGTCGGTTACCGGGAACCTTTTGGTTCCCGGGAAACTACGTTCCCTTTGTAAAGTAGGCCTCTTTATAACTAATTAGAGTTGAAATGAAATGGATCACGGAAGAAGACATAAAAGATGAATGAATGATTCAATCCGTTCCCACTCACACGGGTTCTTCTATTGAAGAGGTTCCCCGGGCGTACATAAGAGTGGAACCTAGATAGAACGCGGAGCACCGGCCCCGGCCGCCGATACAGTTACCATGCTTACTAATGTAGAGATTTTACTAGTTGAAAAAGTTCGTTATTCTCGGTGTCTAATCGAATTGATTTCTGGTTCAAAGTGCGACTCAGTTGTTTTTGGTTAAGAAAAAGGGAAGTTGATTATCTAAAACTAATTTAAAAGTAAATGAGAAAAATATTTAAAAACAAATTAAAGACAAGTTCAAATAATAAAAGTAAAACAAGGTGAATATTAAAAACTAAAAGTTAAAACGATATTAAAACGAATATTAAAACAAATAATAAAACGTAATTTAAAGCGAAACAATTAATAAAAATAAATATAAAAGACGAAATTAACTATCGACTCGAAAATAAAGTTTACTAAATGAAAAAGGAGAGAATAAAACTAAAATGGTATTTTAAAGCTAAATGAGGCAAAACCTAAAGCGGGTACTAAATAAAAGATAAAACTTAAACTTTACGAAAAAATATTAATACTAAAAATCGACGAAAAATTCAACTAAAAATATGTAACTTTCAAAAATAAAATCGGAACAACTTTCAGATAAAACTAGACAATTACGGAACAATACTATTAAACAAGCAAGCAGGCAGGCTAGCTGCTGGAAGCAGCCAGCCTAGCTGCTTGTTTTTTGCGCCAAAATGGCTAAGCAGCCAAGCTAGTAGGAGAATCTTATATAATAGTTCATTCGGAACTTTTCTGTTTATACAGGTGTTCATTCGGAACTTAACAAAGTTCCGATTCGGAACTTTTTGGCAATGTTTATTCGGAAGTTTTTGTTTAGCTTCATTCGGAAGTTTTTTAAAAAATCATTCATTCGGAACTTTTAAAAATCATTCATTCGGAACTTTTAAAAATCATTCATTCGGAACTTTTAAAAATCATTCATTCGGAACTTTTTAAAAATCATTCATTCGGAACTTTTAAAAATCATTCATTCGGAACTTTTTAATAACTATTCATTCGGAACTTCTAAAAATCATTCATTCGGAACTTTTTAAAATAAATTGATTCGGAACTTTTTAATACAAATTGATTCGGAACTTTAAAATGAACTCATTCGGAACCTGGAAAAATAAGAACAGTACGTAATGGAAGAAACAGGGGAACACAAATTTTAGCCAAAATTCATCAAGTTCAACCAAAACATTAACCCAAAATAACCACTAAATATCAACTAACAATAATCAATCAAAGCAAATCATCAAAACTAACAAACATAACCAAATCAATCAAAACCCACTTGATCAAAATCATAAAAATTCAAGAACATGAACAATGAAGATAAAGAACAAATCAAACAAGAAAGGTAGAAGGAGATTGGCAATAAGATAAAGATTAACAACAATTAAAGGTAAACTTACTTGGAATTAAAAGAAAATCAAGGGTGCGTTACATGAAAATGTTGGGTCAAAAAGTTGATGTGGCAGAAACTCAAAAATGAAGAAAACGTGAAGTATTTGTCTAGGCGTTGACAAGAGCATTCCAAGCGTTGACAAGAGTTATTTAGGCGTTGATGGAATCAAGCATTGTCAAGAGCAATCCAAGCATTGTCACATGCAATTCAAGCATTGACAAAACGTAGACAAAAGAAGCTAATGGAAGCTTCTATTTAGATAAACATGCAAAAGATATTCTGCATAAGTTTATTTAAATAGAAGATTTACTTGTTTATTCATTCTTATCTCTTGTAAACCCTAATCCTTACACTATAAAAGGAACCAAGGGTCATAGGTTTTATTCATTCAATTCATTCACAATGTAAACCTAAAGTGTGTGTCGCACTAGACGTGGGATTCAATGTATACACGTCTAGTGGTTGTTTGTTATTAATATAATGAACAATCCATTTGTTTTAATTCGTGTCTTTGTGTCCAAACACCTTGTCATGATCATTGTTCTTTTCCGCTATGTTATCATATGAATGATGATCATCCTAGATATAATGGTTCATAACCATTGAGTCGAACGATTATAGGGATCAACAATTGGTATCAGAGCCTAAGGCTCGTGATATCTAGGTCCGACGAGGTGTTCGTGTATGGTGAAGAAAAGAAAAATTCGTATGAGTTTTTCTGGACGTTTTTGTGTGCGCAGCAGTATTCAAAAGGTCATAACTTTTGATTGAACCGTTGGATCGTCACGAAATTTTAGATGTGTGTTCTACATACATAGATCTAAACATCCACCGGAGGGATTGTCGAGTTTTGTCCCCAGGCAAAAGTTATTAAGCGTTGAAGTTGGCTGATGGAAGATTTTCAGTTTTCTGCTTTCACATGAAATCATGAACTAGGGTTCCTCAAACCCTAGATCTACTTAAAAAGCAGGAAGAATTGAAATTGGAGGCTGTTATGATTAAAGATCTAAGGTTTATGTACAAACCCTAATTAGGGTTTTGGTGCTTAATCTTCTCAAACCCTAGATCTATATTAAACTGCAGTAAGTTGTGGGTTTCTGTCACGTACAAACAGCAGGTTATATGGCCATGACATGTTTAAATAAAACAAAGAAGTGAGATTGAACGTGATATCGCATGATCGTAAATTCCAAAATTGTGTTCACATGGTCAATCAACTCTGATTGGTTGAAAGGGTGTGTGTTCACACGGTGCAAAGAAGAAAGTATAATATTACTTTGGTTTTGAACGATCTATGTTCACACGAAGCTTTGCTTCTTATTGGTGGAAATCATTGCTATGTTCATACGACCAAGGAGAGAAACCCTAATAGTTGTTATCTAAAGCTTCGATCGTATACATGCTCGTCTATTGTTCTTCACGTGGGGATACAAGCCCTTTGTTTCTCATTGGTGGAAGATATTAGTGTTCACACGGTGGTTAGTCATTGATTGGTTTACATCGTTTGTGTTCACACGATCAGACATGGAAGCAAGGATGACAAATATGTGTTCACACGGTATATGATTTCTTATTGGTGGAAATCATATGTTTACACGGTTTATTTACACGAAACAAGGAAAAGATAACGTTGATACGTTTGAATTCAACGTTGACAAGAGCAAAAGATGTGAACGCTGACAAGGTTTAAATGTAACGCTGACAGGAAGGGTTTCGACGCTGACAGGAATAAGTCAACACTGATGGAGTTGACAGTGTTGTCCGAGATATGTTTTTCAAACGCTGATACGCCTTGTCCGATATCGGGTAATGAATGTGGATATTGGACAGTAAGGGTTCTTGGATAACAAACGGAATAGCTGCTGTTTGAGAAAACTGGTACGTTTTAAGCACACAAAAGGAGGAAAATACACACAAAGGTACATGGAATCTCCGTTATAATTTAGAATATCATGTTGATATTTATGGCTCGGATATTTTTGAAAGGGATTAATGATTTTAAAGCGAGTTAGCAACATTCATGGAGTTATTTATTGGAGTATGTAATCGGGATAACCTTGTAGTTATTCGTTAACAGCTTTTACATATGAAGATATTGATTTGTCATGAAGAGGTGTTAGCTTAAGGGGAAGAATTCTTATGGTAAGTTTGATGATTGAAGAAGATTTTCGTGAGTTTGTGTTCTATCATATCTTAAAGTTGTGGACTTCCAGCCACTAACTTTAAAGGTAACTTGTTCGTGCTTACATAGTTGGTGACGAAGACTTGTCATAAACACTTGAAGGAGTTACATTATCGTGCTCAGTGTCTCACAAAGGATGAGAATATTGACAAGGGATCGAGGTCTACTTATATTTTCTCATGGTATAAGTTCTTCATCACATGGATAAACAAGACATGGAACATAGGTTTGTGGTATTCTACTTCTGCATCAAAGACTACTTTATTTATTTTTCTTCAGGATCATTACATAGAGCCTACTTTTGGAGAATCTTCAACATTGCAACATTGTTTACTTCCTTGTTGATGTGACAAAAAGGGGAAGAAATGCATGCTACACTTGAGGGGAAGCAATTTGAAGATCATGTATAACTTACAAGAGATACACATAGAGTTTTGCCACTATCAACTAGGGGAAGATTGTTGGGTCAAAAAGTTGATGTGGCAGAAACTCAAAAATGAAGAAAACGTGAAGTATTTGTCTAGGCGTTGACAAGAGCATTCCAAGTGTTGACAAGAGTTATTTAGGCGTTGATGGAATCAAGCATTGTCAAGAGCAATCCAAGCATTGTCACATGCAATTCAAGCATTGACAAAACGTAGACAAAAGAAGCTAATGGAAGCTTCTATTTAGATAAACATGCAAAAGATATTCTGCATAAGTTTATTTAAATAGAAGATTTACTTGTTTATTCATTCTTATCTCTTGTAAACCCTAATCCTTACACTATAAAAGGAACCAAGGGTCATAGGTTTTATTCATTCAATTCATTCACAATGTAAACCTAAAGTGTGTGTCGCACTAGACGTGGGATTCAATGTATACACGTCTAGTGGTTGTTTGTTATTAATATAATGAACAATCCATTTGTTTTAATTCGTGTCTTTGTGTCCAAACACCTTGTCATGATCATTGTTCTTTTCCGCTATGTTATCATATGAATGATGATCATCCTAGATATAATGGTTCATAACCATTGAGTCGAACGATTATAGGGATCAACAGAAAATTAAAGTGTATAAAATTAAGGAACAAGAAAAATGAAAATGGGGAAGAGAGGCTTGTCAAGCCTCCAACAACCTAAACAAATGGCTAATAATGTGTATTTATAGGGGAGGAAGGGATTAGTGGAAGGAAGCTTCCTCCCCTCTTTCCTCTTTTCCTTAATTGCGTCATTAGGTCCCTCCTTTCTTTAATCTTCTTAAATCTTGGACTATAATGACTTTGGCTCGGGATTTCTTTGAACTCGTCTTGTAATTCTTCAATAAATTAGACTTGAGTTCTTTGGCTTTTGGTAAACTTCCGTCTTTTGACTTTTTCTTTGATAAATCTTCAGAATTGGTCTTGGACTTCCGTTCTTTTTCCACTCTTGATCTTTCGACTTCATCTTTTGTCTTTTTCTTCAATAAACGCCCGTGAAAGACCGTGTTTTCTTTCCTTTTCACATTTTGACCCTGAAACACAATAAAAACACAAACCACGCATAATTCTGCCATTTACGACATAAAATATACGTTTAGATCCAGTTTTAATGTAATTAAGTGGTAGAAAAGATGGGTGTTTTCACACCCATCACTTACCAGCTCTTACCATTGCCGCCTATAGATATAGATGGGAGGTAGGCGGGGCTAGCTTGCTTCTCTTCCCCTAGGCTACCTGCACATCTTATGTGCGAATAAAAGGAAGCGAGCGGCTCTTCGCTTAGTAGACGGCCGACGGACGACGACCCCTTCTTGTTCTCGCCCAGCCGCTTTTTTTTTTTTTTAGAATCCTAGACTAAAGAAGAAGGCTCTTGAATCAGCGCAGGGAAAAATCCGCAAGCAGGAGAACTGTACTAACCTGCCGCCGGTTACTTTATCAGGGCTCCGCAGGAGAAGAAAGAAGGTCTGGGTCCAATTTCTAATGAAACGAAGGTCCCCCTTACTCCTTATTCTCTCTTAAAGCTTTATAAAGCTCTAAAGTTGGTTAAGAACTATTGACTGTAAACGATAGCAGTTACAGTCACTCAATGGATATGCTCGCCTTTGGAATGAAGATGGATGAACAGGAACTTGAGCCTGGAACTGATGAAATTCGGGGAAAACATGGAACCGGTCACTATACCGGGGGGCGAGACATGACCGCGACTTAAGATTCAAGTACCGTTGAAAAGACTAAAGGAACAGGGGAATGAGTACCTGTAATAAAGCACAGGCTAATACGAGCCGACCAGAAGAAGCAAGGCTTTAGATTACCGGATCCTGGACACAATGTTCCTAGAGATGGAGTGCCCCTGCCTTTTCTAGCCTCTCCTTCTTGCTTGCTTACCTAGCTCTTGTCTTAGTGACTCTTCCTCTTTTCTAGGTTTTTCTGAGTGTGAAAACGGTAGATTTTTCATTTGCCAATGAATTGGATCCGCCTCGATTCAATCAATAATGGGATTCTTCGCTAGAGAAAGGTTCTGTGACATGGACGCCCAGCCCAACTCGGTCGGTCGGTTGGCCCACCTAAGATATTCAAAAATGATCGATCGATTTGATCAAATTTGAAAAAGTCTTTCTCGCTATTCAGAACAGTGGAGCTTTCGATCAAGATGTTCTCGCCTCCCCCGTTTGGGCTCTCGCTCGAATCGGATATGGGTATTCGACTCAATCTAATAGCCTACCTATCGGGCGCCAATACAATAAAAGAGAAAGTTTGCGCATGGGCCTATTATCTGATGCAGAACCGATGCGAGAGGGAGAATCAATATGCGAGAAGGGGGGGATTGAGAGCTTTCAAGAACCAGTGGAAAGGAAAGACTTGTTCCCTGCATTCCTTTCTTTCCAAAGAGAGTCATTAGTGCTAGGGCATAAAAGCTTTGATTGAATGAACGCCACCTTGCTTGTATTGTTTTCAAACAAATCCAATGTTGGGCCAAGCGTTGCCAGCCGGTAATAGCCGAAGGCAAAAAAGGGGGAGATGGCAACGCACCTGATACAAGAGGGGGGGGGAGCCCAAACAGCCTTGTACGTACGCCGCTCACGCGAAGAAGTTATTCTCTAATTCAAAAAAGTCAAGCCACCATTCTTCAGTGATGAGCTCTAGCGAACAAATCTTATGTCTTTTTCCCAGAGAAAAATTGCTTTCTACTAGAACAAGTCCGCTGCGAGCCGAGCGAAAAAAATGACTCAACTGAGCCGAGGCACTATTCACCAAGTGGAACTATATACTATCTTGACTAAGCCCACCGCCCCTTCCCCTATACCTGGCTGCTTCTCGCTTACCAAAGCGTACTTCGTTTCCCGGGACGGGCGGCTCCCTCTTTCTTCCGGTAAGAAAGCGGTTTTTCCCTCAGGTTCCTCCCTGACCTTAGATGGAGAAAAAAATGCTTAAGGAAAAGGCGCCCTCGAAGCTGACGCGTCAGTCCTCTCTTATTGCCTTATTTGGACCGGCGTAAGGAGGTTCAGTCAAGTATAGTATAGTGCGGCTTATGGTTCTAGTAGCACAAAATATATAAACTATACTATGCTAGTTCACTCTAGAAGACCTAGTCTGACTATAGTTAGTAGTAGTATAGATTAGTTAGATTCGTAGAACAGAAGAAGAGCCTGAATTTCTATTATATT
Organism: Glebionis coronaria; assembly: GCA_025667525.1. Classification (NCBI taxonomy): domain Eukaryota; kingdom Viridiplantae; phylum Streptophyta; class Magnoliopsida; order Asterales; family Asteraceae; genus Glebionis; species Glebionis coronaria. The sequence goes on along the minus strand of CM046876.1, from coordinate 192,241,114 downwards.
AGTCAAGCGCTAGCACCCCTATAGAGTCAGGATGTCTTCTGGATAGCTGCGAATCCTTCAATGTTGATATGGAGACTTTGCTTCCCGTTCGCTGAACAACCCAACTGTTGCAACACTGAACTATGCTTTAAAGGATGAACTCCACCGATTTTTGAGCTATTGAATTAGGGGATCCGAAAATCCATTTCTTTCTCACTCCCCTCTATCAGAAAAGGAGGCTTGACTCTCAAATGGTGGTAAGGCAAGCTGTATGTATCTAGATAGAAGTAGACCTAGAGCTCTGGGGCTTTAAGGGATAGGCCAGGTTTGGAACCCTAACCCAGACCAGGAAGGGAACTATATCCTATAAGAATATCACACACGAGACTCGCCTGGGCTCTCATCGAGACTAAGTCACTTCCCTCTTCATTGCTCCCCCCCCCCCCCCCCCCCCGATCCCGATCTCCCGTTTGAGAATAGCGTAGGTGAGAGAGGTTCTACCCGATACAACTGGCTATCCCCTTCCCCTCTATCGCCTCTTTCACCCTAAAACCTTAATTGGCTATCTTAGTTAGGCTATCCGACTGAACTGGATGGATCCACTTCTCATCCACTACCGCGTGTAAGAGATAGGCTCTCCAACGAAAGAGGATCCACATCTCCTCTACTATCCTTCCGTTTCGACTAGCTTTCGTTCTCTCGTTCGTAGCTTATTCGACTTTCTTGATCCCACTTGCGACTCAACTTTTGAGCTGATTGGGTTGGTGTTCAGTGTTTGGTCTTTTCCCATGCTTTCCGTTGGTCAACAACCAACAAAAGTTCTCGTTTAGTTCTTCACTACTCCTACAGAAAGGACTCTCTTTCTGTCTGGAGGGAATTCAAAAAAAATGGAAAAAAAGTCAATTATATTCTACTTAAGACTCTGAAATCCTTCTGTGAAATAGCGTAGGGGGAGTATGAACTGGAACTAGACCAGGCCCATTGTTCTCCCGCAATTCGAAAGAATGCTTATTTGAATCGTCAAAAGACCTCTTGAATAGTGCGCTCGAAAAGAGCGTAAAAGAGGTTCTAGATAGACATAACCTTCTCCCGAAAATCTTTTATATCCTTCATTATTAGAAAAAGTGATATCTACAAAAGTGGTAGATCCAGTTAATTTGGAACCTATCGATCTCATAACTATATATAATATGCTCGAAGATCTTATTCTTCGTGATGTACACAGTTCAACCTATCATACTATCATTCACCTATTAAATAACCTTTGGTAATCATGAGGGTAGTCTTTTTTTCTTTTGGTTCCATACGTACTGGAGTTCTAACATTTGAATTTCTCTTACATTCTACGTTCCCGAAATGGATCCTATCAAATATTTCACATTTTCTATGATCATCTCTATTTCAGGTATTCGGGGAATCCTCCTTAATAGACGAAATATTCCTATTATGTCAATGCCAATTGAATCAATGTTATTAGCTGTGAATTCGAACTTTTTGGTATTTTCCGTTTCTTCGGATGATATGATGGGTCAATCATTTGCTTCATTGGTTCCAACGGTGGCAGCTGCGGAATCTGCTATTGGGTTAGCCATTTTTGTTATTACTTTCCGAGTCCGAGGGACTATTGTTGTAGAATCTATTAATAGCATTCAAGGTTAAACATGACTCCTAGAGAGTTACCAAAATACGAAGTTCTCTTTTCGTTCTCTTCTTTCTTTTTTCTTTTGACTTGGTTGGCAGGGTCAGGGCCTTTCTCGCTGGGCGAGCGCATCCGATTCTAAAGTCCTTTCCTAAACCACTTCCCGTTCAGTTGCTGAAAGATAGAGAGAAGGCTTTCTAAATGAGATCGAGTTACACGAATATGCAGGCTAGAAAGATGCTATTTGTTGCTATTCTATCTATTTGTATTCTATCTATTTGTGCATCAAGTTCGAAGAAGATCTCAATCTATAATGAAGAAATGATAGTAGCTCGTTGTTTTATAGGCTTTATCATAGTCAGTCGTTGTTTTATAGGCTTTATCATATTCAGTCGGAAGAGTTTAGGTACGAATTTCAAAGAGACTCCCGCCGGGAGTGGCGTGGTAGTACCGGCGAAAACGGCTCTGCGCGATGTTGTCACATCTGCATCCGTCGGTGTTATGAAGGCCGTACCTTCCTCATCAGGGTCTACAAGGAATCGTTGGGAATTAGGCTCGACTTTCCTTGTTATTATTTGCTTCGTTCACTTGATTCTACTTTCCTATCCGGTTTATGCAATAGAGCCGCCGGTCCTGCCACCGCAGCTGGAGTGGCTAAACGCGCTCCCCGAGCTCTCTCTTTTTGCACGGATAAGGATTCTTGAGGGCAGGGATTACTACAACCTTCCTCCCCAGAATAATCCTGGGGAGTATGAACTGGTTGTCCGTGAGAACTTGGCGCAAGCCCGCGATACCGGCGACAGGGCTATAATTGTTCGAGAAGAGGCAGGAGAACTTTTCATCTTGGAGAGAAAAGGCCTTTTGCAAAACCGTCTCCTTGTTCTCATGGGCAATGACCCCAATATTACGGAGATACTTCGCGAAGCCCCGCCTAATAAACTGCTCCCCACCACCCCGGATCGTTATACCCGGTATATCCGGAGGGAGGCGTACGACTTCCTTGAAGAAAGGACGGCTCTTATGGGCTCATTGGCAGACCCCTTTCAGCGGAGTTTGTTGGAGAAGAATTTAAACTCCCATCTTAGGGATCTAAACCTAAACGGCAGAAGGGCACCATTCTACCGCGAGTTCTACTCGCACTTTACCGGGGAGCCGCCCGCCGCTTAGCTTTAGATCCTCAATAACTTCCAGGAGACGGGAAGCTCTGTGAAGTAAAAGAAAAGGTGGGCGCCAAGTGACGTGGCCATGGGGGGGGGGGGGGGCTATAGTACTGACTATGCATAGGACTACTAAGGTGAAAAGACAGGATGTATTCCGACGAAATGCTATTGATTCTAGGAGGACTATAATGAGGGGGATGACAGATCTACTCACGATCAACTAAAAGGAGAAGTCGCGCTGAAAGGAGCATATTGGTTCGAATCTAATTCGTGAGAAGAGTCCAAGCGAGAGACTATAACAGTCAAAAGGCCTTCGGCTAAAATACAAATAGTCATAGAGCTCGTTGTTTCACTCATAAAAGATGATGGATAAGCAGTCGTCTCTTACTATATTCCTTCCTAAGTAAGGAATGGCGGGACGGATTAAAGCAAGAATCCCTCAACCCCTTCGGTTAACTATATCTGCTCTAGGAAATAGGGTTGATTTGTGACAACTTTCGTCACCGTCTTTCTAAGTGGTATGGTAGCTGACTAGCACTAACAAGAGGGCACTGATGGGATGAGTTTCTTGATTTACTAGTCAAGAGATTCTCTGGGGAGCTTATTACAGATATATTTCATGAAATAGAAGATGAAAAGAAACCTACAGAGGTTACTAACCCGGCATTAGAAAAGACGATATCCACAATGTTTCCTTCATTTTTGGATAAATATCCTGATCTGATCGATGGGCGCATCAAATACCAAGATGATCTGCCTGATAATGACTGATAACTATAGCAATAACTATAAAAAAAGTACTCTCCTATTAAATTAGAAAGGGATTCTTCTTAAATAGATAGAAAATGCCTTCTACTTACAGGCAAATAAGTCCCTACTAGTGGGATAGCCACGTACTCAGAAAAGAGTCCGCACTACTAGAGCGAGGATACCTATTTCTATATAAGAGAGAACTACATAACAGTTGGGGCGTTAAGCCATCATATTCCTTTCAGTAGTCTAATGAGTACGCCCCTACTAAAGGGCCTCCCTTTAAAGATAAAGACAGAAGCGCCTCCAATTGCTCACCAAGAAGAAGTTTGAGCGCGAGAGCAAAGAAATCGGGGTCATTTACGCTGTTGTGACAAGAGAAGTCGACCAAAGGGGTGCTGATCAGTCCATAAAAGTCCCTAACGTGAGTGCTCTAGAATTTGCTAAAAGATTTATGGCCTATTCTATAAGGTTACACTTTACTTTAGTCCTGTGTCCCTTCGGGTTCTCCATACTCTCTCTTCTCTTCTGGAGTTTCCACTTTCCTGTTTTCGGAACTGCGAGTCAATTTGCTGTGTTCGTACAGGTTACGCGGTGGATCTTCTCTTATAAGGTCTACTCACGTCAAGGTATTCCGGCATCTAAACGTTGGAAGCGCCAGTATCTCTTAATGTTTTCGCTGACTGGCATACTTCCTTTACCATTGAAGTTTTGGTTAGCATTTCCAGATTTGGGAGTGTTGACTGCAGAGCAGTATGGAATGGTAAGGGCGTTTATCATGGAGCGTGTACGTCCATCAAACTTCAATGAAGTTGAAATTGATCGGATTCGTACTTTCTATGGTGACGATGCAGATTGCATGTTTTAAAGATTTTTGAAAGAAAGATGGATGGAGTATCATCTTCTATATCTGCATTGGTATGCTACTGCATGGTTAGACTACTAGAGCAACGGCACTACTGCAAGCTTAAGAATAGAGTCGTGTGAGTGCATGGTTGGTCCTGAACCAGAGATGAGGTAAGGATATGTATACCTGGGTTAAACTTTTTGGGTTTATGAGTTGCTTTTTTCCTTTTTTGGACAAGCGCCAGAAGAGGCTTTCATTTAGCTGACGTTTTAGTGGGTGACGTCTATTAAAAAAATAAAAAGATGAAGAGTCAGTTTTCCTATGTCTTCGGGTGCCACAGCTGCTACATTAAACACTTCGTCTATGGTGTCTTTCACCCCGGGCAACGCAACATGTTGCCTAGTTTTGAGTCTTGCTCACCTTCAAGTTCAAGATTCTTTACCCACACTTTCACTCACAAAAAAGGCACTGAATCAGCTAATCAGCTTAGTCGGAGACGAGATGCTGTTAAAGAGCCCTAATTTATATTCGTGCTATGAAGTTGGTCAATCCTCAAGGATTGAATACTTTCCTCTCCTTAGTTCTTAACTTGGGTCTCTCTCTAATAAGGAATGAATCAAATTATCACATGAGCGCAACTCCTTTCATTCATTCTTATTCTTCACTTATCAAAAGTTATATTATATAAGTCAAAGCCTTAAGCTAAGCAGCATACTCGAATCCTTCAACGATGATGTTGCCGTTTCGGCTTACGACTCTTGAACTTGAAGGTGAGCGAGCCGGTTTAGTTTGGCTCACATCATGTGAATTCTTCAGGGAATTGGGCCTGTGTACAGTAATTGTTCAAAAAAAACCCTACTCTTACCTAGTTCATGCTGTCGGGTGTCGATATGGCAAGTCTGGAGTTAGAAGATCAGTCCCTTCCTGCGCGTATAACACTCAGCATGTAAACTTCCTAACCATCTTGTTGAATGGCTTATCTCCGGAAAGAAAAACAACCCTATCAGAGGAACGGAGTAGCTCGACCAGCGAGAGAGGAACGGAGTAGCTTGTCTAGAGGGAGAGGCTAGCTTATTGCGTTCCAACGGCTTCTCTTTTTAGCCGATTTCCTACGTTTAGGAATTAATGTAACGATACCTGTGGAGTCCCTTTTGCGCGATAGAGGCTAAATAAGTTGGGCTTGTGCTCGAAACCCTGGAAAGAAGATAAGATGAAGATAAGATATAGTATATCCGGAGGCGAAAGCCACACAATCAAACAAGCGGTTCAACAACACAGTACCGAAAAAGCCTTACGAAAAAGCTATGGAAAGGCATTGGCTTGAAAGAGAGGTTACGGAGTCTCTCGACTAGGTATGTTGTTAAGAAAAGACCTCCCTACCCTAGAGCTAGATTCAACTTCCCCCGGGCTTGCCCTAGGAAAGAAAATCGAAGTCAGTGTGTTAAGTGGCATTTTCATTTCACTTCTTGGCCTGGACACTCTCTTCATCTAAGGTCTTGGCTTGGTCACTCCATTAAGCTTTCCCATCTCACAAGGGAAGTCTATTGAATGGGGTACGAAAGATTGCTATTCAAAGCATCGTTAAGAGTTCTCCCTTCTAGGGAGATAAGATGACTCTTTTCCTTCTATGGAGCGGGATGTGAGCTTCTCGCCTACTGATCTTACTCAAAAAGAGTCAATGGCAGCAGACGCAGAGTAAGAAAACCTTGCATCACATCACACATAAGGTAGTTTACTAGATATCACTTACAGGTAAGTCTCTTTCAAGTCAATGCCTTCTTCGGCACTCACCTTTCTCTCGCTCTGAGCTCTACTCTTCTGGTAGGTAGTACGTGTTTGCCCTGTTCGGTCATCTGATCGAGAATCTCGAATCTGTTTAGCCTTGCTATCATCTGATGGTCATTCAATCTGATGGTAACTGGAATCAGAAAGAGGATGGGGGAATTAGGATAAAAAGAAAGTCTAGCACATCTCTCCACGTCACGAATCTCTCTGTCTTGCTATTAGCCCTAGGCTTAAAAGTAGCAGTACCATTCGCAGGTATCTTCGTTTGAGTTCCCTCCTTTCTGGACTTCTTTTATATGTCTGAATGTTGAGCCGATATACCTTATTTATAGCCTCTCGGGGATCAAGAATAGGCCTTTCAGAAGGCATAGAAACTACATATGAGGAAGATGCAGATACGGAAGAGGAGCTCTACCCGGCGTTCATCCCGTAGTTGAGGCAAATCACCTTCATCAGCTTCTAGTAGGAGCTGAGCTCTTCCGCTAGCTCTGGTAGTAAGGCTCTTCGGTCAATAGTTCGTAACAAGGCTTTCGCCAACCTAGTAGAGTAAGTGGAGGACGTTGATAGACGATTTGGTCTACTACCTCGGCTTGATCTATTGGGAATGGAATTTCTTTTTTGTCTTTCACGGATTAGCCTTTCGACTCCCTCCTATCGTAAGCAAGTCTTGAAGGTCGACCGATAACGAGAGGAGATTGATCAAGAGAGTTGCAAAGAAAATGATGAACTAAAGTAGAAGGCTCAAAGAGCAATCAATCTAAGTAAACGAGATAGAGTTGATCCAAGTAGGAAGATAGCTTGTGCCAGATCAATCAATTCCCTCGGTAAGGCCTAAGGTAAGTCAACTCAAATGCCATAACTCCCTTCAGGTTGAAAGGCGCAAAGAAAGAAACTTCTTAACAAAGCCTTAACTACTAACATTCTATAAACCATATGCAATACTGGAACCTAACTCGAAAAAACCTGGAATAGAAAACTCTTCTTTAAACATCTGCTTCAGGACTAGCCTTTCACTGAGATCACTCCCATCTTGCTTCTTGAGCACTAGCCTATCACTGAGATCACTGCCTTCTTGTGTAAGAGAGTAGACAGAACCAGTTATATACTAGAGAGCACCACCTTTATGGCTGAACTGAGATCACTGACCGGTAGCAGCTAAGGAAAAGCTATTCCCTTAGTAGCAGCTAACTCAATGGCAAGCAATCTTCCCGCACTCTCCTACTACTTAACTGAACTATGAAGCATTAAGGTATACCGTGAAATAGCCTATACTAAAAGAGAAGCAGCTAGCCCGTTCAATAGCCTCTCTCAACCCTCTCTCAGCACAACTTGATTGACTCGATCACATACATCGTAGGTAAGGTACCCTCTATTCTAAGCTAGTACCCTGCTATGCAGTCTTTCTTCTATAGAGCAGGGATAGCGAAAGCTATAGCTAAAGTAAGAAAGCGAAAGGCCTACAACCAGAGCCAAGTAGATTTCTCGCCTTGCAGGGATCAATCCACCTAAGGGGAACCAATCAGTACCCAAGCAGGTGATTAGACGTAGGTTTTGCTCCTTTCCTCCGCCCTAAAAACCTGACTTCCTAAGCATACTGAGAAAGAATTAGCAGATTCCTCTCCCTCCTCCTTGCCCTCTTGAGTAATGAGAAGCGGGCTAACCCAAGCTCGTGCCACCCCTGAAATGAGAGTCAATCTTGGAACCAGAAAGAAGAGTCAATCTTGGAACCAGAAAGAAGAGATCTACATAGAAAGTAAAGACGGACGCCGAGATCTAAGATCGTCGATTCCCGTAGTCTAACCGAATTCATTCCTTGGCACTAGGCGGCTCACTTAACGACTATTGATCTTCGAAGGGCCCTGCCGGTCATCCCTCGCACGAAAATGAACGAGATTTTAGTCATTGCCCCGACTCAACCCTCTGTATATGCCCTTGAAGTCCGGCCGGCGTACTCTTCCTCATAACCCTAAAGCACCAAAGGGCTATTGTGCGAGATAAGACCAGCTGTAACAACTGGAGGACGGGATAACATATCTGCTATCTCCCTTTAAGCACCTTTACGACACCTTATAATAAGAAGGAACTGCTGCATAAATCCCATCCAACGAAACGAATTCTGGTCTTTGCTCAATCCATGAGATAAGATAAAAAAAATTTCTGATTGACTTCATCAGGAGATCCCTATCCTATGGTATGTATCTATCCTATCCTTTCTTTTTGCTTAAAGGCAAAGCGCTTAGCCTGGGTCTTTGGATCCTAAAAAGTCGTCCGGTGCTGGCCTAATTAGTAAGTTCTACCCGCTTTCTCTTTAAGGGCGAGGCTTTTCACTCCGATTCTCCTTATCTTATGTTATTATGAAAGAATCCCTTTTGTCTTTCTGGCAAGAGTTTGAAGGGGGCTTGGTAGCTAGGAAAGTAAAGGCTGGGCTAGTGACAGGAGTGAGTGAAGGGATTCTCGTAATAAAGTAATATAGGAAATACCAATGTAGTTGTTCTCGGAATAGAGTCTGCTCTTTGCCAGCCTTCGGTGGTGTGCTTTGTTCCTTGAGTAAGGGCATTGGGATATAGAGACTGCATTAGGGGTACCCAAGAACTTCCAGGAAAGTCCGCATACCTGGTGATAGTTTTCACCTCTTCAAGACTCATGGCTGAAAAGGACTTAGTAAAGGCCGGATCTTCTTATCTCCACTGAAAGCCCAATAAGAAGAGACTTAGGAAAGGGAATTAGTAATAGGTTCTACAGAGAGTCGATGAGCAGCTCCAGACTTCGTTAATGGCTATCTGCCCCCGGGAAAGCAAACTGGTTGTAGTTCGGGGTTCAAGCCGAGACTGCTATCTCTGAGTGAGTTCTGTGGGGGCTACTCGTTCCCGAAGGGGAGAGCCTCTTATATATAATACCACGAAAGTAAAGGAAAGAGTGAGACCCCTGGCTTACCAATACGTAAAATAGTAGAGGCTTTGGCGATGCTTTCCTCTGTAAACCATGAAAGTCAGCAAGTCGTAGTCGCTTCATAAGTTGACAAGATTTGGCCAGTTTTATGTGTGCCAATGGAGTCCACGTAATTGGCTCCTTCTTCACAATGTCTTGCTTGTTGGTGGCACTCAAGCTTCTGGGACCGTTACCCCAACGTCTGCTTTGAAAGCCAGTGAGACTTCTCAAGCACCTCAGATCAAGAGCACGGGGATCAAGCCACTGACTTGCTAGCTTCTCAAGTAAAGGGCCTCTAGGGTATACGATTTCTCACACGAAAGCTGGTACGCTAAACGTAGAAAGTGAGGATGGGTAATACCGGTAAAGGGAGTCGAGCCCATATTCAATTACCTAGAGCTCATGGACATGCAAAAATGGGTCTTCATTAGTATGCTTACTCAGTGCTGTGAAACCAATGGTCACATAGGTGACCTACAGTTGGGCATATACACAAACAACCTAAAAAAGAACGACTAGAAACACTCCATTCATCATGGTGTATGGAGCTGAAGCTCTCATTCCCCGGCCACCAGTCTACGATTGGCAGTACCACGGAAACATAGAAAGCGATCGTTTACACAAATTGATTCATCCCGGGGAAGATGGCAAGATAACCGCCTGTGCTAGAGCTACTGCGTCAAGCTTGGCATGATAGGCAGTTACGTCAGAAACCGCTTTTCAAAGGCTACCAGACTTGGGGTTAGCTACACGGAGCATCTCTTTCTTACGGTTACAGGGAAGCTCTCTAATAGATCACTTAAGACAAAGGAACTTAACTACAGCAAAGGTAGCGCTAGCTAAAGAAGACGGATAACCATTTTCAGGAATCAGAGCAGAATTCACCCAGCAGCTCCGCTCTCAGTAGGAAAAGAGAAGACTCGCGACCAGATACATTCGTTCGGTCATTTACCGCGGGAAAGGCCCTCACCTTCGGTAACATCCTTAGCCCAGAAAAGCTGCAGGGAAGAGATTCTTGAAAAGAGAGTGCGCCTCACGAACTTCATGACTCCCTTGCCTAATTCAGAGAAAAAAACCAGTCAAGGAGTCAGAACTCGACTCACTACATACATTCTAAGAGAAAGATGAAAAGAATGGACCGATACTCTCGTTTTGGACGGACAGATAAAGACAAAAGAGCTACTACAGTAGCGACAGATTCGATTCCTCCTCTTCTCTTGACTTGCTATATATATTACATATAGAATATGTAGAGAAGGACTCGGCGAATGGTCAAATAGCAGCTGTGAAGAAAGAGTTGTTACTTTTGATTCTCTTATATAAAAAAATATATTGAAAGTGTTCCGGGTAAAGAAAAGTGGTGGTCAAAAGCCTTCTTCCATCTTCTTAGGTTAGGCCGCAAAGTCGCTACAGGACTCGCTGTGCCATCTATTGGGCAGTGTGTGAAATGCTTTACACGTAATTACAATGTATTCAGGCTAAGATAGCAAGTGCTCCGCGAAAGGTACGAAGATGCTTTCCCGGTTTGAAGATGCTTGACTGAAAATTTTTTAGCTTAGATAAATAGCGTTGATAGAAGCTTAAGGCAGGTTATTCGCCAAATCAACAAGATTGTGTATCATGGTGATCTCACTGAAAGAGAGGCATGCTGTCGATAAAGTCATCAAAAACGCGATTCGGGATAGATTCTTTTCACCGAAATTCCCCCTTTTCCGGCTTCGATTAGCAAGAACAAAACAAACTCAATACGGGGATTGTATTCGAAATCAAATTTTTAGAACGGGGTGGGGCGCCAGGAAGCCCCGCTTAGCTTGTATGATACTACCATTATTCGCCCATAATTCCCTCTTTGTTCCACCATGTGGTTTGGTTTCCCTGCCTGCCATGCCTGCCCTCTTTCAGTCCACGTGGTACTCGTATTAGCTAAGTGAATTCTAGCTTTGACTTTGAAAGCTGGCAACGGGTCCTGTTAAGCGCTTCGCCTCGTTCCCTCCTAACACAAACTGCTCTGTGTAGCAACCGCAACAGCGCAAGCGAAAGTGTCTCACGCCTCCCTTTCTATCGTGGTACTGAGAGGGACGGTCTTGACTTTATTGATTTGGAAGATCGCCACACCTATTCCTTTTACTCCGTAAATAGTCTCAAGCAGCTCGCCACGCATGCATACATGATTGAAAGGACTTATATTATATGCCCTTTTCTATGTAGCCGCAAGGCCCGTTCAACATAGCTGAGGAGAGACGTAGAAGCAGGTTAGGGAGAGGCTTCGATGGACAAGCGGAACTTGAACGAAATTGTATAGTTAGTCAATACAGCTCAATCCGTTCTTCAGTTCTTCCTTACCATAAATCATTATTTCGTGTGTTGTCGGCTCTAAAGCAAGGGCGGACAGGTATTGGAAATGAGTTAGCCTCTTTGATGACTATCCTTTTTTGTTGAATTGCTTTCGACCATTGACAGGAAGAAACAACGGCTTCAGTTCACATTTCTCTCTTTGCTGAATTGCTATCGACTAAACGGAAGCCCCTTGTTAGGAAGAAGATCTTTGCTCAAGAGGAAAAACTTCATTATACGAAAGAAGATAACTAACTGGCAGCTGTCCGAAGGCAAGTAGTTAAGAAAAAAAGCTCGAGCATACAGCGGAAAGCATACGCGTTGGGCAAAAGGAAGCATTCTCCGCTGGCACAAGAATAGTAAACAAAAAGCCCATCAAACTATGAATTGAAAGGATCATATAGCGTAAAGCATCCTTGGAAGCCGATCCTGTCCCGTCGACGTCAGTCACTATATGAAATAAATACGGAAAGCTATCAGATATATGTCAGTAGTTCATGGAATGGACTTTAGTATCTGGTATAGACCCGATATGATATATATATATTACCATCGCTTGTCCCTGATCTGCCAGTGGTATCTACAGACCAGTACAACGCTTGACTGATCATCGAGTATCCCACCGGGCAAGAGCCCCCTTTCTCGATCGAACCGGGCTGCTGCTATCACAAATCTCTATTCGTGCCCGAGAACATGTATTTGGAAGAGGAACTGGTTGCCGAGCGTAAAGCGCGAGATGTCCTTTCATAGCGGAAACTCTCAAACAGAAGAGAAGGGTACGAGAACCCGTCATGCCTTCTAAATCATCATTTTAGAATAGAATGTCGTAGAGAAAGCAAGGATTTTCTTCCCCGGCGATAGCATAACAAGCTGGGTCTGGTGACAACATTGGTATTTGGTGGTTGGTTCCAGGGAGCTAGTCGGTTCCTGGCATCCGATTACGAGCTTTATTGATCGGTCTCACTTGCCATCTTCGGCATTGGACTTTGCTTATCTACGATGAAACTTTCTATGCTCGTATCTACCACTTGTTCCTAAATCTTCGCTTGGAGTAAAGATTATCACTAACCTTGAGTAAAGGAGGCATTTTTTGCTACCGCTAAGAGGATTTAGTTTAGGAAGGCCTCTAAATGATGAAATGGTTGTAGAAAGTAAAACTATCCAACCTTTCGGAAAAACGGCGTTCCAGCCTAGCAGAAAAGGGGTTGATGCACCTCCATCCAATTTCAGTGAAATCTACTCTAGTTATAGGGCGGGCAACAATAGAAACGCTTCCTCTTGATTTGGAACTACTTTCTCTAATGCGGAGGACTGGTAGCTATCAGATATCATGCCCTCATCAACGAGTAGAGTATGACTGACCAAGGGGAACACCCCCAAGCCTAAATTGAAGTACACCCGCCGATGCCTTTTATATGACGGTGCGGAAGCAAAAAGTACAAATCAACCTTTCCATATCTATTAGATCTATTAGGACATTACCTTCAAGAAAGAATTAGCTGCCTGGACAGGGAGTAAAACGCGTTCTGAATGGCCCAGGCCGAAGGGCTTGGCTTGATAGTAAAGGGGTAGTCAAGCTGTGGCAAGAGGAGAAAAGCAGTTCATCTTAGTACCCGCGAAGTCAGGCTTTTCTAGCTAGTAGAAGGATAGAGACTAAAGAAAGTTAGTTTACCCGAAGCAGAGAGAAGAGAAAGGAAGAGTGTCTCCATGTTTAATTCTAGCAAATCTTCTGTGGAGTAGGAGTAGCACCTAGTTGAGTAGGCAAGTAACTTCTTTCACTAGTTGAGATAGACAGATTACTCAAGGTTGTACGAGCAGGCTTCCTGGGCCACTTACCCCTAGCTTTATGCCAGACTCACTGATACAATAGGACTTAGGCTTACTTGCTTCCCTTTCCGATAGCTGCGCCTAAAGGGGAGAACCTACTAGCTCAGGAGTGGCATTTCACCCTAAGCAGACCACTGCCATAGTGGGGCAGCCTTCGCGGGAAAACTGATTAATAAGCAGGATCAAAGAAGACTTGCTTAATCCCCCTTCTCCCGGAACCTTTCCTCGTCTATTTGGCTATCTCGTCCTTTCCTTTCCTTGTTCATAAGGCGGAATGCTCGCGCAAGCCTGTCCACTCAAGGGAAAAGCCCGTACAAGGTCTGGCTCGTGCAGTGGAGGAAGATGACTATCTAAAGCCACTATTCCAAGCGTAGGTCGAGATTGAAAGGGCAAGGTTTTAACCCTTCATAGCATAGATAGAGAGATTATAAGTAAACGATGATGAAGGATGACTTTCAAGTGGTACTGGGGATGTTGACTCAACAGAATCAGCCTATGCACAGCAAAGAGGGTTGAAAGCAAGTAGGTGGTGGCAGGATGGGGGTCTCATGCTTAGTTAGAGGGAAGGACGAAGGAGATGAGATTAGAGAGGGGCTGTAACAACGAAAGAGAAAAGGTTTTCTTTTAAAGCTATGGAGTGAATTCAGAATTCAAGAGGAAAGGATTAGTTGTTTACTTTTATGGAAGCTAAGGGAAGAAGTCAATCACTTTCAGTATCTCTTGCTTCTTTGGTTAGTTCAGTACGAGTGGCAGGCTCAAACTGGCACAGGCAATATGTATATAATAATAAATAGGCGGTAATAAAGTCAAGCTTTTTCCAGAGGATGAGTCTTTCTCCTCCGCTGTGAACGCTATTATCTCAGAAGCTCAGGCTGTTGCACGCCTTACATCTCAGATTGCATCTTCGCCTCCACGAAAGAAGAATCAAAGAAGTCAAGTTCCATAGGCATCCTCCGAAGTCTCATCTCAATCCTGCGCTTTCTAAGGGAAGGCTTTAGCTTTCCAATCGTAGGACTGGGCCTTCTTTCTTGACCCTTTACCGGAGAGGCAACCGTCTTGTCTTAACTGTCCCGAGCTGGGTTGTGCTCATTAAAATAGTTTTCCTAAATGCCCCTTTTTAGCTGTCGCGGGAAGTGAAGCAAACTCGACCAAAGGACAAGTCTGTTCCTCCTTTGTTTTCTGTTCCCGATTCAATCTTCACCTTTCCTGAATGAAGAAAGAGAGTGAAAGAGAAGATATCAGCGCAATAGGTACAGAGGGGAGAGAAACTGTCTTCGTTCGGTTCGGCAGAAGAAAGCCGAGAAAACAAATAGGAAGAGCACTAACTAATTAAGTAAATATATAAAAGCTATCACCACCTCGAGCAGTAAAACAAAGTCGTTATGGCTATGTTACTAACATAGACAACTATGAATGGTATTCATTGACAGGAGTGACCGCTTTCTAGTCGTAGTTGGTACCGCCCCTGTTCACTTCAGCATGCAAGGAACACCTTCGGGAAGAATCAAAGGTTTTCTCCTCTGCAAAGCTATCAATGCTTTAGTCAAGATCTTTAGCAGTCGATCGTTCATTTTTCTCTCGGGAGACATGGCTTCAATTCAATCATTCTCTCCGGCTTTTGAGATAGTCCTTTGATAGATCAGCCTGGTTGGAAAGGATCTTGTACCTGCCATGTCAAGGTAAGGGCATCTCGCATATCAAGTTACTCTATCGATTATCGATAGCGTAATATATCCCAACACAGAGAAGGAACAGGGTCGGTAGGTAATTCATCTTCGTTTGGATAGCGCTACGGTACACGCATCAAGATACGTGCTTTTCCACTCGAACCATAACCGGAACCATAACCTCCATCTAGACCTGAAACCGACACCCGCATACCGCATATGCCATTGGTTTGTCAGTCGTTGTGTAGAAGTTCATTCGTGGTAAGCCACGTAAGGAAGGGCTCGCCGGTACCTTACAATTATTTGAAAGAGATTCACGTCGCCAGGGAGTACGTGTCACGAACGATTCATTGGTCGGGTATAAGGCGAAGACGGCTTGATAACGTCACTTCTCGGCGGAAATAGCAAGGGAGTAAGGATAGCGGATCACTTTCTGTTTCAGAAAACCGTTTTCGGGGATAGTCCATCCGAAATAAATTTTTCAAATTGAATAATTCGGAAGAGAGGAAAGCAAAAGTCCAGGCATTGGACTAGTGGAATGAAACCTTATCCCATTATGGAGTGAGAACCTGATATTCTTTTATCAAAATACATGGCCTCCCCTAATGGACTTTGGAACAGATACACGAGCCACTATCTTAGAGATCATCTTTCTTGATCGAAGCCCCACCCAAAGGTATACGCTTTAAAAGAAAGATACACCAATCATGTGCGGGACGAAGCAAAGCATTCGGGATAGTGAAAAACTCGCAACTTCCCCGATCTTTCCTTAAACCAACCCCAATGGGAAATTGACTCAATAGGCTGCTCTCTCTGAGTGACTAAGGAAGTCGGAATGATCCCAAAAGAAAGAAGATAAAAGATCTCTCAAGACCGATTCTCTTTATCTCTTTAGCCCCACTGCCAAATGAATGTGTTCTTCCTATAGCCATTTCCAGGCCTTTTTAGGCCAGTCAACATGCATATAGGTTAACTACATGAACAAGAACACAAACACATGAATAATACAATCATCCCATGGCTCTGATACCATTTGTAGGATTGTAAATCTTGCTTATGTTTTAGAGACAGAAAGAGATAGAAAGATGGTGGATTACACACACTTCTAGAGAGAGAAACTTAATAAGAACTATGTGAAAATGATTAACCACACACCCTCTCCATCAAAGGAGAGGGTTTATATACCCAAGCCCTTGTCATGGGCTTGGGCTTACATTTGGGCTGGCCTACACATGTTGTAGGCTAGGCTTTGGTTTGTTTGTTTAATTAAGATAAGTAACTAAACTACGAGCTATTACATGGACTATTGTTGGAGTGACCGATCCTTCTTAATACGTAAAACGTATTTCCAACAACTCTCTTGAATCCATTGTCCATGATAAGTGGACAAAGTACCATACCATGCTCTAGGGGCTTGATAAATGCCATACATTGCCTTTTTCACTCTATACACTTTGTTTGGATGCTCTGAATCCTCAAATCCAGGAGGTTGTATAACATATACTTCCTCTTGAATAGTTCCATACAATAAGGCACTATTTAAGTCCATTTGATACAATATGAATCCCATGCAAGAAGCATAGGCAAGGAAAATCCTTATTGCTTTAATTCTGGCAACATGTGCAAAAACCTCTTTATAATCAATACCCTTTTCTTGTGTGTAGCCTTGAGCAACCAATCTATCCTTGTTTCTAATCACAATTCCTCTTTCGTTCTTTTTATTCCTAAGAACCCAACATGCTCCAAGTGGTCTAACATGTTTGGGACAGTCCACAAGCTCCCAAACATCCTGTATTACAAATTGGTGAAGCTCATCCTGCATTGCTTTAACCCAACTTTCATCTTTAATAGCATTAGAGATCTTCTTATGTTTTACTTGTGATAGAAAGCAAGCAAACAAACGCTCTTGTATCCATGCATTATCATCTTTCTTGTGAATATTGGCAATAAACCCACTTTGTCTTTTCTTTTGGCTTCTAGTTTGTCTTGGAGTGTGAATAGAACCAATTATTTTGGAAGGATGATGATTTTTAGTTAAAAATAAGGTTGATCTTCCACCAAAAAAATTATCGAGTTGTATAGTAGACTCCAAGTTGCCAATATCATCATCTTCTTATGTTTCATACCTACTGTTATCATTTAGGTCTTTGTCAGTGGATGGTGTGGGAGGAAATTTGTTAAACCCCCATGGCCATTATTCACATGATGTATTGTATCATTCTTGAAGTTCCTTACAATCTAGCTTACTTTATTGCTCATCGAATGCTTTATTGGTCAACCTCTCCTCAATCTAATCTTCTTTTTGGAATGCTTCTCACTTGACTTTACTGATAATTTCAAATCATGTTCCCCTTTCTCGACTACTCTCTTTACGGCATTTGTGATCGTGTTCAAGCACCTGTCACCTTTACTCGAACTAGAAGAAAAAAGAGTGAAATGGAAAATGCACAAAAAATCAACATTGGTTCCTCATCTTTTCACCCCGGCTGGTGATGATGATGATGACGAGGCCACTCCATCACAACCAAATGCTCAAAATCTTGATGCAAACAGATGTTGTCGAATATATGATGAAAAGGATCTGTTAATGCAAACATTACGATGTTTTGTCGATATAAACTCTTTGTGTTTTGTTGATGACAAACGTATAATTCGCAATACATTATATAAAATGATAAGGTACTCGTAATCACTCAAGAATACATTTGCGTACTTCTCTCCACATCTCCAAGATCGCATACGACATGAATCACTCAAGGTATGAATAAACATGTCATTAATCTAACTAAGTGATCAAGGATTAATATTTTCTTAAAACCCACATTTAATCAAATGTGACAAAAGATTTTAATAAACTTTATTTTTAAGAAAATGTTTTAATAAAAGAAAATGGAAATTTGAATTTGGAATATTCTAAAGAATATTCCCTAAGGTATATTCCAAAGAATATTCTTTAATTTGAATTTGACATATTCCATATGCCAAAGGAATATTCTTTGAGGGTATAAACTACCCCAGATGGCATATCCCCACTAAAGGATAAAAATGCACGGTTTCTACGTCGGAGGTTCCTTATTGATAAGGAACCGCGGGACGCGGTTCCTTATTGATAAAGAACCGCGGGAGGTGGTTCCTTATTGATAAGTAACTGCGGGTGTTTTCGACTGTTGCACTCTTGCCCTATAAATAGTGGATCATTTCCAGCTTTTCTTTTAACCCTTTTTGCACAGTTTCTTCAAAAACATCTTTAAACTCCTTGATTAGTTAGTTTAGATTAATCTTGTTTAAGATGTGATTCTCTCCTTCAATCCTCTCATCCTCTCAAGTGCAAAGAGAAGAACACTTTCATTACCATGAAGTGTTGGGTTCATAACAAGATGAAGATCTCTCCTTCTAGATCAAACCATTGTTTTCCTACTATGTATATGTAGAAGATCCAAGTGTTGGGTTCACTTGGATGTGTTTGTAAGGGTAGTAGATCCAAGAGATGGGTATCCTTATATTAGGTGTTAGTTGTGTAGATCCAAGTTTGTTAATACTTAGATATAGTGTTAGAGTCATAGATCTAAGTGGTGAGTACTTAGATCTATATGGTTTATGTGTTTATGCCATAAAACACAAGGTTTGTTATGTTGGTCCATAAAACATAACTAGGGTGAAGAGTTATGTAGATGTGTAGATCCAAATTGGTGTGTCAATTTGGAAGTTGTGTAGATGGGTGTAGATTGGTCATACCTAAGATTAGGACTCGACATCTAGCCTTGTGTCGTAAAATGGTGAAGTGGGCGATGTTGTGTCGATTGGTCCTACCTAAGATTAGGACTCGACTTTTAGCTTAGAGTCGGAAATTGGATAAGCGACGTTGTGTATGGTTTCTCCACCTTAAGGAGTTTGTTGACTAGTGAAGTAACTCTCGAGTAAGCTGTACTCGAGGAGTGGAGTAGGGCAAAGAGGAGCTTCGTGATCGAACCACTATAAATCATCGTGTCGGTGCTTTCCTTTACGTTTATGTCTTTACTTTCATAGTTGCATAATATACTTGTGTTGTGTGTCTTTTTGTGCATCACATAATCTAAACATCTAAGTTGCGGAAAAACTAAGGCTTAGTACGTGTGTGCTTTATGTTTAGATTATGGTCAAGTGTGCATCCTTTAGTTTAAACATCTTAAGTTGCGGAAAAGCTAAGGCTTAGTACGTGTGTGCTTAGTGTTTGTACTATTGCTTGATGTACTCTCGATTTGATGTGTTTGTGTGTTTACTTACTTGTAGTATTTATATTTCAATCAAACACATCTCATATCTAGTCAAGCTTGATAAGTTTTTGATACAAAGGATTGTTTAATTTTAACATGTATCAATCCGTTGCATTCACTGTCGGCGGTTCCTTAAATGGACCGGCGGTTCTTTAGTGATAAAGAATCGCGGGTATGTTTATAGAACCACGCATAGTGAGTTTAACGAAATGTTTTGAAAATGAACTAGAAACTATTCAACCCCCCCCCCCTTCTAGTTTCTACAATCGGTATCAGATCATGGTTATTCAAAATCTTTGAAGTATATTGTACTTTAAAGCTTGGATCGATCTTTGCTCTCTTTTCCAAAACAAATGGTTTTTAAAAAATGAAAACGGCTTGTAAACTTAGAGACGATCTTTGTATCAAATTGTTCATGAAGAGTAATTACTTATAAATTGTGTTTTGTTGTTTCATTCATACAAGTTTTAGTGTTAAAAAAACTTCGTATAATAGCTTGATAACAAATCTTTTCATGTTTGGAAGTATAAAAATCTTTTGTGTCATAATTAACTCTAAAATACGAGTTCTATGTGTCTAAATTGATTTTTTTTAGAGTCCTAAGTCCTTCCAAAATGTTACCAAATGATTTTGGTCAAAAAACAATTCTTGTCCACTGTCCGCGGTTCTTTATCTCTTCCCCGAAGTTCCTTATCAATAAGGAACCACGGTCAGCCCGACTCAGATTTTTGCAAACTTTGAAAAATCATATAAAATCAACCGTAAGTCCATAGAAGTTGTGCCACCCGTCATTTCGAGCGTATCCAAACCTTTATTCAAACTTTAAAATTTGGATGTTTTCTAAGTTATATACTTTGTCCAAAGTATTGAGCGTCGGTTTGTCGTAAAACTTGTGTTTTACTCTTTTCTGTTAAGTTGGACATCTCTTTTGATATATCTTTGAAAATTGATATATTTATAAAATGTCGAACTTAATTAAATTTTGAAATGGGTCGAAAACTATTTTCAAATAAAATCAAGCTATGTATACTTTGGTGTATCTAACACTCAAAACAAAGACGAATGCTTTTGTGCTTTTTCTTTTGTCTTTGGACATTCTTAAGTGCTCATTACTATTGGTAGCAGTGTTACTTAGTTGTCTATTTATGTGTGCATTGCATATAGGATTAACATCTCTTGGTTTACAAACGTTATATAAACATCTTGTACACTTTGACTTGTTCATTAACACTATTAGGTTTGAAAGCTTTGTGAGCTTGTCAAATCTATTGATGTGGGTCGCCTTACTCGATCATTGTGTTATTAGTTCAAGTAGATTAATGTCTCACTATTAAACATGAAACACCCTTTGAAAATCATTGTTATTTTCTCTTAAAGGAGTGTTTATGGGAATCAAGAAAGATTTCAATTAAATATCAATTCATTATTCAAACTATGATTGGTATCATTATCGAATCTAATTTACATTTTTTAAGTGTAGACATAAATGTGGTTTATTAATATACATCGGATCATAACTCACACTTGTGTTGATGATGGTATATTGAATCTACTTGTTCAAATTATTAGACATATTTGTTTAATAATTGCTTATAATGAACAATGGAGTCGGTTTGACAACTTGGATGTTTCATCCGAAATACTCAAGTAATTTACATTGCAATGCAATTTGTAAATGTGTCATTTTCGAAAGACCAATCAAGAGTGTTCCTTTGTTTTGTGTAAACGTTGTTTATACACTTCAAAGTTATTGGCCTAAAGTTCTATTAAGGTAAATAACCTTAACTAGACTTATTTGACAAGATATGCAATGGTGCAATCTTTACCCTCATTAGGTTGTGCATTGTGTCGTCATACAATTTTCATCCTTGCTACACTTTATTAGACAAATGTAGGAATTACATTTTGTCTAACTTGAGAATGACTACTAGAGAATTTCTGCACTAGAATCTTAATTTGACCTAACGGTTGAATTACTTCCTTGTGGGAAGTTGGGTTATTATATAACTCATAAAAAGGTCGTGCTTAGCCTTAATTGAGCACCTCTAGTGATAGTCTCATACTCATTCTCTAAATTGATTGAATGGCTCTTCCTAAATATGACTAATGATAGTTTACTTCGATGAACTTTGTATGTCATTAGGAGTCTTTTTCTTTTGTAGCCATTAGGTTTTTCTTAGCCTTCTTCCTACGTGCTAATTGAACCTATGTCTTTTTCCTTTGTGTGTGTTCTAGTTTTTATTGCTCTTAAGCATGGCTTTAGGATAAGTTAGACTAGAACATTAGGATTTGCCGAATTGGAAAAATTCCCTTATCCTCCAAAACACACCCTCTGTGAGCGGTTCTTTATAGAGAACGCGGCTCCATATCAATATGGAACCGCCAGTGGAGAAAAGGAACCGCGGGCAAACACCTTTGAAAACGGTTTTTTCCAAAATTTCCCAATTGTTCCATCACCCTTTGGAATCCTTGTTTCAAACCTTTGGTCACTCCCAAAATATCTTGTGCTTTCTCTTCTTAACCCAAAGCATTTTGAAATCTCTTTCACACCAAAGAAAAATATATTTTTCACAAATGAAAGCCTTGATTATCCACTATTTTCTAAAATCCCTTTCAATCCAAATTCACCAAAGAACACACCAAATTAAATCTTTTCTCCTTCTAAGGATATTGATTTTGGAAACTCTCCTTTTCTACCACTTCCCTTTTGTGTTCTTACTCCATCACATGATTATGTCATGCATCATGGAACATATTGTCATTGTTGTCAATATCAACATATTTTCATGTCTTATATCTATGATGAGTTGAATTACAAGATTATCACCAAGCCTTATCCACCCAATTCCACCACCACCTTGTCTTTCATTTAAGCATGTTGATTGCTTATTGCTAAGACATCTAATTTAAACAAATCTTAGAATTCTAGTTGTTGAGAATCTAAGTTTATTAGATTCCTTGTATCATAGATTTAAACGTAAATTAAGCTGTTTGATATTAACTTGCCTGTGCCTAGGAGGCAGGCAAGTATCACAAGACTCACAGAGATCTAAGTCTCTGTGAGCAACCTCAGAGGAGTCCATGTCAGAGACATTGTCAAGGAAGTCGAAGATTACTTGAAGACATACTCATTGGCTGTGATGGATAACAGCCAAGATGTATCACGGACTCTAAGGGGTTGAGGCTTAACAGGGGTGGCAATATCCTGTTAACACTCAGTACACTTTGGACATACCTTAGTATGTACGAGACTATGAAGAAAAGGGAAATTGTGTCAGCTCTGTTTTCCTAAAGCATTGTGGCAGACTACCAAGAATAGAAGAGCATCTTGTGACAGATGTCTGACAAGTGTCTGTTTAGTGTAGTCACCATCAACCAGTACTTGGAGTCAACCTCATACCACTATAAATAGGATGTGTAGCCTAGAGTTAATGTTGTTCACTTTGACACTTTTTTACACACATTAACTCTTTAGAACTTATTGAACCAAACAGCTGCGACTGTGTTAATAAGTTAGGTTTTGTTTGTCCAAAGTGTGCACAACACATTGTCATCAAACGGTGTTATCCATAACACTTGTAATTCTTTGTTATATAATAATAAGTATTACGTTTGAAAAGTAATTACGTGTGTTGATTGTCTTAGTTTATCGTTTCACGCTTGTATTAGGGACTTTCACTAATGTAACTAAGATTAAAATTATGCTTAAGTTTTAGGCTTGTGTTTCATACATCTTTGTATGATCTTTATTTTCTTGTATTTCCTTTCATGTTTTTCAACATGATTTGTCTTTGGGTCTTGGATCTCGTTTTCCTTGTGATCTTCCTTTTCTTCTTTATTTTCCCACTTGATTGTCAAGGAAGGTTAGATCTTAATCTAATTCCTATCCTAGTAAGATTGACAACTTAAATATTTCTTTTGAAATATTCAAATAATTTTAACTTGCAAGTGCAATTGTTAAAAGTCATATCTAAAGCATTGACTTTCAAGCCATTTAGCATCTTATGTTAAATTGTTTGACCAAGTGATTTTCTTTTGAGTCGATAATCGCTTTTGGACACCCACTGTCTACGGTTCTTCAAATAACCTAGCGGGTCATTATTGATAATGAACCGTGGACCTATTTAACGAACCATGGCCAGTGAGTCCCTTTTGTTTGTTTTTTTGTCTATTTCTCTCTTTGATGATTTTTCTTAAAGATTCCTTCTTTTCTTCTCTTTTGAGTCTCTTCTCTCGTTTTTCTTCAAGACTTCACAATCGCCTAATAAGGTATAGTATTCTTGAATTATTTTGTGAAGTTATCCTTAATTTCTTTGTTGAGTCTCTTTCGATTTATTTTAATCATGCCTCTCTAAGTTGAGTCTCTCTCTTTTATCCTTTCAAAACTAAGTCAAGTCGAGCCTCACCCTTTCCTCGTCATGTAAATGTTCTTTGAACATTCACAATGATTGAGAAGAGCTACGAAACTTTGAGCATGTAGTTTATCGTATGCTAAACACCATCCATCTTGGTTTTTGCATTCTTTGACTTATTTGATATCTTTCTCTATATCATTGAGTTATCTTTTTGGTGTCCACATTCATAAGCATCCTTGCCTATAATGTCTTATATCTAGTATTTTTCTTAAGCGTCGATTTATGCTCGCTTTTGATTTTTCTTTATTTTTGTACCTTGATTCCCGACTTAAAGCTTTTGGAGCTTTCTAAAGGAATTGTTTTTAAGGTCAAAAATGTCTTCGAGTTGAGATTTTTTGTCTTTCTCGTTATTGAGAGTTGATTGTGGTTAAAATTCAATTGGATTGGGTGATTCCAACAATTCTAAGTTTTTGACCTTTTGAGAGGATTTTGGTTAAATCTTGAATTTTCTTGGGTGATTCCAAAAATTCTAAGCTTTTTACCCTTTGACATATTATCATTACAATTGGTATGGATGTTTCTTCTCTACTTCTATTCCAACAATTGTGAATTGATCTTGTCAATATCCTCTCCTTTGACTTGTTTTTTTGGATTGATAGCATCGCGTGCACACTTCTTTCTTCAATGTTTGTCATTGTTTGTGCAAACGACTTATTTATCATCCTCATTTTCCTTTTCATCATAGTCATTCTTCCTCTCTTCTCGACTATGTGGAATTGTTTTTATTGTCCATGTTGGAAATACTTTTTTACGTATTTAGAAAGGATCGGTCACTCCAAATATAGATACAAGTATTGGGCTCGTGATCCAATGTATTAAGCTATAGCCCATATAGCCCACATGTAGGGTGGGCTATATAAACCCCCCTCCTAGCATGTTAGGAGGGGTTGAACACTTACATTTGATGACATTCCATCTTTCTTTCAACTCTCTCCTTTCTCTCTCTTCTTTCTCTCTCTAAGTTCCTCCATTTCCCATCCATATCAATAGATAATCCAACAATGCCTAATCCTTAGAAAAATACGATCCTTCAATTGGTATCAGAGCATGGCTGATTCTTCGGATTTGTGTGTTTTCATCTATTGATTTGGTGGTACAATTTCATTCTTTCTCAATTTTTTATTTTTTTCTTTAATTTCGTCTATCTATACTTTCAATTTACGTTTTTTAAAGGGAAAAATGGTTTGACAATATAACGTTTTTTTCTTTCAAATTCACAAATTTTTTTCCTTATATCTGTTCTATCCACTTTTGTCTTAAAAAGTGTATCTATTTTAAACAATTTTGTTTTTTTAGTTACTTATCTATTTTTTTCTCCTTTTTCTATCGTATCTGTCTTAAAAATTGATAAGAGTAAACAGTTTCAATGTGTCATTTTGTCTTTATCAACTTCATCGTATATCAGTTCTAGAGTTCATCAAGAATCCAGGTTTGTACTTTGCCTTATACACATCCATCGGAAAGAACCAGGTTTGTACATCGATCGCAATAACCATAAGGTTCTACTTTGCGATCAAGTTATTCCGATACCTTATTCCGACGTTGATTGCGATAACACTTTGCGATCGTGATTACGACGGGATCAAGGATTATTGCAACGAAACTCTGTCCGCATTCCGATCGTCTCATTGCGATGGTGAATTTTTTCATATTGCGATGAAAGTATTTTTAGATATTGCGATGGAGTCAGTGAGATATTGCGATGAAATTTGTTAATATTGCGATGAAAAAGTAGTTTGTCATTGCGATGGTTCTTTAAATACTTGACTCGAAACAAAAACCTAGACTCAAAAACAGTTTAGACCTCACTCGGACTCACTCGACCTCTCTTCACAACACCTCGACACACCATCAACACACAATCAACAGACACTCAAACAAAACCAAATAGACTCTCAACTCTCAACTCTCGACTCAGCATCAAAGCACACAACTCTCACCTCTCAACTCCGACACAAACACTCTCGACTCAAAATCCTCACAACACCCCCTCAATTTCACACATCACTCTCGACACAAACCAACAGTTTTCAAAGCTTTACAAACTCGACTCGACTTCGACCCTAACACTCTCACATGAATCGAAACCAACTAACTTGATCTCAGAATTAATTCTTTTCCTCATGCATGGTAAGATAAATTAAGATCTTTACCCTCGAAATTAATTTTCATCACTGATCACTGTTTGGTTTTTAACATATCTTCACATACGAAAATCAAGAAAGATTAATAACAATACTGTTACTAATATTCTCTTTATTTCGATTTGACACATAAAAATTAAACATCATTTAAAAACCTACCCGAGACCAATTATTTGATCTTAAAGCCAACATTTTTTTCTTGTTCTTCGTGGGGTTTCATCGAATCCAGACTATTGTGTTGATTTTATTGTTTTGGGTGTATGATTATGCGATCTGTGTGGATTTCATGGTGATTTTAAAAGGGTTGTTTCACTTGGGTAAAAGGATTTGATAAACAGAGGTGATTGATTTGGTGGCTGTTGAGATCGTGTAAAGAAAAGGGGGCGGTGGATGCGTTTTTCTTTAGACTGAGATAAGATTAAGGTTGGGTTGGTAATGTATGAGAAAAATTAGGCTTTAATTTGTGTTTTTATATCCAAGAAAATCAGACGGAGATAACAAGATTTTTTGTTTTTGAGTTGGAATTCACGCCACGTGGGTCTCTGTCTTTGCCACGTTTTTTATTTTAATTCACGTGTAAGATAAAAAGTGGGATCCAAATTGAGTAGTGGTCTCAACTTTCTTTCAATCTAATTTTGATCAATCTAATTCACGTTTTTTTATTTTAATTCACGTTTTTTTATTTTTAACAACTAGCCTCAACTTTTAAGTTATTTGTGTCGTACTAAGTTAAATCGAGTCGTATCCTGTCGTGTCAACGTAATCTAGTTAAATTAATTTTCGGGTCGTATACAAGTTTAACCGAAGGTTGGTTTAATTAGTTTACGAGCTTTCTATTTGGAGTGAGCAGTAGTCGAATAGGACTCCGTTTTTAATTCATGATCGTTTGAGCCGACAACAATATTTGAACCAAGAAGAGAGTCATATCATCTATCGAGGATTTTTTAGAGTCATTTACGGATTTTTTGTTGGTTTGTAAAAACCCGAGGAATCAATTTATCGTCGAATTATACTCTCCCGTTGCCACTTACCTTTCATCGAATTTCAATGGATTCATTGGATGCGACAGTTCACGAGGGAGAACTACAACATATGCAACTCAAAGAGATCAAATTGCGTCAAAAATCATTGGAAATCTTTCACGAGCTCAAGACACATCTTGCACTTCTTTATCCGCACAACATGCCTGAACTTCCAGCCACGGTTCAAATATTCTTTGGCAAAGTGGATAATTTTAAAGAGAAGATTTTTAATAATTTGAATGAGTTACGGTTGCAACTTGAAAGGGAAAATCTTCATGAGGTTAAAGCAAAGTTATGTCTAGAAATTATTCGCACACAGTTTAAGGATTTCTTTGCTTCAACAATGGTACCTCCTTTTGATTATTCGACTCCAATCCTTCACCAGCTTTTCAACGCGCATACGGGTTGTCAGACTGACACTTTTAGAAGTGGTTTACTCAATCACATCAATATACTTGAGAAGTGTATTGAGGTCATGTTCGTTAATTACAACGAGATACGGTTGAAAAAGGGTCAGATTCAAAGAATCAAGGAGTCGTCTAAGTCATTGAATGCAGCAATACCTCATAAACATGAGAGAGAGACATGCTTCAAGTTGTATTCAAAAGATGATTACATCTGCCCCGAGCAAGAAATAGGTGCCAGTCTAGTCGTCAAGGTAAGCAATGGCAAGGAATCAGGAGGAACGCATGAAACAAGCAGCAAGTCACAAGCACCAACTGTTCAGGTGCCAAGTTTCAACAATATATAGCATGATGAGCTTTCTGAACCTAATTATGCCAAACATGGGATGGAAAAGAGTGATAGCGATACCACTTCTGATTCATCTGATGTGAGTCATAATGGGGGAGAAAGTGTTCAAAATGCTAAACATCATGATAAGTGTCTTATGACTGCTTCTTTAAATAATTCTGATTCTAGGATTAAAGAGCTTGAAACAATTTTAGCTCAGCAATCCAAAGAGCTTGAGGATGCCCAAATTGAATTTTCAAAGAAAACGGAAAAATTTGAAACGTATTTTGAAAAACTTGAAAAGTCAAACGTTGTTCTTGAACGAAAATTGGATCAAACTGTTCTAGATTCTAAAGCTGAAAAGGATAATCTTTTGAAACAAATTAAGTTGCTTGAATCTAAGTTGGCATCTCAAGATAGATTGCTCAAAGAGAATGAGACTTTAAAAGCTCAAGTTCAGGAAAAGGTCTTTGCAATAGCGGCTCTGAAAAACGAATTGAGGAAAACCAAAGGAACTAGTGTGGACCCTAAGCTTGAAAAACCATCAATATTGGGGAAACCACCTCAAATACAGTCCGTTAGACAACCGACTGCATTTAGATCCGAGCGATCACAATCCTCGAGACCGCGGTTTGCCTCCCAAGTTGATATGGCTCATATTTCTAGATCAGTCATTCCACCAACTAGGGCCAATGTGACTAAAACAGCTTTTGCTAGACCTAATCACATGATTGCATCTAGTCTCCCTAGACATAATCCAAAGAACATGTCTCGAACTAGTTCAAATGACGTTCGCCATACATTTGGTCTAAGGGAAGCTAAGAAAAAGACACAAGTAAGAGATAGGAATTTCAAACATAGTCAGATGCCTTCTAGTTTACCCAACCCTGCTACCCGTAGCATGTCACATCCTAGGAGCATCAATCAATCATCTAGGAATTCTAGATCTTACTCGAACATTAAATATGCTACTTGTAAAACATGTAGGAAATGTGTCTTTAAAGGCAATCATGATTCTTGTATCAAAAAATTACTTAATGAGGTGAACTCCCGTGCTAGAATTAATTCCCAGTGGGTAGCTAAAATCAAACCCATTGGTAAAATGCGGCGCCCCTCTGGTAGAACTTTCACTCTTGTAGGAAACGAGTGCCCTTTAACTAGGATAGTCTCCGATTCTACTAAGACTACTAGAGAGGAAATTGAAAAGGGTGATACTTCACTTAAGCCTGAACTTAAGGTTTTCTATAAAAGGAAACGTTTGCCAACTAAGACAAGTGAATCATCTCCTCAGGTCACCTCTAGCACAAGAAAAGAAAACTGTGAACCCCCACTTGCTTCTAAGATAGATATCGTTAACCCATATCCAAGCATGCAAATTCTTAATGAGAATGCAGGTAACAAAGAGGATGTTCCAAAAGAACAAAGCGGTCCAATCATTGTATACCATTCAATTAAGGACACTCTTAGAGTTTGGTTGCTGAAGAAGCTGATATCTAAGAAACAAGTGTCTCAGGGGATTTGCAGTTAAGCTTTCAATGTATAGGACTTATAGTCACATCACAGACTATAACTCGCTCTTCAAAGAAAGGAACGTTTATCGCCGATGGTAAACTTATCCTAACAACGAGAAATTAATTTTTCTCGGGCATGAGCTTATATCAAAAACATTCCAAGTTTTTAAGCTCATGCACAATGGCTCACATTCAAATCACAGTCTGTGACCCGTTCTTCAGAGAAAGGGAAGTTCATCTACGCAACGATAACTTACCCTCAAAACGAGAAATTAAGTTTTCTCGGACACGAGCTCATATTAAAACTATTCAACGGTTTTAAGCTCGTGTAATGGCTCCTCGTTAAATGACAGACGATGACCCGGACTTTAGAGACAGGGAAGTTTATCTACGCAACGATAACTTACCCTCTTAACAAGAAATTAAGTTTTCTTGGACACGAGCTTATCCTAAAACCATTCAAAGGTTTTAAGCTCGTGTATAAGGCTCATCATTAAATATCAGATGATGACCTGATCTTCGAACAAAGGAAAGTTTATCGCCGATGATAAACTTATCCTTACAACGAGAAATTAATTTTTCTCGGGCATGAGCTAATATTAAAAACATTCGTAAGTTTTTAAGCTCTTGCACAATGACTTATAGTTGAATATCATACTATAACTCAGACTCTAATTTTAGGAAAGCTTATATTTCATGATAAATTTTCCTCGTAACAAGAAATTAATTTTTCTCAGTCATGAGCTCGTATTAAAACATTCCAAGTTTTAAGCTCAGAAAGGAAAGTGTATCTTTTAAATACGAGAACGTTTCCTCATAAACGAGAAATTCATCTTTCTCGGTCATGAGCTCTACGTTAAAAACATTCAAAGTTTTTCAAGCTCATGAACACGACTTCTAAGTAAATGTCAACTTAGGACTCGTTCTTCAATTAAAAGGAAAGTTTATCGCCGATGATAAACTTATCCTTAACAACGGGAAGTTTACAACTTCTCGGACTTGAGCTCGTTTTGTATATTCAACATCTTAAGCTCAAGTAGGTTTTTCAAAACTTTGAACACAATTTTTCAAGAATTTCTCAAAAGGTTTTTCTAAATCTTTAAAAATTGTGTGTTCAAAAATGTTCTGATAAAAAGAGCATGTCTTTTGGAATCGATAATATTTACGATACTAGAAATGTCATTCAATAATGACACGGGGTTGTAAATAAAGTTCGAGCAGAAGTTCAAATGTTTTAAAACATGCTCAAAATGGTTTGCTATTATTTCAGATAGTAACCCACTTTTCATACTCATGTCAAGCATTTCACCGGAAAGCTTTGACTCAACAACGGGAATTAATTTTCTCGGGCATGGTTTACTTTTTAACCATGTAAGGGATTGTGTTTACGGAATAACACAATCTAACACGAATATATGTACGATTTAGTGCATTTATTTGTTAAAACAAGAGAAGTCTTGTTTTTTTATGAAGTTATCATCTCCATCAACCATAGCAATTTACAATTGATATCTACATACTCGACGATGCGACTACTCAAACGGTGACTACAGCTCTTTAAATAGAACACGGGTCAACAATTGAGGGGGAGCAATTGTCCAGCATTCAGAATCCTTGATGCCGAGAGTACCAAGTTCACATATTGGTGTCAAGACAATGATATCAATCATACACATGGAGTCAAGAGATAACTTCAGACGTGACGAGGTGACCAACATGCGTGAACAAGAACCATGTGAATCTTTCATATGATGTTCTTCATCATTCAGGTCCAACCTCGTAAATTGCTAATCTTGTGAATACATTATCATATATGATCTTTTCACGTGATAAATACCTTACACTTGTGTTTAAAAGGTATTTTATTTACGTTTCAAGTACACCCTCATTAATTTGAGGGGGAGCTTGTGTAATTCATGAAGATAATTGGATTTGCATTTTTCTTCCCAAATTTTCTTAAAATGCTATTAAATCAATTGATATTAAAAACATCGATTGGGTTAATATTTTTAATATGGGGGAGAAAATGTGATTTAATATGGGATATGATTAATCATAAATGGTTTGACTTAACGTGATAGCTCATCCCGACATGTGTGAAATATTTTCGGATATCGTGGCATATGTTAAGGGGGAGAAAAATGGATTTGCACTTCAAAATGGATTTCATGGTGACATATACTTACCCAAAACATCTCTATTCACGACAGTGAAGATTGTGGTGACATAAGGATGGTAGGATAGGTTAAAGTCCAATGATTCCTCTAGAACCGGAGGAATCTTCCCAAGGACATTCCATAGCTAGAAATAGTAGTCCTTAGGAAAGATGGAGAAAGATTGTGAACGTAGCTTAATGCCGACCAAGTACTTTAATTAGCACTGGAACAATCACAACAAGGTGCTAGTGATGACGTATTGGTAAGCGTTGAAGGGGTTGAAGAATGAAAAAGAATTGTAAAGATAAAGGGTGTAAAGAAAGAAGCCCTCCTTACAACTTAGGCAGAAATCGGGTCAATACATATGATATTAAGATCATTGTTTAATGATTCTTGATATTGAAGACAGACATCATGGACCCAGTGATGCAAGGCACAACCCATCCCAGCTAACTCAGATATCTCTTAAAAGATATTTGTTTTAATCACACGGAGACAACACATTATCTATTGATTTATTCACTCCGAATAAATTGGTATTGAAATGGTGGCACTCCTCTCCAGCCTCCGATCACTAAAAATCCAAAATGCACGATTGAGTCTAGAGCCATTTGAGATCATCAAATATCTCACTAGGACACACTTTCATATTTCCTTACTTCTTCACACACTATGAAAAGTAAGAAAGATCTTAAGAGTCCTACGCAAAATCTTCATGATCTTGCCTGAACATCCGAGTAATACGAAAGTATTTACAATGAAGATGGAAATCCTTCTTGAGCGAATATCAAAAAGCTCGTGGTAGGTGACTTGTGCGATTCTTTATGAATCAAACTTGTGATAACTGGAAAGCAACAGTGGTTTAATTCTTAAATGAATTTAAACACGTTCCAGGCCTCTACGTAATATCTTAGTGATCTTGGCAGAACACTCAGAGTGATACCTTAGTGTTCACAGTGATGAGTGGAAATCCTTCTAGTGTTAACCTCTAACAGCACTTGGTAGGTAACTTGCAAGATTCTATACGAATCAAGCTCGTGACAACTGGAAAGCAACGATGGTGCGGTTCTTAATTGAATTTCACTTGTTCCAGGAACATGAATTGACGGCTTCAAATCATGCGGATACTATTATCCAAATGATTCACTCTTTACGTTCGCAGTCAGCTTTGGACGGTCGAGTAAAGAGAACGGGTTTACCCGCGAAATCTTGTCAAGGAGGTTCTTTATTGAAACTACCTGCCACAAGTACGATATTTAATATAGTCCAACGGTCTTCACCGACCGGAGGTAAAATGCTACCGAATTAGAATGAGATGTTCAAGGCCATTTCATCCGTGTATATGGTTTGTTGCTAACTGTCTTATGCAGCGTAACAAGAAGGTGGCATTGCGGTGTACAATCCAGAAGAAGTCGTCACCACATGCTTACACTGCATACACTTAGTACTTCAACGAATTCAAGAAAGTCTGAAGGTCAAGTCTTCCGTTGTATCAAACTCTGAAGCTTTCAAGAATTATAAAGGTATAAGTATGTGGCACATGAAGTCACGAAGAGGCGAATATCACAAGTGATGAATGCACAAGGTCAAAGCAAGGACACATGCTCAAGACCAAAGTCAAAGATCTCATCAGCATATTCACAAGAACAAGATCGAAGACTCAAGCATAGTATGCTAGGTTTAAGATTTTGTAAAATGGTGTGACCTCCCTTTGGGGGAGATTGTTGGAAATACGTTTTTCCAAGGAAAGTCTCGGTCACATCATTATTAGCATAGATCACGAGCTATAGACTATTTAGGACATTGTAACTTGGAGTGACCTCCCTTTGGGGGAGATTGTTGGAAATACGTTTTTACGTATTTAGAAAGGATCGGTCACTACAAATATAGATACAAGTATTGGGCTCGTGATCCAATGTATTAAGGTATAGCCCATATAGCCCACATGTAGGGTGGGCTATATAAACCCCCCTCCTAGCATGTTAGGAGGGGTTGAACACTTACATTTGATGACATTCCATCTTTCTTTCAACTCTCTCCTTTCTCTCTCTTCTTTCTCTCTCTAAGTTCCTCCATTTCCCATCCATATTAATAGATAATCCAACAATGCCTAATCCTTAGAAAAATACGATCCTTCAGTCCATGTCATACTCTCTTTAGTTTGGTATTTTTCCATGATATTAAAGTGGAGTATGACCTCTCGACAATATTTTCTATTTTTATAAATTAGACATTTCTTTTCTCTCTTTAGTCCTTTTTATATTTTTTGGTGTCACCAAAATAAGTTGGGTTCTCTTTTCTATCTAAAAGCCTACTTATTTTTCTTAACTTGTCAACCTTTTGACACTTCTAAAAGTTAAGATTGTTTTAGCTTTCTCTTGAGTCCCTCTCTTTGTACCCGAGATGTTTAAAGCTAATTCCGCTTGGGTGACATTTCTATACATATATGCTCTTGTCCACTAACTTTGTTTTGTAGGACTTTTCTAACCCTTCTTGTAGCTTGTTACTATCCTTGCTTTATTGGTGCCTCAAGCAAGGGGGAGCTCATATCAAGGGGGATCATTTGCAAGATTTCTAGTCATTACATTTGCGATCGTTGACTCACTTAAATTGCATTCGTCGAACTTCTTGCAAGTAATGAATTTTGGAATCTCGAAGATAAGCGTTTTATTATGCATGGAGTTGGTTAACCTATGTTTATTGAAGACTTCACTAGGATGACGCAAGCTTAATATCTTTAGATGATGGGTCTACAGTTTGGATTCTCGCTTCTCAACCGACAACCACAATGGATGATTTGCTTTTTGGATGCATGTTCTATCGAAGTCGATCCTCTTCTTCTATAAATAAAGACTACCTTTCGAATGCAAGCTCTCGTGACGTTAATTCTTCTCTTCTTCAAATGACGTGTTATCGATGAGTACCACTTTGGATGTATGCTCTCTCGACGTTGATTCTTCTCTTCTTCAAAGACGTTGACTACCTTTTTGATTCGACAAAAGGGGGAGAAGTAAGTGTAAACGAGTAACTTATACATTTTAATATGCGTTGCGGTTTACTTGTTTGTCATCATCAAAAAAGGGGAGATTGTTAGTGCAAACATTATGATGTTTTGTCGATATAATCTCTTTGTGTTTTGTTGATGACAAACGTATAATTCGCAATACATTATATAAAATGTTAAGGTACTCGTAATCACTCAAGAATACATTTGTATACTTTTCTCGACATCTCCAAGATCGCATTCGGCATGAATCACTCAAGGTATGAATAAACATGTCATTAACCTAACTAAGTGATCAAGGGTTAATATTTTCTTAAAACTCACAATTAATCAAATGTGACAAAAAAATTTAATAAACTTTATTTTTAAGAAAATCTTTTAATAAAAAGAAAATGGAAATTTGAATTTGGAATATTCCAAAGAATATTCCCCAAGGCATATTCCAAAGAATATTCTTTAATTTGAATTTAGCATATTCCGTATGCCAAAGGAATATCCTTTAAGGGTATAAACTACCCTAGATGGCATATCCCCACTAAATGACAAAAATGTATGGTTTCTACGTCGGAGGTTCCTTATTGATAAGGAACCGCGGGAGGCGGTTCCTTATTGATAAGGAACCGCGGGTGTTTTCGAACGTTGCACTCTTGCCCTATAAATAGTGGATCATTTCCAGCTTTTCTTTTAACTCTTTTTGCACAGTTTCTTCAAAAACATCTTTAAACTCCTTGATTAGTTAGTTTAGATTAATGTTTAAGATATGATTCTCTCCTTCAATCCTCTCATCCTCTCAAGTGCAAAGAGAAGAACACTTTCATTACCATGAATTGTTGGGGTTCATAACATGATGAAGATCTCTCCTTCTAGATCAAATCATTGTTTTCCTACTATGTATATGTAGAAGATCCAAGTGTTGGGTTCACTTGGATGTGTTTGTAAGGGTAGTAGATCCAAGAGATGGGTATCCTTGGATTAGGTGTTAGTTGTGTAGATCCAAGTTTGTTAATACTTGGATATAGTGTTAGATTCATAGATCTAAGTGGTGAGTACTTAGATCTATATAGTTTATGTGTTTATGCCATAAAACACAAGGTTTGTTATGTTGGGACATAAAACATAACTAGGGTGAAGAGTTGTATAGTTGTGTAGATCCAAATTGGTGTGTCAATTTAGAAGTTGTGTAGACGGGTGTAGATTGGTCCTACCTAAGATTAGGACTCGACATCTAGCATTGTCTCGTAAAATGGTGAAGTGGGCGACATTGTGTAGATTGGTCCTACCTAAGATTAGGACTCGACTTTTAGCTTAGAGTCGGAAATCGTATAAGAGACGTTGTGTATGGTTTCTCCACCTTAAGGAGTTTGTTGACTAGTGAAGTAAATCTCGAGTAAGGTTTACTCGAGGAGTGGAGTAGGGCGAAGAGGAGCTTCGTGACCGAACCACTATAAATCATCGTGTCGGTACTTTCCTTTACGTTTATGTCTTAACTTTCATAGTTGCATAATATACTTGTGTTGTGTGTCTTTGTGTGCATTACATAATCTAAACATCTAAGTTGCGGAAAAGCTAAGGCTTAGTTCGTGTGTGCTTTATGTTTAGATTATGGTCAAGTGTGCATCCTTTAGTTTAAACATCTTAAGTTGCAGAAAAGCTAAGGCTTAGTACGTGTGTGCTTAGTGTTTGTACTATTGCTTGATGTACTCTCGATTTGATGTGTTTGTGTGTTTACTTCCTTGTAGTATTTATCTTTCAATCAAACACATCTCATATCTAGTCAAGCTTGATAAGTTTTTGATACAAAGGATTGTTTAAGTTTAACATGTATCAATCCGTTACATTCACTGTCGGCGGTTCCTTAAATGGACCGACGGTTCTTTAGTGATAAAGAACCGCGGGTATGTTTATACAACCACGCACAGTGAGTTTAACGAAATGTTTTGAAAATGAACTAGAAACTATTCAACCCTCCTTCTAGTTTCTACAGGATCCAAAAGGATCTATCCAACAAATGTTCGAGCAACAAAAAGAGATTTTAAAGAACACTTGTGAACTTAAAAGGGAGAAAATGGGCTTGCTAAATGGGTTCGTAAGGCCTTAGGAAAAAAGAAAAGGAGTCGTTAGTCGTTTATTTGAAATTAGACTTAAATGTTGGTAACAATGCATGACATGTGACTTGTTTGACATCTGTATGCATCTTTATATTCTTAATCCTTGATTTTAAGTATGTTGTGCTTGTTGAAATATGTGATTTATTGTTTACTTATATGTTGCTTGATTGTATTGTTGTTAGTGTCAAGAGATAGCTACAAAAAATGCCATTAAACCACCTTTTTGAAGCAAAATCTAGATAGTAGCCTATTTTCCAAACTATCTGATCATTTTTACTGCCGGTACACTAAATTTGTACAATCGGTGCATTTAGTTTTAGTGCACCGGATGCACATTTTAGTGCATCGACTGTCCTGTGCAAACGTAACTAAGTTTGGCCTCATCTTCATAAAATTCTTCACCCTACTCTTAATTGTTTTTACCCAGAATATACATATATTTTCTGAAATTATAAGAAATATGCACCAAAACATCCATTTTCATAACATTTCTTGATTATAAATCACTATCATACCAGCTTTATCTTCACCATCCTTTACATTCCTCTGTTGCTCTAACCATGGATGTTTCTCAAGAATCATCTTCAAACACTAATAAAAAAATCAAGAATTACCATAATTCCTCTTAAGGCACCCTTTATCGATCTTACCCTTAAAATAACTCCATCACTTACAATCACTCCCAACTCACCCTTAACACCAAATGCACCCTCAAAGATACCCTACATCAATGGGATGACATTCACTTCTATCCTTCTCCATATAGTAACTTATACATAAGCTCTCATTCATCACCACCAAGAGTTTCACATCCACCACCTTCTAGTGAAAATAAGTCAATGAATAGTTCACCAAGTCTTTCCCTAATCACTCCTCCTGATCTTACATACCCTTCTCCATCACCTTCTCCACCTTCTAATCCTACACATTGTTCACCTATTATGGGTCATCCCATTTTGTTTCAATACATCAACTTACATGCAACAAGTTGCTTATATAGTTTACATAACCGCAACCTTATTTTTGGTTTAAGGGATGAAATTAACATCATGTTTGCCTACATTGATCTCTTGCTCACTCGACCTTTCATTGACAACTCTCCACAACAAACAACTCCACCATCTTCCGCACTTCCAAACTCACCATCCTCAAACTAAAACCTTGTGGCTAGTTCTCGACACTTACTTGTTGTGCTAGAAGTTCTTAGGATTTTATTTTTTTGTATTTTTTACTTCTATGTTGTTTTTATATTTATAGGATTGTAAATTTATCATTATTTCAAGCATATTGTATGATATTTATACGTCAAAGTGTTTACAATTATTAGACCTATTTAGTGCTTGATGTTGTGTGCTTGTATGTGTTGCTCTACATATATATATATGTGTACTACTAATCCTTGTTTTGTAGCAATCATCCATAACTCGATCCTTTGATGTCCCAATTTAGGGGGAGCTTACATCAAGGGGGAACAAAAATACCGTCAATTTCTTTTCTTCTATTACTCGGTGAAGACTTTTTTATTCTACAAAAAGAAGAAGTAAAATATAAACTCACTAATAATTTGGTTAAATATAAATTTATATAAAATGAATTTATTATTTTGTAATCATCAAAAAGGGAGATACTGTTAATACAAATAATGTCGTAAAAATATTATTTATATTTTTTGGTTTCTCGACGTTTTTATTATTACAAAATGTGAAAAATATTCTATATAAAATTAAACGTAAGCAAGTTTTAGTCGTAAATATTTACTTCGACACTATAATCACTTAAGGTATGTACAAACAATTTATTTTTGCAAAGTGATCAAAGGAAAAGCAAAGTTTTTTACAAACAAACATTTTATAAAATGTACACAAAATGTATAAAATGTTTCAAGGTATTTTACAAGTTAATAAAATGTTTTAAACTAAAACATAAATTTGGATTTGTAATTAATGTTGTTTGAGTAGATAGATCGTGTGATCGTGAGTATACTTTTTAGAAAAAGAAGTAAGAGTATAGATGGGTTCTAGCTAAGATTAGGAATCGACATTTTGCCTTTGTGTCGGTAAATATCGTAAGCGACGTATGTATGGTTTTCTCCGTCTTGAAAGGAGCTTGTTGATATAGTGAAATCTCGACAACGTTACTCGGGGAGTGGAGTAGGGCGAGAGGAGCTTCGTAACCAAGAACTATAAATCTTGATGTTATGATTTGCATATTCTTACCTTATCTTATTACTTTCTTCATACTTGTCACTTACATTATAAGTTAGTTTAGAGTATTTATTATTCATATTGGTTGCAAGTGGAACCTATATAATCTTGAATTTAATCTTTTAACAAGTAAATTATTTTAAAAACGTAATTGTAACCGATAACTATTCAACCTCATTATAGTTTCCACATGTTTTGCATAAAAAATAATCATGGTGATGATTGTTTAAAAAGAAGTTCTTAACTTAATTTGGTAAATGACTTGATAGTTTTACTAAGTTAGAACGCTACATGTTCATTTACAACATCACAATTGCGAAACTTATAACGAAACACAAACAGTTATAAGAAATAAGGTATTTAAAGCAGGACTGAGCATGATAAAACCAAAACCGACCTGGACCGGACCGACCCGAATCGAAATTTTTTGTCTGATCCTCTGTGACATCCGTCAAATTTCCATCTTAAATTCTTCATATAGTAGGAGTACTTTAATTATTTACCGATGAGTTGTCGACATGAATGTGTTATTTACTTTGCTTTGCGGACAAAGCCCTTTTTAGGGAGAGCGTATGTAACATCTCGAGTTTTCGCGTCTATTAAATTATGAATGTAATACACGAAGTTGTTAAACGTATTATGTTTTGCCGTATGTCTATTTGAAGTACTTACTAAATCCCTTGAGGTCACGCATAATTGTCTTTGATTTGGATCGTGTATCGAGTTGTTACCGAGTCGTGTATATTCAGTTTTCGAGTCTAAGACTTAAACACCCGACAAACCTGAGCCGAGTAGTATATTGGTGCATCATGTACAAACATTTAAATTATGAACCCTTATTCCCCTTTATTTCAAAAGCTTGTTTAGCAAGTGTCCATTTTCAGTCACAACTTAATTCCATAGTTTATTCATCCACTAAGCACTACAATCCAGCACACATGCCAAGTTTACCCAAAATGGGTACATCACAAGCTTACCAAATTCAGTTTGAGTCTAACCCTAAACTAATAATACAAGATTAAATACAATCCAAAGTTTATCAAATGTCCAAACATAACACAAAGTATTCACAGTCCAAATATTACAATAATAGTTCCTGGACAAGTTTTCAAACACAATTCCTGGGTGAAAGTGAAGTGTAGTGTCAAGCCGATCCATCCTTCTCGTCCACACCTGCAAACCGAAACCTAAGCATCCAATTGTGAGTCTTTTAAATCATCTCTTCATTTTCTGAATAAATCTTAGTTGTGCTCGTCATTGACCAAACCTGCGAAAATTAAACGAATATGTTAGTTTTGTCACGGTTCTATTTTAGTTAAAAACTGAAAAGATAAACCATAGCATTTGTTACTAGAACATGACCATGACCCCATTATTTCTGTCAACCAAACCGAGACCCAAACCAACCCAAACCGAGACCAAACCGAGACTTAAACCGAGACCCAAACCGAGACCCAAACCGAGGCCAAACCGAGAACCAAACCAAGACAACCAAGGTCCTTGTTTTTTTGCCGAAACCCTTATCATTCAAAATCACCATAATCCAAGATCTTAACCATTTCATTTTACAGGAACATCATAAAACCCCCAAATATGCCGCGGGTATAAAACCCCTTTTCAATTCGAAACCCTAAAAACTGAAAACCTTTTTAATTATGAAATTAATACTTTATATATTCCAAAAACGCCATTTAATTTTGATTAATCAACCGAATGCAAAAACCCCCAATTTATATAAACCCTAATTTGATTTTATTAATTAAAACCCTAATTAAACCCAATCCAAACCCGAATCTATTAATTAATTTGACTGGAAACAAGGTATGCAAAAACCCCCAATTTTGACCGAAACCCTAATTTTTATAAAATCGTTTATATGTTGAAATTAACATGTTTTTATAAAAGAAAACGTTAATTAATTGTATTTAAACATGAGATTTAGAAAAACCCCCAAATATTTTCGAAACCCTAATTTGTTTATCATTAAATTTGAGAGCCATTATGTTCACAGCATATTTATACAAGTGATTTAAAACCACAGATCTTTTATAAACGAAAAACATTTAAACATTTTTATTAAAAGAAAAGAGGGATAAACAACTTATCTTTGATTGGTGATGAATAACTTTAAACCTGGGGAAGAACACCATCAAAAACCGAATCGGTTTGATGTGGGGATGAAACCCCACATCCCACGCGACTTAATCACCGCAACCCATCACAAATGATTGATATATTAAACTGAAAACAAGCTTAGCCATGGGAGGGTGGTGATCCGATCCAGTTTTTAGAGAGAGAGAGAGAGTGGGGCGGTGGGAGCGTTTCGAGAGAGGAGAGAGAGATAAACTGAGTGTTTTTGGTTTATGTGTGATACAAACACACGTATTTACTCCTTTTCTCCTTGTTTGTATCGCCTGGGCATGGGCCGGGTTAATTAACCCTTGGGCCGGGCCATGGGGTGGGGATAATGGGCTTGTTTGGGCCAGTGTTGGTGTATGGGTTTATTTAAAGCCCAAAACGAAAACTTGTAACTTAAACGTATAATTTAACCCGTAAACCTCGATCGTTTAATAACCGACTTTTATGTATCGTGTCTTTCCGTAAACGAAAGGTATTGTCAAGCACAACTAGGGTGTCGTGTCTTTTTACTAGTATAAATTTTCATATCGTAACACGATCCTTATAATTAAATAGGTCGCGGCTAGCGTAACCGTACTCTCGAGCTACCTTTACCTTCGTCCTTTTTGCTGAATTACGAGGTGAGTTTATAGCCCCATGCATAACTAATTTTACTGCTTTTTGGGGTGAGACATTGCTTGATTTTAACGTATGAACACAAGTGCATTTACTAATTTATATATTAGTCTAAGTCCCACTAAAAACCCAGTTGCTTTGGCCCGTGAATCGTGAACCGTTAATTACTTTGTGTAAGCGCGAATGTTATGGATAGATCTATCGGGATTGACGTCCCTGTCTGTCTTGTCCAACAAGGGGACAAGCGGGCACAGTTTCATTTTAGTCTGAGATA
This sequence comes from Glebionis coronaria, assembly GCA_025667525.1. Taxonomy (NCBI): domain Eukaryota; kingdom Viridiplantae; phylum Streptophyta; class Magnoliopsida; order Asterales; family Asteraceae; genus Glebionis; species Glebionis coronaria. The sequence goes on along the minus strand of CM046876.1, from coordinate 192,199,621 downwards.
GGATGTCGTGGGTTTAGGCATCTAGTTGGGCTACATTTATATGATTATACTACTGGTGTTGTTAATGCTTCGATGTCACGAGCTTAGACTGTAATAAATACTTTTGGGATGACTTTGTATTTGTTATATTGTCATCACTTTTGGGAAAATCTTGTGGTTCATTAAACATTTCAAATTAACTAAACCTATGAACTCACCAACTTTATGTTGACACTTTAGCAATGTTTTTCTCAGGTATTAAGAAGGAAGATGCTAAGTGAGGTCTCATGCATTGCCGTCATTTCTTTGAAACAAGGATCATTTGTACTACTTGGAAAACTATGTTTTGTAACTGTGACCAGTTTTATGCTTCCGCACTATGTTAAAACTATTTAATTTATCAATTACAAGTGATCTATTTTCCGAACGTCTCATTTAGAGGTCGTTCTTTGTAACTGTGTGTGTATGATAATCATGACGTCACCACTCCCTTGTCGCCATTATACTCTGATATTTTGGGAGTGTGACAGATTGGTATCAGAGCCATGGTTATAGAGAACTAGGTTACATTTAGTAACTCTAGACTATAACTGCTATGTGTTTAATCGATTATCATACGGATTGTAAGTATTAAGTATATATAGATACATGGACATAGATAAGTAATAAATGGGATACATGTGGTTTAACAAATACGAGGTATATTTACATGGGTTACATGTGCAACAACAAAATCTGAATTATGTTATATGGGATACATGTGGATTCAACAATGATTGCTGTGTTATGTTAATGTCCCTTTTTACGGACTAATTTTATAATATATTTACACACATTTATTTTGTTTATGATTACAGCGATGTCTTCTTCTGATGATTCCACGTCTACAGGAGCGTACTACAACCGTAGTTCACAGTCGACTATCAGTTCATCAGTAGGACTACCTAGAGGATCACCATCAGGATATCCGTGGTACCGGATGATTTCAGATGATGATACTGAGAGAGAGACTGAGGAGGTTCATCGTTCACCGATCCGTATTCCTGATTCATCAGCTGACGACGTACTTAGCCTAGAAGGCGGAGGAGAGGATGACCTAGACGCTGATGTGGTGCAGTCACCAGGTCAGACATCAGTTACTAGGGATGAGACGGTAGAGGAGACAGAGGATGATGATATGGAGTTCACAGATGGGGAAGGAGAACCCATGGAAGTCACTGACACTAAAGACCCTCCTACTACATATGCTGCTACTCCTGAGGTTTCCCTAGCACACATCTCCTCATCTTCATCTGAAGACGAAGGGGAGAGGACTGATATTCCTGCTCCAGCACCTGGTACTCTGCCTTTCTACTATGTGAGACGACGTCTTCGGGGGAGAGCTGCTCGACCACCACTTTCACCTTACCGACCCCTCATACCCTTCACTGCCACTGGCAGGCATGCAGCCCGCACACCTGCCAGTCCTGTCCCAGAGGTACCACTACTACTACCACCACCAGAGACTGTACCTACTGTGTACCAGGAGATGCTTGCTGATGCTGGCATCTCTACTGGGCCGAGAGCTACGACTCCTCTTCCTAGGAGAGCTACATCGACGGTGGTGATGCTTGGGGCAGCAGATGGATGTGTGACGACACGATTAAACAGGTTGGAGGATGCTGTAGAGGCTTTAGGTGAAGAGTATAATGAAGTGCAGGATAAGCTGGAGGCACTGGCAAAGAAGAGTCCAGTTAGGGATGAGACAGTGTTGACGGTTTGTGTGACCCGTCTACGAGGACAGCTTCATATTGTTCTTGATCAGATGGATACCATGCCGAATGCTCGTCTTGAGGAGATCGAGAGCCTGATGACCCGTTGGGGAGTAGAGCCATTGGTTGAGACAGGCGGACTAGAGGCACCGGTGGAGGACCCTGTTGCAGATTTGGATAAGAGGTTTAGAGCCGCTTGTTATGATACCGATGTTAGACTTAGGGATTCCCAGGCTCGTGAGATCGTGGTTGAGAGGAGGTTAGCAGAGTTGGAGAGAGAGCTTCATCAGCGCCGTGAGGGCACTAGTTAGATTTATCTTGTACCATTGACTTATCATTGTATGACCACTAAGCTTTGAAGTTTATCTTAGCTAGTTGGCATTTTATTTCCTTTTATTATATTATGTATAACAAACTATGATGTACTACCAAACAATTCTATGAATGATACTATGGGTTACAAAAATTATGAGATCATTATATATTGTGTATTATACCCTGGAGCATTTCATAATCGTATTGTGCGTGCCATGCATGTTATGTCTGGCAAAACTCATTGTCCTGTTACCTTTTTAGATTATGGCGCCAGTTAGAAGATCCGAAACGCAGAATCCACCAGCTACTACCGGTGTAATTGACACCGTCATGCTAAGTCAAATGATAGCCGAACGAGTGGCCGAGGCACTCGCAACAGCCGAAGCAAATCGTACAGCTAGCACACAGGAGGAGACCAACCAAGGAGCTACTAATGCTATTGCACGGACTTGTACCTACAAGGAATTTCGTGCAGTTACGCAAGTAAGTTTCCGCGGTACTGAAGGAGCAGTAGGATTAACCAGATGGTTTGAGAAGCTGGAATCCCAATTTGGGATTAGCAATGTTGTTGAAGCTGATAAGGTAAAGTTTGCGTCAAGCACGTTAGTGGATGGTGCTTTGACTTGGTGGAACGTCTATGCTCGTGCAGTGACCATTGACGTTGCCCAAGCGACGCCCTGGAGTGAATTTAAAGCTATGTTTGTGAGGAAATACTGCCCACGAAATGAAGTCAAGCAGATGGAGGTTGAGCTCTGGAACCTGAAGGTCAAGGGTACTGCTCTTACTGCTTACAATCAGCGCTTTCAAGAGCTGATCTTGTTATGTCCTGAAATGGTGCCCAACGACGACCGATTGTTGGAGCGATACATTGAAGGACTACCTTTGAGCATCAAAGGGAATGTGACTTCATCCAAGCCAACTGATTTGCACGAGGCAATCGACATGGCTCAGAGTCTGATGTACCAAGTGGTACAAGAGTTGGGAGAAAATACTGGGGATAAGAGGAAGTGGTCTGGCAACCACTACAACAACAATACCAACAATACCAACAACAGCAACAACACAAACAACTACAACCAGAACAAGCGACAAGAAGTAGCAAGGGTGTTTACTGCTGGACAAGGTAATACTGGAAACTACGCTGGAAGACTCCCTTTCTGCGGAAAGTGTGGCCGACACCACGAAGGAGCATGTCCCCCTACGTGCTACAATTGTGGGAAGGCCGGACATAAGGCAAAGGAATGTCGAGCACCACCTCGTCCTACTAACCAAAGAGGACCTGGAACACAAGGTGGCCAAGGAGCAAATGTCACTTGCTTTGGATGTGGAGAGAAAGGTCACTACAAGAACAAGTGCCCAAGCAGTGGGAACCAAGGTCGTGGTAACCAGATTCGAGGCAATCAGAATCACAACCAAGGGAACCAGAAGCAGAATCAGGGTAACCGGGGAGGGAATAACCGAGCCACAACTAGTACTCCTGGAGGATTCACGGCACCTAGAAAAGTGTATCATCTATGTGCTGAAGCTGCAGTGCAAGACAACAACGTTGTGACTGGTACGTTTCTAGTCAATAACAACTATGCTTCAGTACTATTTGATTCTGGTGCGGATAGGAGTTTTGTGTCATCTGTATTTAGTGAACGCCTAAATGTTACCCCTACTGCGTTAGACGTTAAGTATAATGTAGAATTAGCCGATGGGAAGTCAGTAACCACCGACGCTATTCTGAAAGGATGTAGTGTAAGGTTACAAGGTCGTTCGTTCAGTATCGACTTGCTCCCCATAGAATTGGGAAGTTTTGACGTCATCATTGGAATGGATTGGATGTCGAAGCATCACGCGGAAATTGTATGTCATGAGAAGTGCGTCCGTGTTCCTTATGGAAACGATGTACTAATCATACAAGGCGAAAGAAGTGGAGTGAAGAATGGATCAAGACTGGAAGTCATCTCATGTATTAGGACCCAAAGATACATTGAGAAGGGATGTCCAGTATTCTTGGTTCAAATAACACAAAAGGAAGGAGAAGAAGATCACGAGAAGAAGGTGGAAGATGTACCGATCGTTAGAGACTTTCCGGACGTATTCCCAGAGGACTTACCAGGATTACCACCAGCACGGCAAGTGGAGTTTCACATCGAGCTTACACCAGGAGCCGCGCCTGTTGCTAGAGCCCCATACCGCCTAGCACCGGCCGAGATGACAGAGTTAGCTGAACAGATAAAGGAACTTTCTGACAAAGGTTTCATTAGACCAAGTTCCTCACCTTGGGGAGCGCCGGTCTTATTTGTCAAAAAGAAAGATGGATCCTTTAGAATGTGTATCGATTACCGAGAATTGAATAAGCTGACGATAAAGAACCGTTACCCATTGCCAAGAATTGACGATCTTTTAGACCAATTGCAAGGATCTAGCATATACTCGAAGATCGATTTAAGGTCAGGATATCATCAACTAAGGGTTAGAGATGAAGACGTTCATAAGACGGGTTTTAGAACCCGGTACGGACACTACGAGTTCCAAGTTATGCCTTTCGGTTTGACATACGCGCCTGCGGTATTCATGGATCTCATGAACCGAGTTTGCAAACCATACTTGGACAAGTTTGTGATTGTATTTATCGATGATATTCTCATCTATTCTCGTAATGAAGAAGAACACAAGGAACATTTGAAGACCATACTAGAGCTGCTAAGAAAGGAGAAGTTATATGCAAAGTTTTCCAAATGTGAGTTTTGGATAAACACGGTGCAATTCCTTGGGCATGTAATCGATAGCAGTGGTATTCACGTTGATCCTGCTACGATCGAGGCCGTGAAGGATTGGGCGACTCCAACAACACCCACGGAGATCCGCCAATTTTTAGGTCTTGCTGGTTACTATAGGAGATTCATTGAAGGTTTCTCCAAGATAGCTAAACCAATGACGGAGTTGACTCAAAAGGACAAGAAATTTGAGTGGAAAGAGGATCAAGATTTGGCATTTCAGACATTGAAGCAGATGTTGTGTGAAGCACCTATACTAGCCCTACCCGAGGGTAATGAAGACTTTGTGGTGTATTGTGATGCATCCATAAAAGGGTTAGGTGCGGTACTGATGCAAAGGACTAAGGTCATAGCTTACGCATCAAGACAACTAAAAGTGCACGAGAAGAACTACAGAACTCATGACCTAGAGTTGGGAGCAGTGGTGTTTGCTCTGAAGATTTGGAGACACTACCTTTATGGTACTAAGTGTGTTGTATTCACTGATCATAAGAGTCTACAACACATTTTGAATCAAAAGGAACTCAACATGAGACAACGACGTTGGCTAGAGTTGCTCAGTGATTACGATTGCGAGATCCGTTATCACCCGGGCAAGGCAAATGTCGTGGCCGACGCTTTGAGTCGAAAGGAGAGAGTTCTTAGGGTGAAGGCCTTGGTGATGACCATTGACTTAGACCTTCCATCCTTAATTCACAAGGCTCAGAAAGAGGCAGTCGAGGAAGAAATTCTCAAGACTGAAGATGTTGAAGGAATGATAAAGAAGTTAGAAGCTCGCTCAGATGGAACGTTATGCCTTGATAATAGGAGTTGGTTACCGTGCCATGGTGACCTACGATCTTTAATTATGCATGAGTCGCATAAGTCAAAATACTCCATACATCCGGGATCTGACAAAATGTATCATGATCTGAAGGTGTTGTATTGGTGGCCGAACATGAAGGCGGATATTGCTACATACGTTAGCAAGTGCTTGACTTGTGCCAAGGTCAAGGCCGAACATATGAAACCATCAGGATTGTTGGTCCAACCCGAACTGCCAGAATGGAAGTGGGAAAGGATCACTATGGATTTCATTACCAAGCTACCAAAAACCTCAGCCAGATTTGACACCATTTGGGTAATCGTCGACCGACTCACCAAATCGGCTCATTTCATACCCATCAAGGAGACCGATGGAATGGATAAGTTAGCAAGAACATACTTGGATGAAGTAGTCACGAAGCATGGTGTGCCTGTGTCTATAATCTCCGACCGAGACAGCCGATTTACTTCGCAGTTCTGGAAGTCACTGCAGAAGGCATTGGGAACGCAGTTGGATATGAGCACTGCGTACCATCCCCAAACTGACGGTCAAAGTGAAAGGACCATTCAAACCTTAGAAGATATGCTGAGGGCTTGTGTGATTGACTTCGGAAATAGATGGGATAGACACCTACCTCTGGTAGAGTTCTCATACAACAATAGTTATCACACTAGCATTAAGGCAGCGCCGTTCGAAGCACTGTATGGTAGAAAGTGTCGTTCACCCGTGTGTTGGGCAGAGGTTGGTGAAGCACAACTCACTGGACCCGAGATCATACACGAGACTACTGAGAAGATCTTTAAGATCAAGAGTCGTATGCAAGCCGCAAGAGATCGACAAAAGAGTTATGCTGACATGAGACGCAAACCCCTTGAGTTTGAGGTTGGTGATAGAGTCATGTTGAAGGTCTCACCTTGGAAGGGTGTGATTCGCTTTGGAAAGCGTGGAAAGTTGAATCCTCGTTACATTGGACCCTTCAAGATTATAGAGAGGATTGGCCCCGTAGCCTATCGTTTGGAATTACCCCAAGAACTTAGCCGAGTGCATAATGTGTTCCACATTTGCAATTTGAAGAAATGTTTAGCCGACGAGACACTCGTTATTCCTTTGGAAGAGATTCAACTCGACGACAAACTCAACTTTGTAGAAGAACCAGTAGAAGTTATGGACCGTCAAGTCAAACAACTCAAGCAAAGCCGTATACCTATTGTAAAAATCCGTTGGAATACGCGTAGAGGTCCAGAATACACGTGGGAACGTGAAGATCAATTCAAGAGCAAGTATCCTTATCTTTTCGCTAATCATCCTACTACAACAACGTCTTGATTTCGTGACGAAATCTCTAAAACATGGGAATACTGTGACATCCGTCAAATTTCCATCTTAAATTCTTCATATAGTAGGAGTACTTTAATTATTTACCGATGAGTTGTCGACATGAATGTGTTATTTACTTTGCTTTGCGGACAAAGCCCTTTTTAGGGAGAGCGTATGTAACATCTCGAGTTTTCGCGTCTATTAAATTATGAATGTAATACACGAAGTTGTTAAACGTATTATGTTTTGCCGTATGTCTATTTGAAGTACTTACTAAATCCCTTGAGGTCACGCATAACTGTCTTTGATTTGGATCGTGTATCGAGTTGTTACCGAGTCGTGTATATTCAGTTTTCGAGTCTAAGACTTAAACACCCGACAAACCTGAGCCGAGTAGTATATTGGTGCATCATGTACAAACATTTAAATTATGAACCCTTATTCCCCTTTATTTCAAAAGCTTGTTTAGCAAGTGTCCATTTTCAGTCACAACTTAATTCCATAGTTTATTCATCCACTAAGCACTACAATCCAGCACACATGCCAAGTTTACCCAAAATGGGTACATCACAAGCTTACCAAATTCAGTTTGAGTCTAACCCTAAACTAATAATACAAGATTAAATACAATCCAAAGTTTATCAAATGTCCAAACATAACACAAAGTATTCACAGTCCAAATATTACAATAATAGTTCCTGGACAAGTTTTCAAACACAATTCCTGGGTGAAAGTGAAGTGTAGTGTCAAGCCGATCCATCCTTCTCGTCCACACCTGCAAACCGAAACCTAAGCATCCAATTGTGAGTCTTTTAAATCATCTCTTCATTTTCTGAATAAATCTTAGTTGTGCTCGTCATTGACCAAACCTGCGAAAATTAAACGAATATGTTAGTTTTGTCACGGTTCTATTTTAGTTAAAAACTGAAAAGATAAACCATAGCATTTGTTACTAGAACATGACCATGACCCCATTATTTCTGTCAACCAAACCGAGACCCAAACCAACCCAAACCGAGACCAAACCGAGACTTAAACCGAGACCCAAACCGAGACCCAAACCGAGGCCAAACCGAGAACCAAACCAAGACAACCAAGGTCCTTGTTTTTCTGCCGAAACCCTTATCATTCAAAATCACCATAATCCAAGATCTTAACCATTTCATTTTACAGGAACATCATAAAACCCCCAAATATGCCGCGGGTATAAAACCCCTTTTCAATTCGAAACCCTAAAAACTGAAAACCTTTTTAATTATGAAATTAATACTTTATATATTCCAAAAATGCCATTTAATTTTGATTAATCAACCGAATGCAAAAACCCCCAATTTATATAAACCCTAATTTGATTTTATTAATTAAAACCCTAATTAAACCCAATCCAAACCCGAATCTATTAATTAATTTGACTGGAAACAAGGTATGCAAAAACCCCCAATTTTGACCGAAACCCTAATTTTTATAAAATCGTTTATATGTTGAAATTAACATGTTTTTATAAAAGAAAACGTTAATTAGTTGTATTTAAACATGAGATTTAGAAAAACCCCCAAATATTTTCGAAACCCTAATTTGTTTATCATTAAATTCGAGAGCCATTATGTTCACAGCATATTTATACAAGTGATTTAAAACCACAGATCTTTTATAAACGAAAATCATTTAAACATTTTTATTAAAAGAATAGAGGGATAAACAACTTATCTTTGATTGGTGATGAATAACTTTAAACATGGGGAAGAACACCATCAAAAACCGAATCGGTTTGATGTGGGGATGAAACCCCACATCCCACGCGACTTAATCACCGCAACCCATCACAAATGATTGATATATTAAACTGAAAACAAGCTTAGCCATGGGAGGGTGGTGATCCGATCCAGTTTTTAGAGAGAGAGAGAGAGAGTGGGGCGGTGGGAGCGTTTCGAGAGAGGAGAGAGAGATAAACTGAGTGTTTTTGGTTTATGTGTGATACAAACACACGTATTTACTCCTTTTCTCCTTGTTTGTATCGCCTGGGCATGGGCCGGGTTAATTAACCCTTGGGCCGGGCCATGGGGTGGGGATAATGGGCTTATTTGGGCCAGTGTTGGTGTATGGGTTTATTTAAAGCCCAAAACGAAAACTTGTAACTTAAACGTATAATTTAACCCGTAAACCTCGATCGTTTAATAACCGACTTTTATGTATCGTGTCTTTCCGTAAACGAAAGGTATTGTCAAGCACAACTAGGGTGTCGTGTCTTTTTACTAGTATAAATTTTCATATCGTAACACGATCCTTATAATTAAATAGGTCGTGGCTAGCGTAACCGTACTCTCAAGCTACCTTTACCTTCGTCCTTTTTGCTGAATTACGAGGTGAGTTTATAGCCCCATGCTTAACTAATTTTACTGCTTTTGGGGGTGAGACATTGCTTGATTTTAACGTATGAACACAAGTGCATTTACTGATTTATATATTAGTCTAAGTCCCACTAAAAACCCAGTTGCTTTGGCCCGTGAATCGTGAACCGTTAATTACTTTGTGTAAGCGCGAATGTTATGGATAGATCTATCGGGATTGACGTCCCTGTCTGTCTTGTCCAACAAGGGGACAAGCGGGCACAGTTTCATTTGAGTCTGAGATAGGATGTCGTGGGTTTAGGCATCTAGTTGGGCTACATTTATATGATTATACTACCGGTGTTGTTAATGCTTCGGTGTCACGAGCTTAGAATGTAATAAATACTTTTGGGATGACTTTGTATTTGTTATATTGTCATCACTTTTGGGAAAATCTTGTGGTTCATTAAACATTTCAAATTAACTAAACCTATGAACTCACCAACTTTATGTTGACACTTTAGCAATGTTTTTCTCAGGTATTAAGAAGGAAGATGCTAAGTGAGGTCTCATGCATTGCCGTCATTTCTATGAAACAAAGATCATTTGTACTACTTGGAAAACTATATTTTGTAACTGTGACCAGTTTTATGCTTCCGCACTATGTTAAAACTATTTAATTTATCAATTACAAGTGATCTATTTTCCGAACGTCTCATTTAGAGGTCGTTCTTTGTAACTGTGTGTGTATGATAATCATGACGTCACCACTCCCTTGTCGCCATTATACTCTGATATTTTGGGAGTGTGACATCCTCGGTTCGAGGTTTTGGACCATTTTGTACTTTAGTCTTGTTTGATCTTTGTTGGAAATACGTTTTTCGTATAAAGAAAGTCTCGGTCACTCCAACAATATAGTTATAGGCTCGTGGTATTGTTTAAGTAATATTTATGTTTAGCCCGACCCATGAGCATGTTCATGGGCCGGAGGCCTAAGTCCACTTAAGGACTTGGGTATATAAACCCCTTTCCACCATGGAAAGGGGTGTTGGTTGTTTTATTTTCTCAAGGTAATACACATAGTTTCTCTCACTTCTCTGTCTAGAAAAACATCAACCCTCTTGAAATACAAAGATTATCACGATTCTACAATTGGTATCAGAGCTGTGTTGCTCAGAAGCCATCGTTCTCAACTCATCAAAATCGGCATCCAAAGTTTCTACTATCTTGCCAAGACGACGGTTATAAATTCGGTAAGCTTTCTTTGCAGGTGAGTAACCAATGAAAATTCCAATATCAACCTTCGGTTAAAGTTTGCCCAAATTCTCACTATTTGTATTTGGATAACACAGTGCACCAAACACATGAAGAAATGAAATATCGGGCTTGTGTCCATGAAGTAGCTCATATGGATTTTTACCATGGCGTTTACGAATGATGGAGCGGTTTTGGGTATAACATGCGATTGCCACTGCTTCAGCCCATAAGAATAAAGGAGCATTCGCATAAATCAACATAGTTCTAGCAGCTTCCATTAGTCTACGGTTACGTCTTTCCACGACGCCGTTTTGTTATGGAGTGCGAGCAACAGAAGTTTCATGTGAAATACCGACCTTTTCATAATAGTCTCGTAGAGTTTGATTAACGAACTCAGTTCCATTATAAGTCCGAATGCGGCGAATAGTAGCATTAAGACGTACGTGGATCATCTTTAAGAAAGTAATAATATACTTTGATGCTATAAACCATTTGGCTAAAAACGAACTTGTTCGTGGTCTTCCAAAACTTAAGTTCGACAAGGATCATTTATGTTCCGCGTGTTCTTTGGGGAAAAGCACCAAGAAATCATACAAACCTAAAGTTGAAGACACCAACCAAGAACCACTGTATCTTTTGCACATGGATCTTTGCGGGCCAATGCGTACGGCTAGTGTGAGTGGTAGAAAATACATCCTCGTCATGGTGGATGATTTCTCAAGGTTTACATGGGTAAAATTTTTAGTATCCAAGGATCAAGAACCAAAGTATATTATTACTTTCTTAAAGATGATCCAAGTATGTCTTAATGCTACGGTCCGCCGCATTCGCATTGATAATGGAACTGAGTTCGTTAATCAAACTCTACGAGACTATGAAAAGGTAGGTATTTCACATGAAACTTCTGTTGCTCGCACTCCACAACAAAACGGTGTCGTGGAAAGACGTAACCGTACACTAATGGAAGCTGCTAGAACTATGTTGATTTATGTGAATGCTCCTTTATTCTTATGGGCTGAAGCAGTGGCAACCGCATGTTATACCCAAAACCGCTCCATCATTCATAAACGCCATCGTAAAACTCCATATGAGCTACTTCATGGACACAAACCCGATATTTCATTTCTTCATGTGTTTGGTGCACTGTGTTATCCAAATACAAATAGTGAGAATTTGGGCAAACTTCAACCGAAGGCTGATATTGGAATTTTCATTGGTTACTCACCTGCAAAGAAAGCTTACCAAATTTATAACCGTCATCTTGGCAAGATAGTAGAAACTTTGGATGCCGATTTTGATGAGCTGACAGCGATGGCTTCTGAGCAAGACAGCTCTGAACCCGCATTACATGAGATGGGAACCGGTACGATTAGTTCTGAATTAACTCCCAACAATCCTACTTCTCCATCATTTATACCACCTATAAGGCCCGAGTGGGATGAGTTATTTCAACCTATGTTTGATGAATTCTTTAATCCACCTAGTAAGGATTCTCTAGCACCTGTAGCAGTAGCTCCGTTTCCCGAAGTTATTGCTCAAGATAATGGAAATCAGTCTGAGACATCTACTGTTACTATTGAACCAGATGTCCCATCCCCCACCGATTCACAAACTACACCTGAATCATCACCCCCACTTGTTCCTAATGATGTTGAAGAGGATCACTATGATCACGATTTGGAAGTTGCTCACTTACAAGAGCTTCCTTTCTTTGGTTCACAAATACCTGAAAACCCTAACGGTGCGTCTACCTCAGAGGAAGCTCCTGCAATCGTTCACTCCCGACCACCACGGATTGAATCTCACAACACAAAATGTACAAAGGATCACCCAATCCGCAATATTATTGGTGACATCAATCGACCAGTCTTAACTCGCCACCAACTCCAAGAACATGCATTATATTGCTATTTTGATGCATTTCTTTTCGATACTAAACCTAAAAACTGGCAACAAGCCATGACTAAATCATCTTGGATTAAAGCCATGCAAGAGGAACTTAATGAATTTCAACGTCTTGAAGTGTGGGAATTAGTTCCTTTACCCAGCAACGTTGAAATCCTTACATGTTGTGGGTATATAAGGTTAAACTCGATGAGTTAGGTGGAGTGCTGAAGAACAAAGCTAGATTGGTTGCTAGAGGTTACAAACAAGCTTTGGGTATTGAATTTGAAGAATCCTTTGCTCCTGTGGCACGATTGGAGGCAATTAGACTATTCCTTGCTTATGTTGCTCACATGAACATGATCGTCTACCAAATGGATGTTAAGACGGCATTCCTTAATGGTGAATTAAGGGAAGATGTCTATGTAAGCCAGCCGAATGGATTCGTCAACTTGGAGTATCCTAATCACATGTACAAGCTTAAGAAGGCTCTTTATGGGTTGAAACAAGCTCCACACGCATGGTACGATCTCCTATCGTCGTATCTCATCTCGAAAGGCTTCTCCAAAGGCAAAGTGGATCCAACATTATTTATTCTCAAGGAGGACAACAACATGATACTGGTACAAATTTATGTTGATGATATAGTTTTTGCTGCCACTACTCAAAGACTGTCTGACCATTTTGAGAAAAATATGTCCACACGCTTTAAGATGTCGATGATGGGAAAATTTTCATTTTTCTTAGGGTTGCAAATTTCTCAGAATCCCAGAGGCATCTTCATTAATCAATCCAAATTTGCTCTTGAATCACTAAAGAAGTATCATTTTGAAAATTGTGGCCCCGTGGATACTCCAATGGTAGAGAGATCCAAGTTAGATGAGGATAGGGACGGGATAGCTGTCGATCCTAAATTTACCGTAGAATGATCGGCACCCTTCTCTATCTGACTGCTAGCAGGCCTGATTTGCAATTTGCTATATGCATGTGTGCCCGGTATCAGGCTAGGCCTACCGAAAAGCACTTACATGTTGTGAAAAGGATCTTTTGGTATCTTAAAGGAACACTTCATCGTGGTCTGTGGTATTTGAAGGATTCCTCTATTGCACTAATATCATATGCAGATGCAGATTATGCTGGGTGTCAAGATACTAGACGTAGCACTTCTGGCAGTGTGCAACTTCTTGGAGATAGACTGGTTAGTTGGGCATCCAAAAGGCAGAAAAGCGTTGCGATATCAAGTACAGAGGTTGAATACATTGCTATGTCTGGTTGTTGTGCTCAAGTTCTTTGGATGAGATCACAATTAACTGACTACGGTCTTGGATTCAACAAAATTCCGATGTACTGTGACAACAAAAGTGCAATTGCCCTTTGGTGCAACTACGTTTAACATTCCCGGGCAAAGCACATTGACATACGCTACCACTTCATCAAAGAGCAAGTGGAAAATGGAGTGATCGAACTATAATTCGTCAACACTGAGTATCAGCTGGCAGATATATTCACAAAGGCCTTAGATCGAGGACGTATCGAGTTTTTGATCGAAAAGCTAGGCATGAAATCGTTCTCACCAGCGACACTTAAGGAGTTGGCAGAAGAATCTGCAGAATAGTGGTGGTAAACTATTCTAGAGTATCCTTTGATCGTGATCTTGTATATTATCGTATATATTTAAACCACCAAAAGAAAAATACAAAAATATAAAACATACAAAAACCATTAAAAATATAAAATCAAGAAAATCCAAAAATATTTTTCATTTTAAATCGGGCATGTCTTTTAGTACGGTAATCTTTACGGCCTTAGAAATGTCGATTAAAATTGACACGACGCCATAAATAGAGTCCGTATAAAAGTTGTACATATTTTAAAACATGCCCATATGGCTTGTAGTTATTTCCGACTGCAACCCGCTTTTCGCATTAAAGTCACGTATTTCTTTCAAAAACGTTGGCTCACAACGGGAATTAATTTTCTCGGGCAAGGTTTACTTAAAAACCTTGTAAGGGATCAAGTTTACTTTATAACTTGGTCTAACACAAATTAGTGTACGTTTCAGTGCACTTATTTTGTAAAAATAAGAGAAATCGTATTGCCACCAGAATCGTTCCATAAAATCACAAAACGGAAAAAGTCTTCATGGATATTTGCTCTTTTAAAAACAATGACTACAGCTCTTTAAATAGAAAATGGGTCCATGTTTAAGGGGGAGCAAATATTATATTTCGGAATTAAATTGGGTCTTCAAAAAGGGTTTTCAGAAAATATAAACCGTTCTTCGTCATCTTTATATGCAATGTGTGCCTTATGTGGAATATGGTTTGAGGAATAGGTTGCTTGCGATTAAGCTTTAAGAGTATACGTTCGTGTTTATGTGCGGGTTAGTACTTTGTTAAATCATTTGGTTTTCCAAGTGTTCTTAACTAGCTTTAATAACTGGGGGATTAACTTTGTAATTCTTGCAAACTAGGGGCCTAAAGTGTCAAGTGGTACAACCTTCATTGACCATAGTCAACTTTATCCCCCCTTCCCGTTCTTTCTTTTTCATCGCAACACACAAACACAAACTCTCTCTGCCATTGTCAAAGCTTCAAGCCTTGATTTATTTTGAGATATCCATCTGTATACTTCATCTAGGTATTATTCTGTGTTGATATTATTATCATGTTTCTCATCTCATTCTATGCTTATCTCGTTTATCATCTTAACATAACAAACAAACCCCCAATTCATGATTTAATCAAAATTAGGGTTTATATATTCTTGATGAAAATGAGTTTTAAGTGGTGGGATTCGTTCATCTAGCCTAAATATACATTGGTTTTACCTAGTTTTGCCTAAAACAGCTTCTAAGTCCCGTAATCGAACTCAAAAGATTTGCATAGTTAATATCGCCCAGAATACGATGAATGACTACGATGGCTTCCCATCGCATTGATTGCGATGGCACCATTACGATGGACTCGTTGCGATGAGTCCATTGCGATGGCTTGTTGCGATGGACACGTTGCGATGGGTCCGTTGCGATGGGTCCGTTGTGATGGGTCTGTTGCGATGGGTCTGTTGCGATGGGTCCGTTGCGATGGGTCTGTTACGATGGGTCCGTTGCGATGGGTCCGTTGCGATGGGTCCGTTACGATGGGTCCGTTGCGATGGGCTTGTTGCGATGGGTTCAATGCGATGGATTCGCCACGATGGCCTCAATACGATCCCACTGCGATGCATCGTTACGATGGACCAAAATTTGCAAGGTTGTTTAGACATGTTTAGCCCTACGATGGACTTAGTATTGCAATGCCTTTGCTTTGAATGACTTTTAGATTGCGATAAGGGTTTACATTGCAACACATGTTAGGCTTGTGAAGGACTTTCAGTATTGTTCACATGATTTGCATAACTAAGACTGATCTAATGGATTCGGCCTAGACAGCATTCCCACTTTATTAGGCTATAAGAAAATTAGGGCCATTAAAACAAAACCAAGTTATATTGGAAATAATTAATTTTATCTCATAAGAATACTTGAAATGTTTCTTATTACAGAAGTTCATCTTATTTAATAAGTTGACAACTCTGTAAACAAAAGAGATACAAATTACTTATTCAATGTCTTGTGTTTTGTATCCAGGCCATGGAAGACAAAGTCTCATCATTGTCTAACCCTGAGTTCAAGCCTTCTGAAATTTGGGTTGAGGATACTCCAAAAATTACTGAAGTAGTGGTTGAAACTAAACCAAAGCCTACTGAAGTTCTGGTTGAAACTAAACCAAGACCTACTGAGGTTGTGGTTGAAACTAAACCTACTAAGGTTCTGGTTATGACAACCAGGAAACCCAAATTTTCAAGGAACTAATGCTAGGTCGTTATATCCTTAGAATAAACTGTTTGTGGTATATCTTTCATTATTCTAGGTGTGAATCTGAATGTATGAACTTAGTCCATATAAACTATGTCTGTATCTTGTTACTCAATATATGTGGTGACATTTGTTGTGATTTATTCCATATGCTTAGGATTTACATAGTTTATGAGATATATATATGTGTATATATCAAGTGTGCTTGTGTTTATCTAAAAGCAGGAAAATGTCGATAACCGAAGAAGAACAAAAACGACTAGATCTTATCCTTGTTCTACTTAATGCTAGAATGCAACATGCACCAAACAATTTTCGTCTGAAAGACGATTTTGATCCTTCTTTGGCAGCATTCAAAATTGCAACGGACATCCTAGATTGTTCACCAATAAATGATGCATTACGTGTCACTGCATCAGTTCCTGAAGTATACATGCACGAATTTTGGGCAACAACCACAATCACACAGGCAAAACAATTGTCAAAGAAGATTATCTCTTTTACGCTAAACAACAAAGATTTGACACTTGACTTGCGTCAATTTAGGCAACTATTCAAGCTTCCTAAGTTAGCAAAAGGAGAACACTTTGTGCCTGACCCAGATACAGATGAACTGCTTCGAGTAATCCGAGAATTGAATTATGAGGGTGAAATTGGTTTCCTTTCTCAGTTTAACATGTCACATATTGGGCAACCATGGAAAGCAATTGTCACTATATTAGTAAAATGCCTTACTTCTAAGATTCGTGGATCAAACGTAATGCGACCCTCTCAGGCTATTATCTTTTGGGGTCTCTATACTGGGTCTAAAGTAGATATGCACTACAACTTTGGGAGGAATTCTGTCATAAATTCACAAGTTCCAAGAGGAAAGCGGTGCATCTTCCATTTCCAAGGTTCACAAAACTAATCATCAATTTCTTCATGAAGAGTGACCCAGATATTGATCCTCATGGGAATTTCTTTTATCATACTCAAGATAGTGACGATGTGTTGGATACTATGACTGCGGATAATCAATTCACAAAGTATTCACTCAGGCCAGCTCCAGTGCCAGACATCATGATGAATGAAGGAATCAAGGAAAGTGATCACTACCAAGAGATGCTACTAGATATTGAATGTCACACCCCACATGGCGGAATATGGGGCACGGCGTATGGATATCATCACAACAATAGCGTGTCTATAGAGTTAACTAAATGATATAAGAAATGTCATAAAAATGGTGACACAAATGTCATGGCAATATCTCAACAATGCAGGAGTCTAAGTAAGTAGGTAACAGTCCTACCTCTTACCCAAGACAAACAAATAACACAAACAAAACAAACATATAGGTGCCAAGATGTATCACTTATAAAAAAAACATAAAGGTAAACTAAGAAGGAACGGGGATCTCCTTCTATATGCAATCCTAAGGCATCCAAGTCTAGCCACTTCTATCCTCAAGCTTAAACACATTCACACCTGAAAGAGACACTAAAACACGTCAACATAAAGTTGGTGAGAGTCATAGGTTTAGACTCCAACGCTAAATCAGTTACAATCTATGAATAACAACCATCAACACAATAACATATGGACAATGTGTTACAAGTATGCATTAACAACTAGCATTCAAGATAAATCAGTCATCACATTTCCAAGGCATCACGCCTTACCAACAACCACAATTACCAAGGCATCACGCCTTACCAACAACCACAATTACCAAGGCATCACGCCTTACCAACAACCATAATTACCAAGGCATCACGCCTTACCAACAACCATAATTACCAAGGCATCACGCCTTACCAACAACCATAATTACCAAGGCCACTACCTTGTCATTTTCCATTGGTCCCATAGACGATCACTGATGAGACTGCTTTTATACATGGTCTCATCGTCCAAATCGGTCTTAAATTGCATAAAATATCATAAAATATGCCAAATATATGCTCGTGTTTGTTACTTGTGTATTTTTAGGTACGGGTATTGAGGAAATGGCAAAAGATCACAAGAATCATTCAAAAACGAACACGGGAAACGAAGTCGCACAATGAACCGGGCCCAAGTTTGGAATTTTGCAAAATGACCCTTGAAGAATTGAAGATTGTCAAGTTTAGTCCCTCATCTTTGAAGAACTTGTCACAATTGACCCTCCAAATGTCAATTGTACAAGTATGGACCTTAATATTTGAAGATTGTACAAGACCAGTCCATCAAGTTTGAAGAAAATACATTTAATACCCTTGGATAAAGTTTTGTAAACCTTTGTGCCAAAAATGACAACTTGGCAAAAGTTGATAAGGCAAAAGTAGGCGCTGATGGGATTTTTTTTAAAGTAAAAGAAGTGTGAAAACTTGGGGACTCAATCTGCCAATTACCCAAACCTACCCACCCACTCAGCTTGTGACACCTCATCATAACCCACCCACCAACCCATATCCTACCCAAACCCACCCATATCACACCCGGTTTATTATTTAAGCTGTGGTCAACTTAAGTCAAACCCACTCACCCATTTACTTCCCTCCTAAACACTAATTTAAAAACTAAATTAACCCAATTTGGATTAAACCTATCCCCTAATCCCCATAAACCCTAACCTCACCCCAGTTTCAATCTCACCCAAAACAAGGGGTTTTACCCTAAAACCTTCCAGAACACTAATTCACGTCCCTCTCAACCAAACCCACCTCACCAAACATCTCCACATGGACTGTGGACCCCTCCCCGTACCTCCCCTGCTCCATCACTTTCGCACCAAAACCCACACCCGACCAATTCAACGTGGGAGATCACTCTCCTTGGTCCCCAAGGTTAATCCTACGTCCAAGATTGAAGATTCCAAGCTGGCATATCACATGGGATTACTTTTGACCGATTTTGAAGACCAAGAACTCAAGGGCTTTTCTGGCATTTCCATACTAGGGTTTTAGGGACTAGAACCTTCCTAGTACGCCTATAAAAGGCAGCTTAGTTTAGTCATTTAGCTTTGTTCCAGTTTTTAGCCAAAAACCTTGTAATTCCTTTTTTAATTAATAAAGTTTGGTATTTGTGTTTAAACAATTATAATTCCTTTTATTGAGTTAAAAAGTTGTGTGTTGTGTTAAATGCTAAAAACTGAGTTCCATTTAAATTGTGAAAATTTTGAGTGAAAAGTTTTCAAAAAGGGTTTTAAAGATAGCCTTTGATCTCAGAAATCAATAAGCTTTGGAAAGTGAAAGTGGACCAAAGCTTTTAAGTTTCTGAGTATTAGGAGTGTTTTAAAACATGTTTGAAAAGGATTGAAGGTTTAAGTAAGGTTTTAAGAAAGGAAATAAAAAGAAAACAGATTACATATTTTTGTGCTTGTTCTTCTTTTCTTTTTCTTCTTAGCAGGTTAAAGATTTGTGTTGATTGAGTTCAGCATACACCCGGGTGTATAAGGAGGTGGATTTTCATCCACTAGAACCTTGGATGTAAGGTTCTAAGGTAAATCCTTTTTACCTTTTTGAAATTTTCAGAAAAGAGTAGTTCATGTGATTTGTATGCTTAAGGTGTTATTTGTTAGTATAGCTGTTGGATTTGAGTTCTTAAGTGATGTTATGCATGATTTGAAGTTTTAGAATCAGTTTGATGGCTTTTGGAAGTGATTTTGTTTGAAAAATTAGTTTTCAAAGATTTTAAAGGGTGTTTGGATTCATGTTTTAGCAGGGTAGAAATTTTGATTTGTGATTTAAAAACGAGTTAGAGCAGTTGAAAAGGGTTAAGATAGGTTGCTTGCTAGTTGTAGTTTAGTTTGGATCAAGTTTTGAAGCAAAGTTGTGAGTTTAAAAGGATAAAGTGAGCTTAAAATCTGCATAACCACTAATCTGCTTGTTTTTCCTCATTTTGGTGCTAAGATTTGTGAATTCTGTTAAGTGTTAGTGTCACTTAGAAGTTGAATTTGATTGTGCATCATTTGGCAAGTTTGTGTGCTAAGATTTGGCATTTGAAACTCAATTTTGTGCAAGTTTTGGCATTAAAATACCACCAGACCCTAGGATTTATCACAGCAACATTCATAAACTTGGTTTGGTTTTGATTGTTCATTTTTTGTGTTAAGTGTGTTTGATTTTTGCTATTTACTGACTCCTTGTGCTTCAAAGAGCACAAGGGTGCCTTGTTCATCCAAAATCATCCACAAACAAAGCAAAGCCAAGCTCCTCTTGGTGATTATTCAGTTGTGAAGAAAAGAAAGGAAACAAGTTAAACCTGCTTGTTTTCAAACTTAAGAATCTGGCCACGTTTTTTATTTCAATTGGATTAATCCTTGATAAAAAATTGAGTTGGATTGTGTTTTCTAGTCACATAAAGGTCACAGTTGGATTGGAAAAATAAAAAAATAAAAAAGAAATTTTTTATAAAAAGGTCACCCCGCCCGGACTCGAACACGCGACCCCTCGCTGGGGGACTAAGCGTGTTAACCGGTGATCCAGATGCCTTTTTATGTTATTGTCTCATTTCATTAGTTATTTAACCTCTTTTTGTTTTGTTCTCATTTAAATAAGCCGTGGGCTTATTGCTTATTCCTGGCTTATTTATTAAGCATTTTTGGTTTATTCCATTTTTCCTAGGTTAATATTAGTATTTCAGACTTTTCTGTTTTAAAAAATTATTTTTCCTATTATTTAATTAATTTCTAGGATTATTTTTAGTTTTAAATTTAGAAAGTCAATAAAAAATAGTGAACAGTAATAAAAAATACAAAAAAAATAGTTTTTAGGTTTTAATTCTTATTTTTGAGGTTTACATTTAAAAAAGTTTTCAAAAACTTTAATTTTTAATTTTATTTAATTTTAGGGTTTTTAGACAACTTTAAAAATTAATATAAAATTAATTAAGAGGTTTTAGGAACTTTAATTTACATTTTCTTCTTAGTTAGAATATTTAGGATTTTTGAGAATTTTTTAGAATTTATTTGAGAACTTTTTATTTTTTAGAATATTTTATTATTATTTTATTCATTAAAATTCAAAGTTTTAATTTTTAACTTTTTTTCATTTTTCCTAGATTCTAGACATCAAAATAGG
Source organism: Glebionis coronaria (assembly GCA_025667525.1). Taxonomy (NCBI): domain Eukaryota; kingdom Viridiplantae; phylum Streptophyta; class Magnoliopsida; order Asterales; family Asteraceae; genus Glebionis; species Glebionis coronaria. The sequence continues at coordinate 192,178,317 of CM046876.1, read as the reverse complement.
ACCTTTTTTTACTTTCCATTTAATTTTTACGCTTTTCAATTAATTTTTAGATTTAATTTAAGATTTAATAGATTTTAATAGTTTTTAGGAGTTTAAAAATAGTTTAATTTGGTTTTAAAATTTTTAAAAATAGTTTTTAGCTTAATTAGGTCATTTTTGAGGTTTACAAACTATTAAATCTTGTTTAGGGCTTTTTAATATTTAAAAGTGATTTTTAGGGCTTTAATTAGCATTAAAAAGTCATTATTTAATTAATTAAAAGGTTTTAGCAAGTTTGGATTTTTTGTAAACTCTTAGAATTTTATTGTGGATTTTTAGTAATTTTTAGGAATTTTTAGGTTAAAATTTTAAATTTTGTGCTTTTTACGTTTCTACGTCGTAACTTTCTAGTAGTGTTTTCGCCTTATTTTTCTATTTTTTCGTCTTCGTCATTTTCTCTTCTTTTCTTCTCATTAATAATCAAAAACATAATTCAATCATTCATCACACAACGCACTAGCCTCCTCGAGAACGAACTCACCTTTAGGGTCATTCACACACGGTTTTCCTAAATCGTCGTGCACGCTTACCCCTATTTTATTGCTCTTTTCCTAAAGGGTAGTAAAAACATTACATCAATTTTTGGCGCCGCTGCCGGGGAGGCGTGTTGTGTTTTGATTGAACATTGTTGTTTTCTATATTAGCCATAATAGTATTTGTATTAATAGCACTCTATTAATACGTATTATCATTTTTCGGTTTTTGTGTGAATATTATTACTATATTGTATACGTAGAACAATAAATACACAAGTACTCCAAATACGTGAGAAATCACAACCTTGATTCGGGATTTCATCACTCGATCATTGTATTCGAATCTCAAACCAAAGAAAAAAGGCAAAAATAGATAAATACTTTCGTGAAGCTTAATCTTGATAATACAAACTATAAGGTGGGTATAAGGCGGTTGTATTTCACGACCTAAAGGAAAAAGGCTCTTAAGTGCTTCGCGCCGCCTCGTTTCCTCCGCTTGCTTGTGCGTATTTGATTTTGAAAGTGAATCGAGGGTTTTGCCGCCCAAAGTATTATTACATATCATATATATTTTCTTGGTTTCATATTGATTAAACCCTCTTGAACGATTTGGTGTTCCACCATCGTTCTAAAGTCATCGAAGGCGTTCACTCCACGTGATCGTTTTCATTCTTTGAGGCCTTTTTAATCAAGAGATTTGATTAGTGAGGAGATTTGTGGACTCATTGTCTACTTAATACATTCACCAATTTCCAAAGAAGTTAATACAATCAAAAACCACAAAAAAAAATTAAAAAACACAAAATACCAAAAAGAATCTTCTTTGCTCGCCTTCTCGTTGTACGTGACGTTTATGCAAACTCGCTCTAAAGCTAGACGTGCTCGTAAACGAAGAAACAAATCACTCACTCATTCTAGTGAGGAGTCTCCTATTGACGAACCCATTGTACGAGAAGAACCAACCATGGCGAATCGAACTATGATGGAGTTACTTCAAGCACCCACCGAGGGTTATGGAGAAGCTATTGTGATTCCCGCAATCCTTGCGGAGAATTTTGAGGTGAAAACGGGTTTGTTGTCGATGATCCAAAACAACAAATTCCGTGGTGATGAGAAGGACAATCCGCACAACCATATCCACCAATTTAATCGTCTTACCGCCACGTGCAAATTTAAGGATGTCTCGAATGACTCGATTAAGATGATGCTTTTTCCGTATTCCTTAGCGGGGCCCGCTAAAATTTGGTTAGAGAAAGAGCCACCCAATTCCATATTGACGTGGAAGGATCTCGTTTCCAAATTTGTGAACCAATTTTTTCCGCCCTCTAAGACTACGCATTTGAAAAACGAGATTTCTAAATTTTCACAAGAATCAAATGAAAGTTTTTCTACGGCTTGGAATAGGTTTAAGGAGATGTTACATGAATGTCCTCATCATGGTTTTTCCGATTTGCACCAAATCGACACGTTTTACAATGGACTTAACGATCATGAAAGAGATTATTTAAATGCCGCCGCGGGTGGTAATTTTTTGTGTAAAACGGTTGAAGAAGCTTTGGTCATAATTGAGAATAGGTCTAAGGTTTATAGCCCTCGTCACACACCGAGTGTTGCCAAAAGGGGCTCATCATCGTCTCAAAGTATCAATGCATTACATGATGAAGCAAATGAAGAAAACCGATTTTTCGATAGATTTGCTAACCTTATGTCCCATTGGAAGGCTCAAGAAGCTTCCAACACCGCTTCGGTTAAAGCGGTTTCTAAAAGTTGTTTGTCGTGTGGGGGAGCTCATGATCTTTCCGAGTGCATTACCGCGGATGGTAACACTTCGAATGCTTTTGTAGCCACGGGAACTTATAACCAAATCGGTCAAGGTTCACGTTCAAATCAAGCTCCACCCAATCAAAATGCTAATAATTATCGCAACAACAACCAAGGTGGAAATTACCAAGGAAATCAAAGAAATTATAACAAAGGTAATTACCAAAGTGGAAATGGGCAAATTTCAAACCAAAACCAAAACCGTGATTTTCAAACTAATGCCCAAGGTTTTCAAAACGATCACACCAAAAATCTTCAAGGAGAATTTTTGAATTATGCTAAGGCTAATGATGCTAAGTTTGACAATATGCAACGTGAGATGGTTAGCTTAAGGTCCGAGTTGAAAAACGAGCTTAAAAACGAACTTGCTAATGAACTTAAAACTCATGCTAATAAAATGGAAGGGAATGTCACACGACTCCAACAAAATCAACAAAAAATGGAGCAAGGACAACATGAGATTAAGCAAGAATTGTTAAAAGCGGATGCTAGGCAATCTAAGTTTGAAGACCGTATGGCTAAAATGTTTGAAGCTATCATGTGTAAGCCCTCTTCTTCGGGTGGTCTTCCTAGTGATACCATCGTGAACCCGAAAGGAGAGTTGAAGGTTATTACTACTCGTAGTGGTAAAACTTTCAAAGAACCCATTTCTCGTCCAAGTACTTCTATGGAGAAGGAAAAAGAGAGAGAACCCGAGGTTGTGGTTGAAAAGGAGCAAATTACAATCCCACGAAGTACCGCTCAAACCACACCTACGGTTGAACCAACACCCATAATGGAACCCGAGATTCCAAGGCCGATGCCTATGCCTAATTTGCCCCAACCCACACCACCTTTACCCTACCCATCAAGACGAAACAAGGAAAAGGCACAAGAACGAAATAATTATCAATTTGAACTCTTTATGAAAATGTTTTGTGACTTGCATTTTAATATAAGTTTTGCCGACGCCTTAGTCATGATGCCTCGATTTGCCGCGAACTTCAAAAGTATGTTGAATAACAAAGAAAAATTGCAAAAATCGTCTAGTTGTTCTTCGGTTTTTCTAAGCCGCATACCTCAAAAAGTCGGTGATCCTGGAAAGTTTTTAATCCCATGTGCTATCCAAGACATGGAAGAATGCTACGCCTTGGCCGATCTTGGTGCTAGTATTAATTTGATGCCTCTTGAGATTTTTAAATCGCTCAATCTTCCAAATCTCACTCCTTCAAGAATGTCAATCGAAATGGCCGATCATTCTACGATTCTAGCTTGTGGAGTTGCCGAGGACGTCTTTTTGAAAGTTGGAAAGTTCTACTACCCTGTAGACTTCATTGTTGTTGATATTCCCATCGATCCTAAAGTTCCGTTAATTTTAGGGCGATCTTTTTTGGATACCTCGAGAGCACTTATCGATGTGCATGCAAGAAAAATCACTCTTCGTTTCAATGAGGAAGAACTCGTCATTAATGCAACCCAAAACTCCACTCTTTCTCATGTTTATTCGATCACATCTTTGTACAATGTCAATCCTATCAAAAACATTTGTCAAAAGATTTCAAATAGAGTTTTAGGAGTTGATAAAAATGAAGTTCCGTCCCCTCCGCCGATGGAGGTTAAGAGTGTTAAGCCTATGATTCAAATCTCGAGTGATTCTTCGGATGATGAATACGTTGATCCCGATGGGGAGGTTTTCTTTGTTGACAAAAGATTTGAAAACTTGCCACCACCTAAACCAAAAAGATTTCAAAATGTGAGAATTTTTAGTGTGACTAACATTGTTTTAGATACACCAAATATTTTTGACATAATTAAATCGGGTTTTCACAAGGAGAGTTTTAAAGATGAAAAAGGAAAAGATTTTGAATTTAATTTAAAAGATTTTTCTACAACTCTAACTCCGTCATCACCGCGTGTATTGAGTACTACAAGCTCGTCTTCTCCTTTTGACGATGCTTTGTGTGGACTTAGTGTGGGGGAAGCCCCATATGTTCCCTCCCCTTTCTCCACCGAGGACGAGATATTTGATCCTGGAATTGCTTATATAGGGAAATCTCGGTCTTCCACCGATGCAATAAATGGAAAATCTTTTCATTTGATTGGTGCGAGTCTACCTCGAGTAGCTCAATGTTTTGACTTACCCATTGTCCCACCCTTCTATTTCTTCTCTCCTATTTTCTTCTATCCCATTGGGATTTGTGTTGGAGTTGTGTTGTCTCGTCTTTCATCCGAAAACGAGGACGCTATCTTTGACCCCGGTATACGTTTATCGGATTTTTAAAGTACTTCATGTGCTTTTGGGCCTTGTTTATCATGTAAGCCCCACCAAAAATTGACCAAACCATGATTATCCCTAAATGATCACATTTATGGGGATTCGAGCCGAGCTTTTGACTCGGTTATCAAAAACAAGGTGCCTCGTGGGGGAGACCCATGCTTATCCATGTACATATTATTGCTTTCTAATGTAGTTTAATGTGAGGGGATTTGTGCCCTTCCAACCTTTGTTCCGTGGTTGTTTGTGAATTGTGGTTTTTAGATCATGATCTTCACGATTGGAGCCTCTCGTGTTCGTTTATGGGAGCACTCGATCGTTTGCTTTGGAGGCCTTTCCCAATATCCATATGATATATCCTTTTATGTTCTAACCTTAGGTTTATAGCACACTTCATAAACGGCTATTACTTAATGGTTACACCCTTTCCATGCTAGATTAGGCATTCGACTACGTCTCTAGTATGGGGGTGTTTGCACCCCTAGACTCGAAACATTGAGGACAATGTTTAACTTTAGTATGGGGGGGTGAATAGATACTTGCCTTGCCAAACCTTCACGTTTTCCAAAGTTTATCGTTTTGTTATTGTTTTGTTGCAAAATAAGGCTAAAAATGGCCAAATTTTAAAATTTTTCTATGTTTTATAAGTGTTTAAAGACACGAATGTAGATTTTCCGATGGCGAGAATAAGAGTAATTTTTGACTCGACCGTGCGTGTTGAGCACTTAGCTTTGATTCCTTAACTTCACATTAGGCTAAGTCTCTTAAATGAGGACGAGAAATGATAGAGTTAATTATAAGTTACTATGCTAAACGTAGAGTACTCGTATTCTTTCAAAAACTCATGTGTTCTCGTTGTTTGCTTATTCTCCCTTCGCTTGTAAATATTTTTTTTGCTTAATAAATATTGATTTAGCGGTTTAATTTTGATTGTTGGGTTTCTAGTCTTTTCTAGTAGCTTCCGTGTAATTAAATTGGGAAGACATTAAGGTATCGCCAGCGTCACGGTTTTGAAGTAGTGGCAACCCGAATAATCGAAAGCTTCACCCAATAATAAGATTTCAAGTGCTCACCTAAATCTAGCAAACAATTTGAAGCCCCACAAGGCCTAAAATCTATGCAAAATTGAAAGTGAATCAAGCCTTAATCTTCGAAGCTTTAAAGATCCAAAATTCGCTTTAGCGTGAGGATATACGTCTTTGGCTAATAAAACCACCGATGATGGCGGATAATAAAAGGCAAGGCAAGACCGAAGTCATAATAAAAGCTTCATGGCGAAGTTGAATAAAAGATGGAGGTAAACCAAAGATAATAAGGTCCTTCCGTTAGGGGGAGTATAAAAGTCTTGGTAATAAGTCTCATGTTCAAAACCGTTATAAAACCGTGTTTATCGATTCTTCTTGTCAACTTAATTTTTTAACATCGTTGTCTATTAGGAGGGGTTATTGATTTGATGGTCTTGGTTACACCGTTAGGACTCTATTTTTAGACCTAAATCTCTATTATCGCATAAGTCAATGATGTATCCTCGTGATCATTAAGACAAAATAAAATATAAGAGATACAACTTAGGAATAATGGGAGAATAAGTACGTGATTAGGGCATATGAGTAGTGTTAGCATTACTAACTTATAATGACAATGATCTCGTTGCACGCTTGGCATGGAATTGGAGTGAAAATCGAGGACGACAAAATTATTTCTAACGAAGCATTCACGTGTTCTTATTCTATGAACCTAAACGTCCCATTTTGCGATGAAAATCATACATTATGTCTATAACACAAGTAGTAGTAATAGTATTAGTATAGGTAGTTTATCATTTCAATAAAAGTGAATAAAATTGAATTTTGGAGATGCTTTGATACTTTATTCTAGCATTACGTGAGGGCACGGCAATGGTTTAGTATGGGGGAGTGATGAGACTGCTTTTATACATGGTCTCATCGTCCAAATCGGCCTTTAACTGCATTAAATATCATAAAATATGCCAAATATATGCTCGTGTTTGTTACTTGTGTATTTTTAGGTACGGATATTGAGGAATTGGCAAAAGATCACAAGAATCATTCAAAAACGAACATGGGAAACGAAGTCGCACAATGAACTGGGCCCAAGTTTGGAAATTTGCAAAAAGACCCTTGAAGAATTGAAGATTGTCAAGTTTAGTCCCTCATCTTTGAAGAACTTGTCAAATTTGACCCTCCACATATCAAATGTACAAGTATGGTCCTTAATATTTGAAGATTGTACAAGACCAGTCCATCAAGTTTGAAGAAAATACATTTAATACCCTTGGATAAAGTTTTGTAAACCTTTGTGCCAAAAATGACAACTTGGCAAAAGTTGATAAGGCAAAAGTAGGCGCTGATGGGATTTTTTTACAAAGTAAAAGAAGTGTGAAAACTTGGGGACTCAACCTGCCAAACCACCAAAATCACCCACCCAACCAGCTTGTGACACCTCATCATAACCCACCCACCAACCCATATCCTACCCAAACCCACCCATGTCACACCCGGTTTATTATTTAAGCTGTGGTCAACTTAAGTCAAACCCACTCACCCATTTACTTCCCTCCTAAACACTAATTTAAAAACTAAATTAACCCAATTTGGATTAAACCTATCCCCTAATCCCCATAAACCCTAACCTCACCCCAGTTTCAATCTCACCCAAAACAAGGGGTTTTACCCTAAAACCTTCCAGAACACTAATTAACGTCCCTCTCAACCAAACCCACCTCACCAAACATCTCCACATGGACTGTGGACCCCTCCCCAAGCCTCCCCTGCAAGGTCGTTTTCACTCTAAAACCCACACCCGACCAGATAAACGTATGGGATTGCTCTCCTTTGTCCCCAAGGCTCATCCAACGTCTATGATCAACATTTCCAAGCTGGCATCCAGTACAAGCATCACATGGGGCGTTTTTGACCCAAAAATCAGTCAAAGAATCAAGGGCATTCCTGGCAATCCAATGTTTAGGGTTTTCATAGTCTAGATAGTTCTATTGCTAGCTATAAAAGGAGATGAGCCTGTTCATTCTCCTTTGTTCCAGTTTTTAAACTTTTGCACTTGTAATTCCTTTTTAAGAAAATAAAAGTTTGGTATTTGTGAAGTCAAGTGTAATTCCTTTTTATGTTTTTTAAAAGTTGTGTGTTGTGTTAAAAGTTTAAGCTGAGTTCCATTTAAGATTTCTTGTGTTGAAGTTTCAAAAAAGGTTTTAAAAAAGTCCTTTTAATCTTCAAAAATCCAAAAAGTTGTGAAGTGAAAGTGGACTAATTTTTTGGAGGTTTGATATTGAAAGAGTTTTTAAAACGTGTTTGAAAAGGTTTGGAAGTTTTTGGAAAAGTTTTTAAGGAAGAAGAAAAGTTAAACAGATTATAGCATTTGTGCTTGTTTTCTTTTTGATTTTCTTAGCAGGTTGTGAGAATTGATTTGTTAAAGGTTCAGCACCAACCCCAGTTGGTAGGAGGTGGCTATCTAGCCACTGTTGGTCTTGGATGTAAGACCAACAAGGTAAAGTTCTTGTTTCCCTTTTCATTTTTTAGTTAGCTTGGAGTTTTGTGTGAATTTGCATGTTAGGTGATGATTGTCTGTTTAAGCTATTGGATTTGAGTAGTTATAGGATAATATGCATGTTTAGAGGTAATTTAATCAGTTTGTAGAAGTTTTGAAGTGATTTGGTTATTTAAAAACGTTTTCAAAAAACTTAAAGGGGTGTTTGGATGTGAGTTTTATAGAGAAAGCTTGTTAGATTTTGAAGATTAAAAGGTGTTAGAATGATTGATTAGGGTTGTTAGGGTTGTTAGCTAGTTTGGTTACAAGTTTGGAAAGAATTGAAGCAAGATTGACTGTTAAAGAAGGGAAAACATTTAGCAAAATTTGCATAATCACTTTTTCTGCTTATTTTTGTTGAATTGTGTGCTTAGATCTTGGAATCTGTTAAGTGTTAGGGTCATTTAGAAGTTGAGTTTGTTTGTGCATCAGTTGGTGATTGTGAATGCAAAAGTTTGGAAGTTTAAATCTCATTTGAGTGCTTGTCTTAAGCTGTTATACACCCACAGACCTCAGCAACTTCTTTTTGCTATGTGTGATTGAGTTTGTGAGATTTTTGTGCTATAAGTGCTTTATACTTGCTTGCTTTTGAACTTGTCTTGACTCCTTGTGCTTCAAAGAGCACAAGGGTGCCATTGTGTTCCAAAAACATCACCAAATAAGCTTACAGCCAAGCTCCTCTTGGTTTCAAACTGCTCAAGTGGTGAACATCCTTGTTCATCAGAAACTTAAAAGAACTGGCCACATTTTGATCTTCATTTTGTTTAAATCTTGCATAAAAAAGAAATTGGTTTGTGTTTCTAGCTTATTAAAGGTGTCAGTTTGGATTGAAAAGTAAAAAAAAAAGAAATTTTTTATAAAAAGGTCACCCCGCCCGGACTCGAACACGCGACCCCTCGCTGGGGGACTAAGCGTGTTAACCGGTGATCCAGATGCCTTTTTACGTTATTGTCTCATTTCATTAGCTATTTAACCTCTTTTTGTTTTGTTCTCATTTAAATAAGCCGTGGGCTTATTGCTTATTCCTGGCTTATTTATTAAGCATTTTTGGTTTATTCCATTTTTCCTAGGTTAATATTAGTATTTCAGATTTTTCTGTTTTAAAAAATTATTTTTCCTATTATTTAATTAATTTTTAGGATTATTTCTAGTTTTAAATTTAGAAAGTATTTTAAAAATAGTAAACAGTAATTAAAAATTACAAAAAAATAGTTTTTAGGTTTTAATTTGTATTTTTGAGGTTTACATATCATAAAGTTTTCAAAAACTTTAATTTTTAATTTTATTTAATTTTAGGATTTTTAGACAACTTTAAAAATTAATATAAAATTAACTAAAAGGTTTTAGGAGCTTTAATTTACATTTTCTTTCTAGTTAGAATATTTAGGATTTTTGAGAATTTTTTAGAATTTATTTGAGAACTTTTTATTTTTTAGAATATTTTAATATTATTTTAATCATAAAAATTCAAAATTTTATTTTTATTTCTTTTTCATTTTTCTTAGGTTCTTTATCATTAATTAGGACTTTTCCCATTTGTAGATTAATTTTTAGGGTTTTCAATTAATTTTTAGAATTAATTTAAGATTTAATAGATTTTAATAGTTTTTAGGAGTTTAAAAATAGTTTAAATTGGTTTTAAAATTTTTTAAAAATAGTTTTTAGCTTAATTAGGTCATTTTTGAGGTTTACAAACTATAACATCTTGTTTAGGGCTTTTTAATATTTAAGAGTGATTTTTAGGGCTTTAATTAGCATTAAAAAGTCATTATTAAATTAATTAAAAGGTTTTGGCAAGTTTGGATTTTTTGTAAACTCTTAGAATATAATTTGGGATTTTTAGTAATTTTTAGGAATTTTTAGGTCAAAATTTTAAATTTTGTGTTTTTTACGTTCTACGTCGTAACTTTCTAGTAGTGTTTTTGCCTTATTTTTCTATTTTTTTCGTCTTCATCATTTTCTCTTCTTTTCTTCTTGTTAATAATCAAAAACATAATCAATCATTCATCACACAACACACGTGCCTCCTCGAGAGAACGATACCCATTAAGGGTCATAACTTGTGGTTTTCCTAAACTACTCGTTAATACTTACCGCTTCTTACGCTCTTTTCCTAAAGGGTAGTAAAATCACTACAATCATCACCGCGTTCATTGAGTACTACAAGCTCGTCTTCTCCTTTTGACGATGCTTTGTGTGGACCTAGTGTGGGGGAAGCCCCTTATGTTCCCTCCCCTTTCTCCACCGAGGACGAGATATTTGATCCTGGAATTGCTTATATAGGGAAATCTCGGTCTTCCACCGATGCAATAAATGGAAAATCTTTTCATTTGATTGGTGCGAGTCTACCTCGAGTAGCTCAATGTTTTGACTTACCCATTGTCCCACCATTCTATTTCTTCTCTCCTATTTCCTTCTATCCCATTGGGATTTGTGTTGGAGTTGTGTTGTCTCGTCTTTCATCCGAAAACGAGGACGCTATCTTTGACCCCGGTATACGTTTATCGGATTTTTAAAGTACTCCACGTACTTTTGGGCCTTGTTTATCATGTAAGCCCCACCAAAAATTGACCATACCATGATTATCCCTAAATGATCACATTTATGGGGATTCGAGTCGAGCTTTTGACTCGGTTATCAAAAACAAGGTGCCTCGTGGGGGAGACCCATGCTTATCCATGTACATATTATTGCTTTCTAATTAGTGTAATGTGAGGGGATTTGTGCCCTTCCAACCTTTGTTCCGTGGTTGTTTGTGCATTGTGTCTTTTAGATCATCATCTTCACGATTGGAGCCTCTCGTGTTCGTTTCATGGGAGCACTCGATCGTTTGCTTTGGAGGCCTTTCCCAATATCCATATGATATATCCTTTTATGTTCTAACCTTAGGTTTTTAGCACACTTCATAAACGGCTATAACTTATTGGTTACACCCTTTCCATGCTAGATTAGGCATTCGACTACGTCTCTAGTATGGGGGTGTTTGTACCCCTAGACTCGAAACATTGAGGACAATGTTTAACTTTAGTATGGGGGGGTGAATAGATACTTGCCTTGCCAAACCTTCACGCTTTCCAAAGTTTATCGTTTTGTTATCATTTTGTTGCAAAATAAGGCTAAAAATAGCCAAATTTTAAAAATCTTCTCATGTTTTATAAGTGTTTGAAGACACGAATGTAGATTTTCCAATGGTGAGAATAAGAGTAATTTTTTACTCGACCGTGCGTGTTGAGCACTTAGCTTTGATTCCTTAACTACACATTAGGCTAAGTCTCTTAAATGAGGACGAGAAATGATAGAGTTAATTATAAGTTACTATGCTAAACGTAGAGTACTCGTATTCTTTCAAAAACTCATGTGTTCTCGTTGTTTGCTTATTCTCCCTTCGCTTGTAAATATTTTTGCTTAATAAATATTGATTTAGCGGTTTAGTTTTGATTGTTGGGTTTCTAGTCTTTTCTAGTAGCTTCCGTGTAATTAAATTGGGAAGACATTAAGGTATCGCCAGCGTCACGGTTTTGAAGTATTGGCAACCCGAATAATCGAAAGCTTCACCCAATAATAAGATTTCAAGTGCTCACCTAAATCAAGCAAACAATTTGAAGCCCCACAAGGCCTAAAATCTATGCAAAATTGAAAGTGAATCAAGCCTTAATCTTCGAAGCTTTAAAGATCCAAAATTCGCTTTAGCGTGAGGATATACGTCTTTGGCTAATAAAACCACCGATGAGGCGGATAATAAAAGGCAAGGCAAGACCAAAGTCATAATAAAAGCTTCATGGCGAAGTTGAATAAAAGATGGAGGTAAACCAAGATAATAAGGTCCTTCCGTTAGGGGGCGTATAAAAGTCTTGGTAATAAGTCTCATGTTCAAAACCGTTATAAAACCGTGTTTATCGATTCTTCTTGTCAACTTAATTTTTTAACATCGTTGTCTATTAGGAGGGGTTATTGATTTGATGGTCTTAGTTACACCGTTAGGACTCTATTTTTAGACCTAAATCTCTATTATCGCATAAGTCAACGATGTATCCTCGTGATCATTAAGACAAAATAAAATATAAGAGATACAACTTAGGAATAATGGGAGAATAAGTACGTGATTAGGGCATATGAGTAGTGTTAGCATTACTAACTTATAATGACAATGATCTCGTTGCACGCTTGGCATGGAATTAAGGTGAAAATCGAGGACGACGAAATTATTTCTAACGAAGCATTCACGTGTTCTTATTCTATGAACCTAAACGTCCCATTTTGCGATGAAAATCATACATTATGTCTAAAACGCAAGTAGTAGCAATAGTGTAATGTAGCTAGTTATCATTTGAATAAAAGTGAATAAAATTGAATTTTGGAGATGCTTTGATACTTTATTCTAGCATTGCGTGAGGGCACGGCAATGGTTTAGTATGGGGAGTGATGAGACTGCTTTTATACATGGTCTCATCGTCCAAATCGGTCTTAAATTGCATAAAATATCATAAAATATGCCAAATATATGCTCGTGTTTGTTACTTGTGTATTTTTAGGTACGGGTATTGAGGAAATGGCAAAAGATCACAAGAATCATTCAAAAACGAACACGGGAAACGAAGTCGCACAATGAACCGGGCCCAAGTTTGGAATTTTGCAAAATGACCCTTGAAGAATTGAAGATTGTCAAGTTTAGTCCCTCATCTTTGAAGAACTTGTCATAATTGACCCTCCAAATGTCAATTGTACAAGTATGGACCTTAATATTTGAAGATTGTACAAGACCAGTCCATCAAGTTTGAAGAAAATACATTTAATACCCTTGGATAAAGTTTTGTAAACCTTTGTGCCAAAAATGACAACTTGGCAAAAGTTGATAAGGCAAAAGTAGGCGCTGATGGGATTTTTTTTAAAGTAAAAGAAGTGTGAAAACTTGGGGACTCAATCTGCCAATTACCCAAACCTACCCACCCACTCAGCTTGTGACACCTCATCATAACCCACCCACCAACCCATATCCTACCCAAACCCACCCATATCACACCCGGTTTATTATTTAAGATGTGGTCAACTTAAGTCAAACCCACTCACCCATTTACTTCCCTCCTAAACACTAATTTAAAAACTAAATTAACCCAATTTGGATTAAACCTATCCCCTAATCCCCATAAACCCTAACCTCACCCCAGTTTCAATCTCACCCAAAACAAGGGGTTTTACCCTAAAACCTTCCAGAACACTAATTCACGTCCCTCTCAACCAAACCCACCTCACCAAACATCTCCACATGGACTGTGGACCCCTCCCCGTACCTCCCCTGCTCCATCACTTTCGCACCAAAACCCACACCCGACCAATTCAACGTGGGAGATCACTCTCCTTGGTCCCCAAGGTTAATCCTACGTCCAAGATTGAAGATTCCAAGCTGGCATATCACATGGGATTACTTTTGACCGATTTTGAAGACCAAGAACTCAATGGCTTTTCTGGCATTTCCATACTAGGGTTTTAGGGACTAGAACCTTCCTTGTACGCCTATAAAAGGTAGCTTAGTTTAGTCATTTAGCTTTGTTCCAGTTTTTAGCCAAAAACCTTGTAATTCCTTTTTTAATTAATAAAGTTTGGTATTTGTGTTTAAACAATTATAATTCCTTTTATTGAGTTAAAAAGTTGTGTGTTGTGTTAAATGCTAAAAACTGAGTTCCATTTAAATTGTGAAAATTTTGAGTGAAAAGTTTTCAAAAAGGGTTTTAAAGATAGCCTTTGATCTCAGAAATCAATAAGCTTTGGAAAGTGAAAGTGGACCAAAGCTTTTAAGTTTCTGAGTATTAGGAGTGTTTTAAAACGTGTTTGAAAAGGATTGAAGGTTTAAGTAAGGTTTTAAGAAAGGAAATAAAAAGAAAACAGATTACATATTTTTGTGCTTGTTCTTCTTTTCTTTTTCTTCTTAGCAGGTTAAAGATTTGTGTTGATTGAGTTCAGCATACACCCGGGTGTATAAGGAGGTGGATTTTCATCCACTAGAACCTTGGATGTAAGGTTCTAAGGTAAATCCTTTTTACCTTTTTGAAATTTTCAGAAAAGAGTAGTTCATGTGATTTGTATGCTTAAGGTGTTATTTGTTAGTATAGCTGTTGGATTTGAGTTCTTAAGTGATGTTATGCATGATTTGAAGTTTTAGAATCAGTTTGATGGCTTTTGGAAGTGATTTTGTTTGAAAAATTAGTTTTCAAAGATTTTAAAGGGTGTTTGGATTCATGTTTTAGCAGGGTAGAAATTTTGATTTGTGATTTAAAAACGAGTTAGAGCAGTTGAAAAAGGTTAAGATAGGTTGCTTGCTAGTTGTAGTTTAGTTTGGATCAAGTTTTGAAGCAAAGTTGTGAGTTTAAAAGGATAAAGTGAGCTTAAAATCTGCATAACCACTAATCTGCTTGTTTTTCCTCATTTTGGTGCTAAGATTTGTGAATTCTGTTAAGTGTTAGTGTCACTTAGAAGTTGAATTTGATTGTGCATCATTTGGCAAGTTTGTGTGCTAAGATTTGGCATTTGAAACTCAATTTTGTGCAAGTTTTGGCATTAAAATACCACCAGACCCTAGGATTTATCACAGCAACATTCATAAGCTTGGTTTGGTTTTGATTGTTCATTTTTTGTGCTAAGTGTGTTTGATTTTTGCTATTTACTGACTCCTTGTGCTTCAAAGAGCACAAGGGTGCCTTGTTCATCCAAAATCATCCACAAACAAAGCAAAGCCAAGCTCCTCTTGGTGATTATTCAGTTGTGAAGAAAAGAAAGGAAACAAGTTAAACCTGCTTGTTTTCAAACTTAAGAATCTGGCCACGTTTTTGATTTCAATTGGATTAATCCTTGATAAAAAATTGAGTTGGATTGTGTTTTCTAGTCACATAAAGGTCACAGTTGGATTGGAAAAAGAAAAAAATAAAAAAGAAATTTTTTATAAAAAGGTCACCCCGCCCGGACTCGAACACGCGACCCCTCGCTGGGGGACTAAGCGTGTTAACCGGTGATCCAGATGCCTTTTTACGTTATTGTCTCATTTCATTAGTTATTTAACCTCTTTTTGTTTTGTTCTCATATAAATAAGCCGTGGGCTTATTGCTTATTCCTGGCTTATTTATTAAGCATTTTTGGTTTATTCCATTTTTCCTAGGTTAATATTAGTATTTCAGACTTTTCTGTTTTAAAAAATTATTTTTCCTATTATTTAATTAATTTCTAGGATTATTTTTAGTTTTAAATTTAGAAAGTCAATAAAAAATAGTGAACAGTAATAAAAAAATACAAAAAAATAGTTTTTAGGTTTTAATTCTTATTTTTGAGGTTTACATTTAAAAAAGTTTTCAAAAACTTTAATTTTTAATTTTATTTAATTTTAGGGTTTTTAGACAACTTTAAAAATTAATATAAAATTAATTAAGAGGTTTTAGGAACTTTAATTTACATTTTCTTCTTAGTTAGAATATTTAGGATTTTTGAGAATTTTTTAGAATTTATTTGAGAACTTTTTATTTTTTAGAATATTTTATTATTATTTTATTCATTAAAATTCAAAGTTTTAATTTTTAACTTTTTTTCATTTTTCCTAGATTCTAGACATCAAAATAGGACCTTTTTTTACTTTCCATTTAATTTTAGGCTTTTCAATTAATTTTTAGATTTAATTTAAGATTTAATAGATTTTAATAGTTTTTAGGAGTTTAAAAATAGTTTAATTTGGTTTTAAAATTTTTAAAAATAGTTTTTAGCTTAATTAGGTCATTTTTGAGGTTTACAAACTATTAAATCTTGTTTAGGGCTTTTTAATATTTAAAAGTGATTTTTAGGGCTTTAATTAGCATTAAAAAGTCATTATTTAATTAATTAAAAGGTTTTAGCAAGTTTGGATTTTTTTGTAAACTCTTAGAATTTTATTGTGGATTTTTAGTAATTTTTAGGAATTTTTAGGTTAAAATTTTAAATTTTGTGCTTTTTACGTTTCTACGTCGTAACTTTCTAGTAGTGTTTTCGCCTTATTTTTCTATTTTTTCGTCTTCGTCATTTTCTCTTCTTTTCTTCTCATTAATAATCAAAAACATAATTCAATCATTCATCACACAACGCACTAGCCTCCTCGAGAACGAACTCACCTTTAGGGTCATTCACACACGGTTTTCCTAAATCGTCGTGCACGCTTACCCCTATTTTATTGCTCTTTTCCTAAAGGGTAGTAAAAACATTACATCAATCACGCTATGTACCTATCCCAAGGCCCCTACCTTGTCAAACCACAATAACTGAGACGGCACGTGTCCCCCGATCCAAATCATACACAATCAAGAATCACATAGCAGTTAATCACATAATGTACACACAAGTCCATCTCAAACCTTAAAAACATTCACAGCATCAATTTATAAATAACTCAACACAGTGTCTCTTCCATCCCATCTGGAAGTCAAAATCAATAGTAAACATGGGACTATGAAACTCACCTGATTGCTTCTTCACAAGTCCTCGCACTAGCAACAAGCTAACAAACCAAAAACACGCAATCAATACATGAACCAATCACTAAGATGGCTCATCAACTTATGATGGACATCTAGCCTATTCCCATATAAATACCTCATTGATAAGCTCTAATCACCCCATTACCCTTCCTTAACAAGTCCTTAACTTGGTTAAGTTTAATAACTATCCCGTTCATATTTTACACAAAACAGTCCCAGTTTTTAGGTCTCAAAACTTTAAGTCAAACGTCCACTTAAACATACCCATGGTTTCTGTAAAATGAATATTCATACTTTTACATATGTTAGCTAAAACCTCCCACTTGCCCTAACCTTAAAGCTACTGTTAAGGCCCCGATATATGTATATATATTGCTACCTATCCAGAATTCACTGATTTTAAACGTATGAAAAGTTTGTTACCATTAGAGGGTCTTACCCTAAACCACAACCTTAGCCCAAGTGCAGATACTTGCTACAATATATAAACCATATCTCATGTTCGTTAGAAGATCCCAATGCAACTCTAAGTACCCCAAACAACCCAAAACTTAAAAAAGAAAACAGGCTGACTTCAAAACTTTATTGACCTCCGACTGTTGTAACCTGTTTTTGACCCACTTCCCGACCTCCAATTTAGTTATAGTTTCTTGCATTAGAAATCCACTTCAATTACCTTTTCAGGGATATGTGAATTGCAAAATAAGAGTTTGTAGAACTCCCAATATGATCAAAACAATTGACTCAAAATTCTGCCTAGTTTTTAAAAACGGGTTTAATTAATTTAACCTAATTAATTACCCATAACCCCATTAATTACAAACCCTAAACCATATAATCATTATAATATCATTAAAATACAGATTCTTATTTAAACCCTAACCTAAATTCATCATAAGATGATTGAGAAAGAATTAAAACACTTTAATTAAAAAGAGTATTAAAGATTTTACCTTAGAATTTTTGAAAGAAGAAAAATTAATGAAGAACCCTAACACCACCATTGATGCCGACTTGAAGGTGATATCCAGGGGTTTTATGAAGTGTTTTGGTTAATAAAAAGTATTTATATAGTTTCCTAACAAGTCCTTGGCCCATTACAAAAGCCCAGTTCCCTTTTTCCTTTTTTTTCCCTTTTCTTTTCTTTTGATTCGTCCCAAAACGCCTCATATATATATTTTTTTATTTTTTTTTCTTTTTATTGTTAATTAATATCTTATTAATATTACCTTAATTTACCTTAATTTATTTCAGCTCCTAAAGCCTTCAAAACCTCAAAACCGTAAAACTAGTCAAATTTACGCGTTTTACCGTAAAAGACGTAAAATATACACTTTTATAAAAAATCTCAAATTTTGAAATAAACTTTATAACTAAGTCCCAAATGACTTAAAACCATCCTGAAAAATATTCATATGACTAATTACCTCATCCGAGACCTCTGAATACTAAACCGTAAATCGTAAAAATACGATTTTCTATAATACATATATGTATACGTAAAACCACTAAATAACACCATCTCATTTCATAGTCACTACCATGTGAACTCATGAACATGAAATCATCACACATCGTTTCACTCACAAGGTACCCCGTACCAGAAACGATATCCAAACCACAATCTATACACTCCAATTAGCACATCAACACGTAAAGACACATAACTAGCACAAAATAAAACTAAGTGACGAACCTCAAAACCAGGGTTGTCACATCACTCCCTCCTAATAGAAATCTCGTCCCGAGATTTACTCCTTAGGATCAAACACACAAACAACAAATCACATGAGGATACTCGTTCTAAACGAACTCCTCTCATTTCCACGTGAACTTTAGTTCAAGTTTCAAAATACCACATATACAAACCAAAAATAATTAAACTCATTGCCAAACTCTTGACCTCACAGTCAATAAATCTCATAGATGACTCTTTGATAAAACAAAGACTCTTATTAATACAAGTCCCGAATAACCGTACATGCAAATATGCATTCTCAAACAACATTTACCAATCTTAATACATGCAATATATCATATATACCACTCATTTCACCCAGTTAATTCTATGCTCATAAGCTACTGGTCCGATCTTTCCAAAGATCATAAATGGACCTACAAAACTCTACATCAACTCTTCCATTTTACCAAAACATACCACCCGTTACTATGGGTGAAACTTCATACATAACTCTGTCACTAACTCTAGTGGTTTCTTCCTTTTCTACATAGCCATTAGTTCTTCCAATCCAAATCAACTTATGATCTATACACATCATCAAAAAGACGGTTATCTCGGTTAGACCAAGCCCTTCGTACCTATGGCACATCACACCTATAACTCCTCATCCATTCGATTATCGATACTAAGCCTCCCAAACAATCAGTATAGGTCAGTGCCATTTCCTTTTCCACACTACGACAACATTAGCCTACGTTGTGCTTTATTCTACTCATTAGGCAATACCAAAGTTTTACCTTCGGTTCTTATCTCGACCTATTTCATTCATGTTTTGCTTCTATACACACTTCCTTCTTTCTTCCTCAACTCCTACCATACATCACGATGTGATGCTTCCCATTTTTTCTTCCCTTGCCATAATCCTTCATAAGGCATTCCATACATATTAGGCTAACTTTTACGCAGAACCCTCTATTCCATCACATCCGTACGCAATCCTTCCAACTTCTCAACTATGTGACTTCTCCTTCCTCTTGAAATATGTGATGAATTAGTCAGTCTATCGACTATCACCCAACTCCCATCGTACTTAATCCTCCACCGCATTATGTATCCCTTCCACCAACTTCATCCTTACATCGCCCTTTCTAAGCTGCTCCTATCTATGTAGGAAGTATAGTCTACGTCCCTTTTCTCCATATGATTGTCCAAGCCACGCAACATACATGTTGACGCGCTCTCTTCTTTAGACAACTCAACTCGTGCAACCTACATCCTTCATCCAAACCACCCTAATACGTCATCCATATAGTTTAAGTTCGTCTCACCTTCACTTCATTCTTCTTATTCCATGTCTCATCAACCATGCTTGCCTTTCCCAGATGGTACTTGGCCTTGCCATTTTATTTCATCAATTAACTCCACCCATCACCTTTGCCAAATGTTCAATCAAGATGATTGAATATGTGTTGGGGACGTTCACGATCCATATAGATCATTCTCCACGTCTCGTACACCAAATGCCTCTAGCATTCTAGGCAGATATAACAGTCCAGCTCCACTAACTAAGTCTATCCAGTTCTTCCAAATCTTCAGTTCCTGCAACGTATAAGAAATCGCCTTTCTTTTCGTTCTCGTACACATCCAAATCCTTGCTCCGCGTATCGTCATGCTTCGCGAATTCATCCAGTCCTTCCGATAATGCCAAGATCGGCTCATTATCCAATCCACCTCTTCAGCCTCCAAAATGCGTCCTCGTCCTTCTTCACTTCGTCCCTTGCTGGTTCCATGATACGCCATCATCTCTAACTACTCATCATGGTATACTTAATACTAAAACTCACACTTGAAAATCTTACGTATAATTCCACTCCAAAACCAACACATACTTCACCTCACTCTCCTTCTTAGACTTTGAGTAGATCAAGATGTCGTCGATACTCCCGATGACAACTCCTTTACATACGTTCATGCACACTCGCTTCATTGACTCTATGAAATCCGCTAGTGCTTTGGCGAAGCCAAATGCATAACCGTAAACCCAAAGCGTTCATACAACATCCTTAGCAGTTTCAACTATGTCCTCCTTGCACCCTCTCTTAGCGGCAATACGAATAAATTCCTACCTCGTTCTACTTGCAAAATTCTACACGCATCTTAAAAGACCGGTACTTCCTCTCATCAGACCACTCAACCTCTTTCCACATCCAATCTACTACTAAGCAACTCAACTTTTATCCGGCATTCCTTGCAATCTCTAACAGCTCTTGTTTTTAAATCACTCCATCAACGATTTGCCTTGGAAGGGCACTAACTACAACTCCACTCACTTCTCCTACTTGCTCTATTTATGGTTCTACCTCACAGTAATAGGCAAACCTACTAAATTTCAGGAAATTTTCGGAAAACTTACATGCCCTACGAACAATCATAAATACCTTTGAGGTATTGTATTCCCTTCCAACACTCTCTATGGAGCGTTACTTGTGCTAGTTTCCCACAATCTCTATTCATCTCCTTGGTACTCCTAAGAGACCTCATAACCACATTAGTTCGTCTACGAACTTCTTTCCTCCCCGCTAAGGGTATTCCGACCGTTCTCTCATGGCCACCTACTTAATCGTGTAGGCGCGACCAAGTCTTTCATACGACTACCTCAACACTCCCGAACAATACGATACCAAAACTAAATCCTGAATCCATCAGATACGATCAACGAATCAAACCCACGGATAACTAACGACATTTCACGTGCACCAGTTAAAACAAGTCAAAAACCATGAGACTCAAAAGAAAACTCAAACCCAAAACGTGTATCAATTCAAAATGACCCATCACAACGAAAAATAATCCAAGAAACACCCAATGGAAACCAAACATATTACGCCCCGCGACATATTATTTAAACCGTGTAAAAGATCGACTTTTCCAAAAGAATATATATCTTTTTTTTATCTATTTATTATTACCTCCCACATCTATGTGACTCAAACAATCTAAAAACAACCCTCTTGACGAACTCAAAACTCAACTCAAAAACTAGGTATCTCGTGCATCCCAAATCATAAAAATAAACTACTATTCAAACTCAACCTTTAACCCGACACTTGTACAATAATCCCGGCCAAGATACTGACCTCCCATGACTATACATTCTGAATATTTGAAAAGTACGTTCCGAGTACATAATTTTTGGCTTTTGAATCACTCAAAAAGCTCTAAAAACGAACAAGTTATGACCAAATCAGTTTTATACTAGTTGTTTTACAAAAACTAAAGAATAAACTTAGTGATCAATGTAATCCTTTTAAATGACAGATATAATTGTATGTGAAATCTTCATAAACTCAATTTAACCTTGTATAAATAATTAAAAATGACATAAATCGGTCAAACTCAATTATATAAACTATGTAGGTAGAAAGAAATTTTTACTTCGCTTTATTTCAAAGAAAGCCTTTTAGAATTTGAAATATATAAGTGTTGATTAAAAAGAAATCTTATGTTAAATCTTGTTTCAAACACGACTCCAACACCTTACCCTTATTTTACCGAATACAACCAACCATCTAACTCAATATATATCGACCAAAAGAAATGCAAGACCCAACACAAAAGATTTCATTATCTCAAAAGAAATCCCAAGTTACTTCAATAGACTTAAAACCAAGAACACCATTTTAGAACGTACACGTAAAATACGAAACTCAAAGAATACGCTACAAGACACACTTCAAAAGATCCAAAACGTCATTGAAACTCCCCCAAACTCGAGCTCTAATAAATTGTTTAAACACAAGAGAGTACCAGGTACGTTCAAGTTATAATAGCTACTGAATGACCGTAAATCATAACATAACATCTATTAGTATATATACATCCGCATATGTATACCTATCAAATCTCCAAAACATACTCGTTATCATACATGTCAAGTCAATCAATCGCTTTATACACTCGTTTTTCCGTACGAGTAATCACCTTCTCACCATCTCACCATGCCACAACAAGGCACAAAACCCATATATTATACGTATACCCAAATTCTACATCTCATCATATACAAGCATGTACTAACCCTCTTTCATGCAATCATACTTGAGAACCTATTGAAGTTGTGGTACTTGTATAACTATGTTGGCCACCATACTTATACAATTACCCTTCCCCCAATGCACTCCCTCCTATGATGACACTTATAAGAATCAATACAACATATAGCACATAATCCATCTACTCACATAAGCTCATAACCACATAAATAATAAAGTCCAAAACTCCATCTATTAAAATAACATAGTAATACTCTTGGAATACAAAAATCCATAGTCTAGCTAAAACAACATAGACTAAATCCAAAACAAAAACATCATCAGTTATAAGTCATGTGGCCCGTAAGAGTGGAAACAGCTTAAAACCCTTCCTATCCACCTACTCCTAGTAACTCGAACCACCACACGATTCTTAGGGAACATGACTTAAACATCAAAAGAAAAATAACATACCTCAGGTATGTAAAATAACTCGATAAAAGATAGAAACTACCTTGTACTAAATTATGTACTATAATGTACAATTTAAGCAAAATACAACAGTGACTAGCGTGGACGATTATGGTTCAACCCGCACTAGTCACAAACCCGAAAAGAAAATAACATGTGACTAAGTATGAACATACTACGGTTCAATCCATACTAGTCAAAACATCGCAATAAATAACATCCAAACACATCAATTAATATAAAATGCACACATACTCCTATGACGCCTATATGCAGGGACCCTTAAGCTATAGACTAGGCTACGCGACTAGGCAACCTAATTCTCTATAACCATTGTCTCTGATACCATTCTGTAACACCTCACATGGCGGAATATGGGGCACGGCGTATGGATATCATCACAACAATAGCGTGTCTATAGAGTTAACTAAATGATATAAGAAATGTCATAAAAATGGTGACACAAATGTCATGACAATATCTCAACAATGCAGGAGTCTAAGTAAGTAGGTAACAGTCCTACCTCTTACCCAAGACAAACAAATAACACAAACAAAACAAACATATAGGTGCCAAGATGTATCACTTATCAAAAAAAACATAAAGGTAAACTAAGAAGTAACGGGGATCTCCTTCTATATGCAATCCTAAAGCATCCAAGTCTAGCCACTTCTATCCTCAAGCTTAAACACATTCACACCTGCAAGAGACACTAAAACACGTCAACATAAAGTTGGTGAGAGTCATAGGTTTAGACTCTGATGTGACTCTAATTACACATCATATTTCCTCGTAAATTATGCTCAAAATGCTCAAAATGGTCAAATAATCATCAATATTGCCACATATATGCTTGTTTTGTCGTTTGTGTGTGTGCAGGTACGGGTATCAAGAAAATCACAAGAAATGAAGCCAAATAGCCAAAACGGACACGAGGAATGAAGAAATGCACAAGACCGATGCCGGAATTATATTTATCAAAATCGAATGGAATCAACTCGACAAAGTTTGAAGATTTTCAAGAAGTCAAAGTCAAAACCCGAGCCGAATTATAAAAATATGACAAAGATCGATTTTTAATGGGCCGACCCATTAACATCTTAATGGACTTATATATCAAGCAACCAAAAATGTCCATTAGGAAAGCTGCTGGCCCAACAGGCCCACGAATGAAAAAGCCCAACAGAAGAAGAGAAGGGACGCAGCCCAGAAGTAAAAGAAAAAGAGAAGATAGATCAGATATGTAGCAAAAAGTGAAAGCAGCTTGAAGGATACGCAATCTTCCTTTTCCTGTTTGTTTTCTTTCCTGTGTTTTATTTAGACGAGATAGGTAACAGTAATTAGTTTTTCAATTTATTTGCTTCTTTCATTTTTCTTTTCGACTCGAATATCATTCCAGGTAGATTAGATAAACTCAAATCAATCTTAGCTTATTGTTCTAAGTTTTGTATTCGATTGTTTGTGTTTATGAAGAAGCAGTTTCATCAGATTAATGGAAGTTTTGTTTCGTGATAAAAGTTTATAGTTCTCTTTGTATTCGGATCTCAGTTTATGAACAATTTGCTTTCGATTATACGCAGCTTTTATCTATCCATCTCATCTTTTAAATCTGCTTTTAAATCTTTCGTAGGTTAAGGTAAATCCAGGTTTAGTTTTCTTGTGTTTTTCATTATTGTTCCTAAAACAAAACGCAGCCTCTAGTTATTATTACTTTTTATTCCTATTTGAGTTGATGTTAAAACAGTTCATGTATTTTGATTCGGTAAAAGTTATTGCAAGTTGGTTACGATTCGAAGTCTTGTTTTGATTAATTTTGTTAGTGATTATGGGATTGTGAAGAGTTTTTGATTCGGTTGACGAAGTCTGCGTTTGGTTTATTGTGGCTTCTGATGTAGATAATGCTAGTCATAGATTCAGGTAGTGATGTTTTGATTCGGTTTATGTTGTCGATAAAGTTTAGTTCTCGCAGGTTCGGTTTGAAGTGTTGATTTAGTTTTTAGTTAAATTGATTTCGAAAGTTTGTGTTTAATTTCGAGTTACTGTTTAGTTTGTTATGGTTCAAGTTTGTTGATAAAAATCATTAGGTTAAGTGAATTCGTACAACAAGTGTTTCGTTTAGTTTTAAAACTCCAGGCCTGTCCTTTAATTTCGTTCACTTCTGCAAGTAATATAGTAGTAACAGGTTCGTGGATTTCGGTTCTAAAAAGTTCAAAAAGTTGATGTTCGTTTAAGGATTGATCAAGGCTTTTTGGTACTGTGATTTGCGGATTTACGCTGATTATAGTTCGGTTTCGTTCGGCTTGCGTCGCCATCAGCGGTCTGGCCTGGATGAACAGGTCTTTCTCGTTTTAATTTTCTGCCATTCCTAGTAGTATAAAGTAATCGTTTGCATCCTGCTTTACAAGATCTGATCTTAAGTGTTCGTTATATGTCTTTGAATTGCTAGTTAATTTCAGCATTTAGCTTTCATTAAATTCTGAGTTTTTCTTCTTTTTATCACTGTTTGGAATAGAGTTTTCTGCATTTGTTCGATTGATATTGCAGCGTAAATTTCTATTCATTTTTAACTGTTACTTATTTCGAGTTTGATGCGTAATGTAGTGGTAATATAGAATAGACATAATCATATTATTTCTGTTCATTAAACTGTCCATCTGTTTGCTATATATCAGTAGTATTGATTGTAGTGTAAATTTTGATCGCAACCTGCTTAAATTTCCTTATTACAAGTTGTTTGATTTATGTTTTAGTTGATTCAATGATTAGTGTAATCTACCAGTTATTAGTCGTAGTGTAATGGAAATTGCAAACTACTTGTTTTGATTTGAAACTTGGTGGTTGTTTTCTGTCTAAGTTCAGTTGATTGATTCAACGCATTATTGCAGTTTTAAATTTCTGATCATTTTGGTATAGGAGAGTTGGAACAAAGATTTTTTTTATTAGCTTACTGAATTTGCAGCATAGTTTCTGTCAGTTTAGGATGAATGAGAAGAATGAACTTAATTTTATCTACTTGCCTAGTTATAAAAATAATTCTGTTTGTATTTAGTTTGGCAGACTTCACTTTTGGCACTTCATTTTATTACACTGCATTACATTGCCTTTGATTTAACTAGTCAGTTACTAAAAAGTTGTTTAGTTGGATCTGAATTGACATCACGTTAGTTGTTTAGCTCTATTGGCCCATTTCATTTTAGCAATACTAAATTCGTTTTGTCTTCATTTCCCTAGCTAAAAGATTCTTGCATTTCATGTTTGAAGTATTGACACCAAAACTTGTAATTGAAATATGTTTTTTTCATTTTACTTTCGTAGCTTTAATACCAAAATTCATAGTTGTTGCTTTTATTAGTTTAATTTTTTTAGCTATTTCATTTTAGTAATCATAATATAATAATAGTATATTATAATAGAAATTTTTTTCTAGATTTCTGTTTCGTTTACGTTTTTGTCGAAAGTAGTTATAAATACCAAATCAAGTTTTATTAACCAAAACAACTAAAGTCTTTATGAGAAAACGTAAAATCAATTCGACACGAGTCGCGGAACGAAAAATAAAGATAAAAAGAATTGAAAAATCTCTTTATCAAATGGCGTCGTTGCCGGTTCGTGCTCGTTACGATTGACGATTTTTCGTGAGACGATTTGGATTTTGGGATCCGTTCGATTTTGAACGTTATTTTTATTGTCGTAAAAAAAATAATAATAATAAAAAAAAATCAATAAAAACCAAAAATATTTTCTTATTTTATATTCTTTTCTTTATTAGTATATATTCCCTTTAAAAAAAAATTTCTTTTAGATTTTATTTTTTTTAGCTATATATTATAATATTTTCATAAAAAAAAAACCAAGTATATATATATTTTCTATCTTGATTTTTTTTATTCGTTTTTACGTACATATTATATTCTCTTTTATAAAAAATAATATCGTGACGAGTCAAGCCGATCCCGAGTATCTTGCTATTGACATGGCTATGGATAATCGATCGATTTATGAGTTGTTGCAAGTACCTACTGAGGGATGTCTCGACAATGCGATCGTGATACCGGATATCGAGGTTGATTCTTTTGAGCTTAATCTGGAATTGATTAAGTTGATATCCGGTCGTCCATTTTACGGATTTGAGGATGACGATCCTTACACTCATATCCGTCATTTTCGTTCATACGCCAATACCGTCAAATACACCAATGTGACACAAGACATTATCTATTTACACCTTTTTCCTTTCTCCCTCGATGGAGCAGCCCGGCTTTGGCTAGAAAAGGAACCACCACGATCTATTTTCACATGGGCTAATCTTGAGTCAAAATTCTTAAATCAATTTTACCCTTATGCTAAAACGAGAAAAATTCGGTTGGAAATAACTAATTTTGAAGAGTCTAATACTGAAACGTTTACCGAGGCTTGGGAAAGATTTAAGGATTTAGTGCGTAGTTGTCCTCATCATGGATTTTCCGCCTTGCATTTGATTGATTCGTTTTATCACGGGTTGACCCAATACGATCAAGATTCTCTTAACACGGCTGCAAGTGGAAATCTTTACTCTCGGAGTACTAATGAGGCTTTAATGATTATTGAGAACAAGTCTCAAGTATGGAGCAAAGCCGAAGTATCCGGTAATACGGTTATCATTAGGAGTGGCCCTCTTTTCTCATATACTCCGAGAGTTAGTGATGAGCCATGTGTTGATTCGGATGACCCTATTTTTGTTGATTCTTCTAGTCCCCTTTCTCATGTGACTAGTGACTCTTCTCCTCTGGATTTTGAGGAAGAAGTAGTTATTGAGAGACTCACGGTTGAGTTGACTCCCGACCCACCAAAAATTAATGAGGAGTGTTTTGGGGATTTTCAAAATCAAAGCTTTCAAATTCAGGAAGATTTTCAAAATCATAACAATTTTCAAAGTAATAATCAAAGGGATTTTCAAATTGAACCTTCACAAATGGATGAAATAGTTGAAATATTTGAGGAACAAAAGAGGATGATAAATGACCTTCATGAACAAAACCAAAGTCTTAAATATCAACTTTTTGAAGCTTTGAGAGCTCAATTTGAGGCTAACACCACTACTAGTAGTGATGTTCCCACTGTGGACCCTTCCATCTCTCCGCCAATAAAGGAGAGACAAGGCCCGGAGATAATCATGAGTTTTACTCCCCCTCCGGTGTTGACACCCACAGATACATTTAGCTCTCCCTCTTCCTCATCTTGTGAGGAAATTCTCGAGATTGTACAGCCTACATTTGACCCCATTCCTTTTATGACTCCTTCACCTACTCCTCCAAATAATACTACTCCTCATAGTTGTTATCTGGATATGGATGTGTTATCTTATGATTCCGACTATACTTTTAATTCTTTATCGGGCTCGGATGAGGATTACTCTCCTATTTTACAAAAACCGACTTTTGAGAATCATGATAATGATATTATTGATTTTTCGGATACTTCACTCCTTAGTTATGCTGGTTTTCACATTCCCAAGATCGATGAGTTTCTTGATATTGATACACCCGTGGAGTACATATCTGGATATTTTGATGTGGAGGGAGATATACTTTTTCTAGAGGATTTATTACACGATGACACTATACCTTCTATCCATCCCGACCCACCCATTCATGATGCTAAAGAAAACAAAGACCTGAGGGTTCCGACTATTAGTGTTTTGACACCTACTTTTTCACCCCCGGTGTCTCTTGTTGATTTCACATTTGAGGGTGATTCTTTTATGATTGACACCGAGTTGTCTTGCTATTTTCCCATAAAGGGAACGGTATTTGATCCGGGTATACACATTTTTGAGCAATCTCAATATCTTAATGATGAAATCAAAAGGAAATTTTTTGAAAAATTGGGATCATTACTTTCTTACTATACCCTTAATTGTAAGAAATTTTTGCTTAAAGGAACCCCATCTTTCTTATACTTATTTGCTATTGTCACCTTCGGGTCTATTTCTTTTAGAGATGGAAACCATGTATTTGACCCGGGTGGAATTTTATGGGGTCTTCCTTATTTGGGAGGTTATTTCACTTTATCATGGAGAGTTTTTCTTTTACGGGTAAATCTTTGTCTCTCCATGATCGTTTCCCTAAGGACAATTTTATTCGGGGATCGAGTCGAGCTCATGACTCGGTTACCAAAAACGAGGTGCCTCGTGGGGGAGATTCCCATGCTTATCATTCTATCTTCTTTCTAATTTCTAATGTGAAGGACTTGTGCTTCGTTTGTTTCTCGTGTTTCCTTTGTGATGTGATTTTAGGTTTCTCATATATCGAAGACTGATACAAGGGTTTTGTATAGGTTCAATTGTTCTCGGAATCCTCTCGAATTGATCTCAGTTAAAAGTGGAATGATTTGTTCTTGGTGACAAAAAGTGGATTTGGTTTTCTATTCTACTAAATAGTAAAGCCAGACTTGAAAGTTTAAATAAAACAGTAAATGAAAAAGACCTTAGCAGAAATTACCCTATTCGGAAAACAAATATTATGCGGAATAAATTGTTCTATTCGGAAAGTATTGCTATGCGGAAAAATGCTCTACTCGGAATACAAGGGCTATTCGGAATATTTGCTTATGCTGAAAAAATCGTCCTATTCGGAATACAAGGGCTATTCGGAAAACATTGCCTATGCGGAATGAAAACACCTATGCGGAAAGTAAGGCTTATGCGGAAAATACTCTATTCGGAAAATACTGCTATGCGGAAAACATTCCCTATGCGGAAAAACATGTACTATTCGGAAAAATCGGGTCTATGTGGAAAGATGAACTCCTATGCGGAAAATATGTGCTACTCGGAATATCTGGGATATTCCGAATAAAGAAGAAATAAGACCTCTATTCGGAATAATTGAAATATTCCGAATAGAGACACGCCCAGAATTCCTATTCGGAATCTGGGAAACTCAGAACTGATGAACTGCGAAGAACAAGGAAATCGGTTAATCCAAAATCAACTCCAATACTTCAAAAGGTTTTACCAAATCAAACACAAACCATTTAAATATCATAAGTAATAAATCCCACCACTAAAAACACTAAATCAACAACTTTTTAAAGATCAAACTTGAATCAAACAAGAACTTAAAAACTTGCAATAAAAATGGAGATGAACAAGATAAATGAAAAGATGGAATAGATTGATTAATGTAAAGGAAACAAGATGTAATGATTAAAAGTTACAAGATTGAAAGAAAAAGATGAAAATCACCAAACACCCTAATGGTGTTTGTGATGGAACGAACCACAAGAACTGGGAAAAGAAAAAATGAACTAACTCCCTAATTGTGTGTAGGGAGTATCTATTTATACTCCTAGTGGTTGGTTGGTGAGTGGGCTTTCTCCCTTTCTTCTTGTCTTCTCGTCTTTTCAGAAAAGTTGACGTTTTCGATTCTGATTCGGGATTTGTCGTCGATTAAATCCAACTCGTCTTTTAATCTCTTCGTTAAATAGACTTGAGTTTCTTCGACTTATGTAAATCTTCCGTTTTTGGTCCTTTTCTTCGATAAATCTTCAAATAGGCCCAGTGACTTCAAATCTTTTGCATCTCTTGGACAATAGACTTCGTCTTCAGTCTTTTTCCTTGATAAAACCCGTGCAATCCCATGTTTTCTTTAATATTCATCCGGTTAGCTCTGAAATCACAATAAACACAAAAACCACGCATAATTCCAAACAAATGATATTTAATACGTGTTTTGGTCTTGTTTTAGCTAGAATTAAGTGGTAAAAGGATGGGTGTTTACACACCTATCAAATCCCCTACACTTAACCATTGCCATGCCCTCATGCAATGCTTAGTGATAAAGTAATTTTTACATTTTTCTCATAATCAATCAACCTTGGCCTTATTTAAACTCTACTAAACAACAATTAAAATACTAAGAGAACTTAAAAACTTTAAAATAATCAAAAGGATGGAAATAACTTGTAAAGAAATCAAGGACTTACATTAGGGCTTTGGTGTTGCGAAGATTTATCACCCTCAAGTTTCACGTTCCCCAAACTAAGCTTAAAAACGAGATCATTGTTATTATAAGTTAGTAAATCAAACACTTACACACATGGCTTAATTAAATGCTTAAACTCCCTTATTCCTAGGTGTATCTCTTATATTTTATTTTTGTCTTAGAATGATCATGAAGATGCATTTTTGGACTTATTTCGATAGTTTATTAAGGCTGAAAGCAAAGTAGGACGATTTGATTAATAGTTAGCTAAAGGACAAAATCTCTTAAAACTGCTTCTCGGGATATCAAAAAGTTCATATCTTGGCATAACTTGGTTCACGATTTGAGACCTTTCTCGGGCCGATATTTGGCATGTACTTCATACTTCATATCTTCGAGAGACGTTCTTGAGATAATGGTCTTCTCATCATAATAGAGTTTCTTCACTTGGAGACTTTTGAGGGGTACTCCAACTTTGTTGACCACGACTTCATGATTATTTCTTCAATCTCTAATTGGGATTTTGAGATACAACGATCCGCCTCCTTTTCGGACTTGGATCTATTTATCCTCATACCTTGTTAGGGTCTTTTCGGATAGACTTCTCCATGATCTTTATGGGAGTTGATTGCTTTTCGTCGTGAGTCTTGATCCTTCATATTGACTTTAGGAATAATGCTTTTCACATCACTTTGGATCTTCAGCAATAAAATTGAATCCTCATGCCTTGTTAGGGCCTTTTCGGACTCGCCAATCTTCGCGCCCCGCTTCATAAGTTATGCCTTGGCTATGAACTCTTATCATTACCGAGCAACTTTTAAACGATCTTGGGCTAGAAGCTAAGTAACTTTTCAAATCGTACGACCTTACTTATTGCAGATAAATTATTAGCAAGTGATGGGAGAATAGGCAAATAATTACACCAAGTGAGCTTGCGTAAGAATACCGACTTATAATTGACTCTATCATTTCTCGTCCTCCACAATTTAAAATCTCAAATAATGAGACTCGTGGACACTTAGCCTAATAAACCGATTAAGGTCTACATGGTTAAGGATACTAGCTAGAATAAACTTGGATAAGTCTATTCGGGTTGAGTCAAAATAAACGCAACGGGCCTAATATGTCAAAGATATCTAAACTAGCTACAACACTTTATTAAAATTTTGACTTTATTGCGGGATATATACAAATGAAAGCAACGATAAAAATTTAAAAATTACGACTAAATGGCCAAAGTTAATAAAAAATTTGAAAAATGTTGAAAAATAGGATTTTCCGGTTAATTGAAGGCATTTTCATGGAAAAGTCCACTTAAAACTTCGATAGAAGTCCCCCCTACACTTAAGATAAACATTGTCCTCAATGTTTAAGCATGTGGGAAAAGTCTCCCCTACACTTATGACACTGTGCACGTTGGTTAACTCGAGTTAAGGAAGAGACGACTAAAGTGATCAATTTCAAATGTGAGTATGAAGAAAATTGAATCACGATAGTTGAGAGATAGAACCGGATTTCGGATAACACGGGAGCACGGTTCTTCAAAGATTCCAAGATTGCAGTTATCCCTGTAATCACATCACCATACAAACACAAATGACCAAAATAGGTCCTCCCCTACACTTAGGGGGTCAAAGGGATAGATACTCGGGCTGCCTCCCGAGGAGCGCTTGTTTTTGATAACCGAGTCACGAGCCTGACTCGACCCAAAATTAGTTCATGGGGAACGTGGTGAGGGATGGAATCACCTCGTGAGAGGTGTCCTCACCAAAGTACAACTTCACTCGTTGGCCATTCACCTTAAAATTTGGTCCATTAGGTTGAGCGAGCTCGAGAGTACCATATGGAAAAATTTGGGCAATGGTGAATGGGCCGGACCAACGAGATTTGAGCTTGCCCGAAAAGATTTTCAACCGAGAGTTAAAAAGTAAGACTTTGTCTCCAACATGGAACTCTCGGTTTTTGATCTTGGAGTCGTGAATGAGCTTAGTTCGTTCCTTATAGATCAAAGAATTTTCATAAGCCTCATTCCGAAGTTAATTCAGCTCATTGAGTTGGATCTTGCGTAGGTCACCGGCTTTGTTTATATCAAAATTGGCCCACTTCAAGGCCCAATAAGCCTTGTGCTCCAACTCAATGGGGAGGTGGCACGCTTTCCCGTACACAAGACGATAAGGCGTACAGCCGATCGGGGTCTTGTAAGCAGTACGGAAAGCCCACAAAGCATCATCGAGTTTATCAGCCCATGCGGCACGATGCTCTCCCACGGTCCTTTCAAGAATTCGCTTCAGTCCTCGGTTGGATATTTCAGCCTGGCCATTAGTTTGTGGGTGGTAGGCTGTGGAAAGACGATGATTTACACCGTACTTAGCTATGACTCTAGCAAATTGGTCATTGCAGAAATGAGTCCCACGATCACTAATAATGGCGCGAGGCACACCGAATCTAGCGAAAAGAGCTTTCAAAAAGTTACAAACCACCCTTGCATCATTAGTAGGTAAAGCTTTAGCCTCAACCCACTTTGAAACGTAGTCAACGGCAACAAGGATGTATTTGTTTCCTTTAGATGAAGGGAATGGCCCCATAAAGTCGATACCCCAAACGTCAAAAATTTCACACTCTTGAATGAAATTCTGAGGCATCTCGTCTTTATGTGTGATTTTGCCTTGCTTTTGGCAAACATCACATCGCTTAACCATATTGTGAGCATCACGATATATGGAGGGCCAATAAAATCCCGAATCAAACACTTTCTTAGCGGTGTAGTTGGGACCAAAGTGACCACCGGTGGGTCCTTTGTGGCAAGCATCAAGGATTTCAGACGCTGCCGGTCCATCAACACATCGACGGATAATCAGGTCGGCACATTGTTTGAATAGGTAAGGGTCGTCCCAAAAGTAAGTCTTGATATCGGTGAAGAACTTCTTCTTTTGCTGGGACGTCAACCCTTCCTTGAGAATTCCACCCGCCAAGTAGTTTGCAAAGTCCGCAAACCACGGGGTTTCATTCGGCTTCGAGTTTATAGACATTAAGGTCTCCAGGGGAAAAGAATCATTGATTTCTTTGGTCGGATGATCCCCTTGGTATGGATCCTCAAGTCTGCTAAGATGGTCCGCGGCTAGGTTTTCTGCTCCTTTTTTATCGCGAATTTCGATTTTAAATTCCTGGAGCAGCAAAACCCAGCGAAGAAGTCTTGGTTTAGAATCTTGCTTTGTCAACAAGTACTTCAGCGCGGAATGATAGGTATACACAATGGTGGTGGAAAGGACAAGATAGGGGCGGAATTTTTCAAAAGCGTAGACAACAGCTAAAAGCTCTTTTTCGGTTGTCGTATAATGCAATTGTGCCCCCGTCATTGTCTTGCTAGCGTAATGGATCGGTTGGAAGTGTTTGTTCACTCTTTGTCCAAGAACCGCTCCAATAGCAAAATCGCTAGCATCGCACATCAACTCAAAGGGAAGCTCCCAATTAGGGGTAACCAAGACGGGTGCCTTAGTTAGCTTATCCTTAAGTGAGTCAAAGGCTTCGAGACACTCTTTGGAAAAGATAAAAGGAGTATCTTTTTCCAAGAGGTGGGTCATCGGGCGAGCGATTTGAGAAAAATCTTTGATGAATCGACGATAGAAGCCCGCATGACCCAGGAAACTTCTCACACCCTTCACTGTTGAAGGTGGAGGCAACTTTGCGATAACATCGACTTTAGCACGGTCAACTTCAAGACCGGCCTTCGAGATCTTATGTCCAAGCACGACGCCTTCTTTTACCATGAAATGGCATTTTTCCCAATTTAGAACCAGACGAGTGTCTTCGCACCTCTTTAGCATACGTTCCAAATTGGCAAGGCAAGAAGAGAATGAATCCCCGAAGACCGAGAAATCATCCATGAAGACTTCCATGGTTTGTTCAACCATGTCATGGAAGATAGCTAACATACACCTTTGTAAAGTCCCGGGCGCATTACATAAGCCAAAAGGCATTCTTTTGTAAGCGAAAGTGCCATAGGGACAAGTGAATGTAGTCTTCTCTTGATCTTGGGGATCGATGGGTATTTGAAAATAACCCGAGAAACCATCAAGAAAGCAGTAATATTCATTACCGGCTAAGCGTTCAAGCATTTGGTCCATGAAAGGTAGAGGGAAATGATCTTTTCTCGTGGCATCATTGAGTTTGCGGTAGTCTATACAAACTCTCCACCCAGTAACGAGACGAGTGGGAATCAACTCGTTGTGTTCATTGGGAACAACGGTTATTCCGCCCTTCTTGGGCACACAATGGATTGGACTAACCCATGGTGAATCCGAAATAGGGTAAATCATACCCGCATCAAGAAGTTTGAGAACCTCTGTTTTGATGACTTCATGGATTTTTGGATTCACCCTTCGTTGGCTTTGAATTGTGGGCTTAAAGTCGTCCTCCATGAGAATTTTGTGTGTGCAGAAGTGAGGATCAATTCCACGAATATCCGGAATCTTCCAAGCAATAGCCTTCTTATGATTTTTCAACACAGCGACGAGGCGAGTCTTCTCTTCATCTTTCAAATCCTTCGCAATAATGACGGGCGACTGTTTGTTGTCGTCAAGGAACACGTACTCGAGATGTGGCGGCAACTCCTTAAGTTCCAAATCCGGAGGATTTTCGACGGGAGGCGTTTGCAAAGTCGTGGCATCGATAGCAATGACCGTGGGAGATGGAGGCGAAGGATTGTCTTCGGTGAGAAGATTGTCAAAGAAAGTCATGTCTTCATCCCCCTCGGTGGGAGAATCATTAGTAGCTAAATTCGCATCTCCCATGGTAGCTTCAAGATTGTTCCAGAATAAATCACTATCTCCAAATAGAGACAACGATGAATCAATAGAGGACACGGTCTCAACATTGGGAAGAGAGGTAGGAATACTTTTGCAAGCATCATTAAAGTGTTCTTCACAAGCCTCATCGAGAACGTCAATACAATTAACACTCTCATATGAATAAGGTTGTTTGGACAACTTTCCCATGTTGAAGACTACTTTATCGTCACCCACTCTCATGATAAGCTCACCGGCTTCAACATCAATAAGAGTGCGACCGGTCCTTAAGAATGGACGACCAACAATAAGTGGAACACGGGGGTCCATCTCGTAGTCGACGACAACAAAATCAGCAGGAAAGGTGAATTTGTCGACTCCTACAATGACGTCTTCGGCTATCCCCACTGGATAAGCAACCGTACGGTTGGCCAATTCCAAAGTCATCTTGGTGGGGACTAGCTCTGGGAGAGATAATTGCTTCCAAACACTTAGAGGCATGAGATTAATACTGGCACCTAGATCTGCTAGGGCCATGCAATTCTCTACTCCCGGGAAATTGCAAGGGATAAGAAAACGACCCGGATCACCAAGCTTGATTGGCAATTTCCTTAAGAGCACTGCAGAGCAGTTCTCATTAAGTTGGGTGTTGGCAATATCGAGGAGCTTTTCCTTGTCGCTCAAAAGATCTTTAAACATTTTAGCATACTTGGGCATGTGAGCGAGAGCCTCAGCGAAGGAGATATTGAAATTCAGTTGTTTGAACATTTTAAGGAAATTCGAAACCTGGATATCATCCTTACTCTTTTGCTTCTCTTTCCTCAACCTTGAAGGATAAGGTATATTGGAAGAAGAGGAAGGCTTTAGAGGAATAGGATCACTCACAACCACGGGTGGGGGAGGGGTAGAAGGAAGAGGTGGAGAAATTGGGGAAGGAGAAGGAATAGGAGCAGGTGACTCGTTCTCCTTAGTCACAACCACTGGTGGAGGTAGAGGAAGCTCGGGTTCCTTGGTACCTTTGCCACTTCGAGTGGTGATTGCTTTCATCTCCCCTCTTGGATTCGCAACGGTGTTACTCGGAAGAGTACCCGAAGAAGAGGGTTGACTACTTTGGAAGAAACTAGCCATCATGTTCCTCAGATCATTAGTTTGGCTATCCAACGTGTTTCTCATGTCGGCTCTCAAATCATTTCCTTGCTTTACCAAATCTGCCTTCAAGTTGAGCACCTCTCTCTGAAGATTTCCCACTATCGCATCGTTGGTCCTCATATAAGTTTCCACTTCCTGGTGTAGAGCGGTGGGTTGGTTGGGAGGAGCATTGTATGCAGGTGGTTGGTAAGCAGGTTGTTGGTAGACTTGATTGTTACGTTGAGGTGGTTGTTGTTGCTTGTGAGGAGGGATGTATGGTTGTCGAGGTTGTTGTTGTTGTTGATTTGGGCGGTTAAGGTTTTGTTGTTGGTTTGGGTTGGCAGGAGGGAAACCAGGTGGTGAAAGATAGTTGTTGCTGCGGTAGCTGAGCAAGTTACGGTCACCTTGGGGTTTTGCTTGATAAGCAGGTGGAGGATAGGTGCCATATGCCGCATTCACATTCTCAGCAGGGTAATCTTGGGTGGCGGTACAAGTTGTGTAAGAGTGTGGACCACCGCATATCTCACAAGGTTGGCTGACAGCGTTCACTTGTGCGTTTTTGGCGTTGTTGCTGTTGTTGTTGCTGACGGTGTGGGTGACAAGCGATTCAAGAAGCGTGGTGATTTTGTCAAGTCGCTTGTCGCTGTCAGTAGTGCTAGCACTAGCAACATTGGTCCTAACACTCTTGGTTTGCACACGAGATTTGTTCTCAATGATATCCCAAGCAGCATTGGAAGTCTTAGCCAATAAATTACCCCCTGAGGCACTGTTCAGTGAATCTTGGTCACTCATGCTTAAACCATTGTAAAAAGTATTAATTTGATGTACTTTGGTAAAACCATGTTGTGGGCATTTTCTTAAAATATCTTTAAAACGATCCCAAGATTCACTGAATGACTCATCGTACTTTTGTTCAAAGTTTATAATCTCATTCCGCAAAGCGGTAGTACGAGAGGGTGGAAAAAAGTAATTGATAAACTTTGTTTCCAAATCCGTCCACGAGAGAATACTCTGTGGCGGTTCCTTAGCAAGCCAATGCCGGGCTTGTCCCTCTAAAGAAAAGGGAAAAAGTTGTAACCTTATCACTTCTTGTGGAACTCCATTGAACTTGACCGTGTTGGTGAGTTGTAGAAATCTCTTGATATGGTCGTGTGGGTCATCAATGGTTCGTCCCAAGAATGGTTGAGCTGAGACCATCTGGATAAAGCCTGACTTGAGCTCGAAATTGTTGGCGGCAATTGGAGGGATGACAATTGGATCCGTGTTGCCATCTACATGAGCTTGGAGCAATTCAATCATGGGGCGGTTATCCGGAAGTGGCTCATTGTTGTTGTTATTCATGTTGTTGAAAGGTGGGTTGTTGTTGTTATTATTGTTGTTCGGAGGTGGTATGTTATTGTTGTTTTGTACACCAGCCATGTCTAAGTTATCGAGAGGCTCGGGCTCTTGATAAGACGTGGATCGAGTGCGCATACACCTGCAAAAGAACGAACAAAGAAAAACAAAGCAAAAATATTTTTGGTTTTTATGTTTTTTACTTTTTAGGATTTTTGAAAATTTTATATTTTTTAGTGTTTTTGAGAATTTTTGTGAAAAAGTAACGTTCACGGGGAACGGATCCCAAAATCCAAGTTCTCACAAAAAACTTTTGATCTTAACGAGAAAAGCCCGGCAGCGGCGCCATTTGATACAAGGGTTTTGTATAGGTTCAATTGTTCTCGGAATCCTCTCGAATTGATCTCAGTTAAAAGTGGAATGATTTGTTCTTGGTGACAAAAAGTGGATTTGGTTTTCTATTCTACTAAATAGTAAAGCCAGACTTGAAAGTTTAAATAAAACAGTAAATGAAAAAGACCTTAGCAGAAATTACCCTATTCGGAAAACAAATATTATGCGGAATAAATTGTTCTATTCGGAAAGTATTGCTATGCGGAAAAATGCTCTACTCGGAATACAAGGGCTATTCGGAATATTTGCTTATGCTGAAAAAATCGTCCTATTCGGAATACAAGGGCTATTCGGAAAACATTGCCTATGCGGAATGAAAACACCTATGCGGAAAGTAAGGCTTATGCGGAAAATACTCTATTCGGAAAATACTGCTATGCGGAAAACATTCCCTATGCGGAAAAACATGTACTATTCGGAAAAATCGGGTCTATGCGGAAAGATGAACTCCTATGCGGAAAATATGTGCTACTCGGAATATCTGGGATATTCCGAATAAAGAAGAAATAAGACCTCTATTCGGAATAATTGAAATATTCCGAATAGAGACACGCCCAGAATTCCTATTCGGAATCTGGGAAACTCAGAACTGATGAACTGCGAAGAACAAGGAAATCGGTTAATCCAAAATCAACTCCAATACTTCAAAAGGTTTTACCAAATCAAACACAAACCATTTAAATATCATAAGTAATAAATCCCACCACTAAAAACACTAAATCAACAACTTTTTAAAGATCAAACTTGAATCAAACAAGAACTTAAAAACTTGCAATAAAAATGGAGATGAACAAGATAAATGAAAAGATGGAATAGATTGATTAATGTAAAGGAAACAAGATGTAATGATTAAAAGTTACAAGATTGAAAGAAAAAGATGAAAATCACCAAACACCCTAATGGTGTTTGTGATGGAACGAACCACAAGAACTGGGAAAAGAAAAAATGAACTAACTCCCTAATTGTGTGAAGGGAGTATCTATTTATACTCCTAGTGGTTGGTTGGTGAGTGGGCTTTCTCCCTTTCTTCTTGTCTTCTCGTCTTTTCAGAAAAGTTGACGTTTTCGATTCTGATTCGGGATTTGTCGTCGATTAAATCCAACTCGTCTTTTAATCTCTTCGTTAAATAGACTTGAGTTTCTTCGACTTATGTAAATCTTCCGTTTTTGGTCCTTTTCTTCGATAAATCTTCAAATAGGCCTAGTGACTTCAAATCTTTTGCATCTCTTGGACAATAGACTTCGTCTTCAGTCTTTTTCCTTGATAAAACCCGTGCAATCCCATGTTTTCTTTAATATTCATCCGGTTAGCTCTGAAATCACAATAAACACAAAAACCACGCATAATTCCAAACAAATGATATTTAATACGTGTTTTGGTCTTGTTTTAGCTAGAATTAAGTGGTAAAAGGATGGGTGTTTACACACCTATCAAAGACTCTCGTGTTCGTTTTCATCATGTATCACTCGAGTTTCGATACTTCATTTGAGACATCCGATATCCGATGATTATATCCTTTACTAACGCTTATTTTTATTGGCATAATTAATAAACGACTTTTAATTATTTGCCTCATACCCTTTTCATCCTAGAATTTTGCATTCGACTCTTCGTCTCTAGTAGGGGGGTATTATACCCTTCGACTTGAAACATTGAGGACAATGTTTGGTTTTAGTATAGGGGGGTATCTATCGATGTGCTTTTCCTTTTGTTCGTTGTCTTCACGTACTCCGTTTTTCAAAAATGTGCTTAAAATTGCATAATTTTTTTTTCCATATTTTAATTAAGTGTTTTTGACACGAATGTAAGCTTTCCGTTGGTGAAAATAAGAATAGTTTTTGACTCGACCGGTTTTTATCTTAGCTCATTCCTTAACCATGTAGACCTTAATTGGTTTATTAGGCTAAGCATCCACGAGTCTCATTATTTGAGATTTTAAATTGTGGAGAACGAGAGATGATATAGTTAATAATAAGTTTAAAGGTTAATTCTTCCTTATATGAGTTTTTGTGGCTCTTTCTCCCCGCTTGTATATTTAATTGCTTAAAAAATGAAGATTTTTGCGGTTTAGGTTCGATATTTTAGCTCTTAACCAACTCTTTTATTCCCTTGTAATTAAAGCAAGAACGCATTGAGGGTGTCAGCGTCGTGGACTTCCGACTAAGGTGGCTCATAACCACTAAGTAGGAGGTATTTAGACCACGGGATTTCGAAATTTGGCATACTATATGTATAAAAAAATAAATAAAGCACAAATTTGCTAAAGTATTGTGAATAAGGCAAAAAAATGCCAAAAGTATAAGTATACAATCCAAAACCGATAAAGGTCGCCTACTTCGATGCCGACTTGACAGCGAGGGGGTTCTAGATCCTAAGGTGGAGGAATATTATCCAAGGTCGTAATAAAAAGTCCAAAGGTCGCCTACTCTGACGGCTACTTGACGGTGGGGGGGTTCTAGATTCTAAGGACTAATAAAAGACCAAGGAATATCATTTTTTTATGTATGTATATAAATAAAGTTTTTGTTATAAATAAGCCAAATTTCGGGTCCGGGATGATATTAGACTTCCGCTTCTGGTCTCGTAGTTGAGATGTCGAGGTCGTCAATACAAGAGATTCCCTAAATCGTGTTAAATTATCCTTGATGTGGGCTTTCTTTAGTGACAACGGTTTTTGAGGATGAGGTTAGGTTCTAAGTGTCGGGTTTACACCGTTTGCCTTCATTTTTGGACTAATAATTATTAAATAAGTCAAATAAGCCTACGGGTGAATGACAATCCTTAAAATCTAGAGATACAACTTAGGAATAATGGAGAAGGAGTTCTACACAAATGTCTTATATAAGTGGTCTTAACTTGAGAACTTATTGTTAACAATGATCTTGTTTTTGAGCTTGGCATGGAAAGAGTGAAAAGTCGAGGACGATGAACCTATTCAAATTTTGTGATCCTAAAAGTTATTTTCAAATAATGAAAGTGATACGTTATGTCATTTACACATTAAATATTAATAAATTGAATAAATGCTTTTAATAAATGGAAAACGGAGTTGCTTTATACTTTATTCTAGCATTGCGTGAGGACACGGCAATGGTTTAGTAGGGGGTGTGATGTGACTCTAATTACACATCACATTTCCTCGTAAATTATGCTCAAAATGCTCAAAATGGTCAAATAATCATCAATATTGCCACATATATGCTTGTTTTGTCGTTTGTGCGTGTGTAGGTACGGGTATCAAGAAAATCACAAGAAATGAAGCCAAAGAGCCAAAACGGACACGAGGAATGAAGAAATGCACAAGACCGATGCCGGAATTATATTTATCAAAATCGAATGGAATCAACTCGACAAAGTTTGAAGATTTTCAAGAAGTCAAAGTCAAAACCCGAGCCGAATTATAAAAATATGACAAAGATCGAGTTTTAATGGGCCGACCCATTAACATCTTAATGGACTTATATATCAAGCAACCAAAAATGTCCATTAGGAAAGCTGCTGGCCCAACAGGCCCACGAATGAAAAAGCCCAACAGAAGAAGAGAAGGGACGCAGCCCAGAAGTAAAAGAAAAAGAGAAGATAGATCAGATATGTAGCAAAAAGTGAAAGCAGCTTGAAGGATACGCAATCTTCCTTTTCCTGTTTGTTTTCTTTCCTGCGTTTTATTTAGACGAGATAGGTAACAGTAATTAGTTTTTCAATTTATTTGCTTCTTTCATTTTTCTTTTCGATTCGAATATCATTCCAGGTAGATTAGATAAACTCAAATCAATCTTAGCTTATTGTTCTAAGTTTTGTATTCGATTGTCTGTGTTTATGAAGAAGCAGTTTCATCAGATTAATGGAAGTTTTGTTTCGTGATAAAAGTTTATAGTTCTCTTTGTATTCGGATCTCAGTTTATGAACAATTTGCTTTCGATTATACGCAGCTTTTATCTATCCATCTCATCTTTTAAATCTGCTTTTAAATCTTTCGTAGGTTAAGGTAAATCCAGGTTTAGTTTTCTTGTGTTTTTCATTATTGTTCCTAAAACAAAACGCAGCCTCTAGTTATTATTACTTTTTATTCATATTTGAGTTGATGTTAAAACAGTTCATGTATTTTGATTCGGTAAAAGTTATTGCAAGTTGGTTACGATTCGAAGTCTTGTTTTGATTAATTTTGTTAGTGATTCTGGGATTGTGAAGAGTTTTTGATTCGGTTGACGAAGTCTGCGTTTGGTTTATTGTGGCTTCTGATGTAGATAATGCTAGTCATAGATTCAGGTAGTGATGTTTTGATTCGGTTTATGTTGTCGATAAAGTTTAGTTCTCGCAGGTTCGGTTTGAAGTGTTGATTTAGTTTTTAGTTAAATTGATTTCGAAAGTTTGTGTTTAATTTCGAGTTACTGTTTAGTTTGTTATGGTTCAAGTTTGTTGATAAAAATCATTAGGTTAAGTGAATTCGTACAACAAGTGTTTCGTTTAGTTTTAAAACTCCAGGCATGTCCTTTAATTTCGTTCACTTCTGCAAGTAATATAGTAGTAACAGGTTCGTGGATTTCGGTTCTAAAAAGTTCAAAAAGTTGATGTTCGTTTAAGGATTGATCAAGGCTTTTTGGTACTGTGATTTGCGGATTTACGTTGATTATAGTTCGGTTTCGTTCGGCTTGCGTCGCCATCAGCGGTCTGGCCTGGATGAACAGGTCTTTCTCGTTTTAATTTTCTGCCATTCCTAGTAGTATAAAGTAATCGTTTGCATCCTTCTTTACAAGATCTGATCTTAAGTGTTCGTTATATGTCTTTGAATTGCTAGTTAATTTCAGCATTTAGCTTTCATTAAATTCTGAGTTTTTCTTCTTTTTATCACTGTTCGGAATAGAGTTTTCTGCATTTGTTCGATTGATATTGCAGCGTAAATTTCTATTCATTTTTAACTGTTACTTATTTCGAGTTTGATGCGTAATGTAGTGGTAATATAGAATAGACATAATCATATTATTTCTGTTCATTAAACTGTCCATCTGTTTGCTATATATCAGTAGTATTGATTGTAGTGTAAATTTTGATCGCAACCTGCTTAAATTTCCTTGTTACAAGTTGTTTGATTTATGTTTTAGTTGATTCAATGATTAGTGTAATCTACCAGTTATTAGTCGTAGTGTAATGGAAATTGCAAACTACTTGTTTTGATTTGAAACTTGGTGGTTGTTTTCTGTCTAAGTTCAGTTGATTGATTCAACGCATTATTGCAGTTTTAAATTTCTGATCA
Source organism: Glebionis coronaria (assembly GCA_025667525.1). Classification (NCBI taxonomy): domain Eukaryota; kingdom Viridiplantae; phylum Streptophyta; class Magnoliopsida; order Asterales; family Asteraceae; genus Glebionis; species Glebionis coronaria. The sequence continues at coordinate 192,134,642 of CM046876.1, read as the reverse complement.
TTTTGGTATAGGAGGGTTGGAACAAAGATTTTTTTATTAGCTTACTGAATTTGCAGCATAGTTTCTGTCAGTTTAGGATGAATGAGAAGAATGAACTTAATTTTATCTACTTGCCTAGTTATAAAAATAATTCTGTTTGTATTCAGTTTGGCAGACTTCACTTTTGGCACTTCATTTTATTACATTGCATTACATTGCCTTTGATTTAAATAGTCAGTTACTTAAAAGTTGTTTAGTTGGATCTGAATTGACATCACGTTAGTTGTTTAGCTCTATTGGCCCATTTCATTTTAGCAATACTGAATTCATTTTGTCTTCATTTCCCTAGCTAAAAGATTCTTGCATTTCATGTTTGAAGTATTGACACCAAAACTTGTAATTGAAATATGTTTTTTTCATTTTACTTTCGTAGCTTTAATACCAAAATTCATAGTTGTTGCTTTTATTAGTTTAATTTTTTTTAGTTATTTCATTTTAGTAATCATAATATAATAATAGTATATTATAATAGTAATTTTTTTCTAGATTTCTGTTTCGTTTACGTTTTTGTCGAAAGTAGTTATAAATACCAAATCAAGTTTTATTAACCAAAAACAACTAAATTCTTTACGAGAAAACGTAAAATCAATTCGACACGAGTCGCGGAACGATAAATAAAGATAAAAAGAATTGAAAAATCTCTTTATCAGACTCCAACGCTAAATCAGTTACAATCTATGAATAACAACCATCAACACAATAACATATGGACAATGTGTTACAAGTATGCGTTAACAACTAGCATTCAAGATAAATCAGTCATCACATTTCCAAGGCATCACGCCTTACCAACAACCACAATTACCAAGGCATCACGCCTTACCAACAACCACAATTACCAAGGCATCACGCCTTACCAACAACCATAATTACCAAGGCATCACGCCTTACCAATAACCATAATTACCAAGGCATCACGCCTTACCAACAACCATAATTACCAAGGCCACTACCTTGTCATTTTCCATTGGTCCCATAGAAGATCACGCTATGTACCTATCCCAAGGCCCCTACCTTGTCAAACCACAATAACTGAGACGGCACGTGTCCCCCGATCCAAATCATACACAATCAAGAATCACATAGCAGTTAATCACATAATGTACACACAAGTCCATCTCAAACCTTAAAAACATTCACAACATCAATTTATAAATAACTCAACACAGTGTCTCTTCCATCCCATCTGGAAGTCAAAATCAATAGTAAACATGGGACTATGAAACTCACCTGATTGCTTCTTCACAAGTCCTCGCACTAGCAACAAGCTAACAAACCAAAAACACGCAATCAATACATGAACCAATCACTAAGATGGCTCATCAACCTATGATGGACATCTAGCCTATTCCCATATAAATACCTCATTGATAAGCTCTAATCACCCCATTACCCTTCCTTAACAAGTCCTTAACTTGGTTAAGTTTAAAAACTATCCCGTTCATATTTTACACAAAACAGTCCCAGTTTTTAGGTCTCAAAACTTTAAGTCAAACGTCCACTTAAGCATACCCATGGTTTCTGTAAAAGGAATATTCATACTTTTACATATGTTAGCTAAAATCTCCCACTTGCCCTAACCTTAAAGCTACTGTTAAGGCCCCGATATATGTATATATATTGCTACCTATCCAGAATTCACTGATTTTAAACGTATGAAAAGTTTGTTACCATTAGAGGGTCTTACCCTAAACCACAACCTTAGCCCAAGTGCAGATACTTGCTACAATATATAAACCATCTCTCATGTTCGTGAGAAGATCCCAATGCAACTCTAAGTACCCCAAACAACCCAAAACTTAAAAAGAAAACAGGCTGACTTCAAAACTTTATTGACCTCCGACTGTTGTAACCTGTTTTTGACCCACTTCCCGACCTCCAATTTAGTTATAGTTTCTTGAATTAGAAAGCCACTTCAATTACCTTTTCAGGGATATGTGAATTGAAAAATAAGAGTTTGTAGAACTCCCAATATGATCAAAACAATTGACTCAAAATTCTGCCCAGTTTTTAAAAACGGGTTTAATTAATTTAACCTAATTAATTACCCATAACCCCATTAATTACAAACCCTAAACCATATAATCATTATAATATCATTAAAATACAGATTCTTATTTAAACCCTAACCTAAATTCATCATAAGATGATTGAGAAAGAATTAAAACACTTTAATTAAAAAGAGTATTAAAGATTTTACCTTAGAATTTTTGAAAGAAGAAAAATTAATGAAGAACCCTAACACCACCATTGATGCCGACTTGAAGGTGATGTCCAGGGGTTTTATGAAGTGTTTTGGTTAATAAAAAGTATTTATATAGTTTCCTAACAAGTCCTTGGCCTATTACAAAAGCCCGGTTCCCTTTTTCCTTTTTTTCCCTTTTCTTTTCTTTTGATTCGTCCCAAACCGCCTCATATATATATTTTTTTATTTTTTTTCTTTTTATTATTAATTAATATCTTATTAATATTACCTTAATTTACCTTAATTTATTTCAGCTCCTAAAGCCTTCAAAACCTCAAAACCGTAAAACTAGTCAAATTTACGCGTTTTACCGTAAAAGACGTAAAATATACACTTTTATAAAAAATCTCAAATTTTGAAATAAACTTTATAACTAAGTCCCAAATGACTTAAAACCATCCCGAAAAATATTCATATGACTAATTACCTCATCCGAGACCTCTAAATACTAAACCGTAAATCGTAAAAATACGATTTTCTATAATACATATACGTATACGTAAAACCACTAAATAACACCATCTCATTTCATAGTCACTACCATGTGAACTCATGAACATGAAATCATCACACATCGTTTCACTCACAAGGTACCCCGTACCGGAAACGATATCCAAACCACAATCTATACACTCCAATTAGCACATCAACACGTAAAGACACGTAACTAGCACAAAATAAAACTAAGTGACGAACCTCAAAACCAGGGTTGTCACATTGAAGCACAGTTCAAACGAGCAAATGCAGCTCCCTCTGAGAAACAATCAGAGAATCAAAAAGGTAAACGAAAGAAAAGAGTTTCCAAGCGCCAATCGACTGCTTCTTCAAAAGATAAAGGCACAGGGAAAGAGCAATTAGTTGATGAAGATGCTGAAGAAGATGAGATGATCTACACTGAGGATGACCACGAAGAAGTACCACTAAGAAGGCCAAAGAAAGCCAAGCAAACCAAAGGTAAAGAAGCACTTGTTGCTTTAGCTGAACCAACTAAGCAAACCATTTCTGAAGCCAAACAACTACGTATTACTCTTTAGCAAAGCATAGTGGAGGCTTTTGCAACATACAAAGGATCAGGCTCAACAGTGTTTGATGACTTAGAGGAATTCGGTGAACCTGATGCCGATATTTCCTTCTATGAAGATCCTAATGACGAAGATGTTGATAACTTCAATTTTGAAAGTCGTGAGAAAAGTGAAGAGGGTGCTGGCAGTGACAACACAGACAAAAATTTGATGTATCATGATGCCAATACCACCACATCTTTACCGGAACCAACTAACACTGTGATTAACGACGATGCTCACGCAACTCTCATTCCAGGAACTCAACTTCAAAGTAAGTCTACTTTCGGCTCTGATGATGTTATGAAATATCTGAATTTTGAAGGGGAGGGTGTCGAGGTTACAAATACTGATCCATCGACAAATGAAAATATGGTGGATGTTCCTATAACTTATGTTATATCAACTACCATTCCACTACTAACCACCCTGGCCATCACTAGTGTCACAACACCCCATCACTAGTGTCATAACACCAGCTATCACACCAGTACCTGTTGAACAACCTGTATCAACTAACGCCCTAATGATTGAATCTACACCGTCATCAATCGTTGAACAACCTTTATCAATTACCGCCACAATGACTGAACCTACACCATCACCTATCGTTGAACAACCTGTATCAACTACCACCCCAATGACTGAACATACACCATCACCTATCCTTGAACAACCCGTATCATCCACCACCACTCTAACAGTCGTGGTTACACCTCCACCATCAGTACAACACGTATCATCCACCTCCAACCCATTCCTCACAGTCAGTGATCCACTCATTCAGACTCTTCAACAACAACTGGAGGCTCAAGCTAAACAAATAGCAGCACTAAATGAAAGAATCACCAATCCCGACACACAAACCCTCAAGGAATCACATCCTGACGAGCCTATACTTAAAAAAATATCCGACAGCGTGTCTAAACTTAAAGAACAACATAAATCATTTCTTGGAGAGAAGAAAACTCGTGACAAAGAGAATGCTGCCTTTCTTGGGTGAATTAATGAGAAAATGACAAACATCATTCGACGAGAAGTAAAGTCATATGTTGATCAGGAGCTACCAACTATTTTCGGTACTGGTTTATCTACCCTTCAACTAATGAAATTGTTGCAGACACGTCTGAAAGATATGAGGACTGATACTTGTTATTTTATACTCGTTTGAAAGTTCGATTCTCGGAATCTCCTCGAATTGATCTCGGTTCTAAGTGGAAAGATTTGTTCTTGGTGTCCAAATATGGATTTGGTTTTCTAATCTACTAAACAGGGAAACGAATAAAGTGATAAAGATATAAACTTAAAACAATCAATAATTAAAAAGCAACACTTGAATTAAAACAGGAAAATGTCCTAACTGAAAAATATCCTACTCGGAATAAAACCTTACTCGGAAAAACAAGTCTATTCGGAATGTTTCTATGCGGAACAATGCTATTCGGAAAATACAGTCTATTCGGAAAAACAAACCTATGCGGAAAAATCTGGCTTATGCGGAAAGTAAGTCCTATTCGGAAAGTGACCCCTATTCGGAAAGTGACCCCTATTCGGAATATTCCGAATAAGAGGTCAGACAAAAGGTCTATTCGGAAAACTGGTTCTATTCGGAATGTATGGTCTACTCGGAATATGGAAAATATTCCGAACAGAGGTAAAATAAATAGACTATTCGGAATGTCTAAACATTCCGAGTAAGAGAAAAATGAATTGGCCTATTCGGAATATCCAAAATTCCGAATAAAGGAATAAGAAAAGCTGCAATTCGGAAAGTCTGGGAACAGAAGAACAGTAGCAGAACTGGGAAGATGATTTCAAACCGAATCAAACCAATTAAGCAAAAAGGTTTTACCAAACTAACCAATAATCATTTAAATACCATAACCAACAAATCCCAACAATAAAAACACAAAATTAATCACTTTTTAAAAGATCAAAATCAATCAAACAAGAACTTGAAAACTTTGAATAAAAATGAGATGAACAAGATGAATGAAAAGATGGAATTGAAAGATTAATGTAAAGGTAAACAAGAGTAATGATTAAACACTTACAAGATTCAAGGAAAAATGAAAAATCACCAAACACCCTAATGGTGTTGGTGAAGCTACGAACAAAGAAAACCTGGGGAAAAAGAAACTAAAACTAACTCTCTAATTGTGTGAAGGAAAAATCCTTTTATAGTCCTAGTGGTTGGTTGGTGAGTGGGTTGTCTCCCTTTCTTCTTGTCTTCTCGTCTTTTCAGAAAAGTTGACGTTTTCGATTCTGATCCGGGATTTGTCGACGATTAAATTCAACTCGTCTTTTAATTTCTTCGTTTAATAGACTTGAGTTTCTTCGACATATGTAAATCTTCCATCTTTGGTTCTTTTCTTCGATAAATCTTCAAATAGGCCCATTGACTTCAAATCTTTTGCATCTCTTGGACAATAGACTTCGTCTTGAGTCTTTTTCCTTGATAAAACCCGTGCAATCCCATGTTTTCTTTAATATTCATCCGGTTAGCTCTGAAAACACAATAAACACAAAAACCACGCATAATTCCAAACAAATGATATTAAATATGTGTTTTGGTCCCGTTTTAGCCAGAATTAAATGGTAAAAGGATGGGTGTTTACACACCTATCAAATCCCCTACACTTAACCATTGCCATGCCCTCATGCAATGCTTAGTGATAAAGCAAACTTACACTTTTCTCATAATCAATCAACCTTGGCCTTATTAACATACTACTAAACAAAAATTAAAGTACTAAGAGGAATCAAAACTTTAAAGTAAACAAAAGGATGGAAATACTTTGCAAAGAGATCAAGGACTTACATTAGGGCTTTGGTGCTGCGAAGATTTATCACCCTCAAGTTTCACTTTCCCCAAACTAAGCTTGAAAACGAGATCATTGTTATTATAAGTTAGCAAATCAAACACTTACACACATGGCTTAATTAAATGCTTAAACTCCCTTATTCCTAGGTGTATCTCTTATATTTTATTTTTGTCTTAGAATGATCATGAAGATGCATTTTTGGACTTATTTCGACAGTTTATTTAGGCTGAAAGCAAAGTGGGACGATTTGATCAATAGTTAGCTAAAGGACAAAATCTCTTAAAACTGCTTCTCGGGATATCAAAAAGTTCATATCTTGGCATAACTTGGTTCGCAATTTGAGACCTTTCTCGGGCCGATATTTGGCATGTACTTCATACTTCATATCTTGAGAGACGTTCTTGAGATAATGGTCTTCTCATCGTAATAGAGTTTCTTCACTTGGAGACTTTTGAGGGGTACTCCAACTTTGTTGACCACGACTTCATGATTATTTCTTCAATATCTAATTGGGATTTTGAGATACAACGATCCGCCTCCTTTTCGGACTTGGATCTATTTATCCTCATACCTTGTTAGGGTCTTTTTGGATAGACTTCTCCATGATCTTTATGGGAGTTGAGTGCTTTTCGTCGTGATTCTTGATCCTTCATATTGATTTAGGGAATAATGCTTTTCACATCACTTTGGATCTTCAGCAATAAAATGGAATCCTCATGCCTTGTTAGGGCCTTTTCGGACTCGCCAATCTTCGCGCCCCGCTTCATAAGTTATGCCTTGGCTATGAACTCTTATCATTACCGAGCAACTTTTAAACGATCTTGGGCTAGAAGCTAAGTAACTTTTCAAATCGTACGACCTTACTTATTGCAGATAAATTATTAGCAAGTGATGGGAGAATAGGCGAATAATTACACCAAGTGAGCTTGCGCAAGAATACCGACTTATAATTGACTCTATCATTTCTCGTTCTCCACAATTTAAAATCTCAAGTAATGAGACTCGTGGATGCTTAGCCTAATAAACCAATTAAGGTCTACATGGTTAAGGATACTAGCTAGAATAAACTTAGACAAGTCTATTCGGGTTGAGTCAAAATAATCGCAACGGGCCTAATATGTCAAAGATTTCAAAACTAGCTACACCACTTTATTAATATTTTTGATTTTATTGCGGAATATATACATATGAAAGCAACGATAAAAAATTTAAAATTACGACTAAATGGCCAAAGTTAATTAAAAAATTTGAAAAATGTTGAAAAAGATGATTTTCAGGATAAATGAAGGCATTTTCATGGAAAAGTCCACTTAAAACTTCGATAGAAGTCCCCCTACACTGAAGATAAACATTGTCCTCAATGTTTAAGCATGTGGGAAAAGTCTCCCCTACACTTATGACATTGTGCACGTTGGTTAACTCGAGTTAAGGAAGAGACGACTAAAGTGATCAATTTCAAATGTGAGTATGAAGAAAATTGAATCACGATAGTTGAGAGATAGAACCGGATTTCGGATAACACGGGAGCACGGATCAATTTCCAATAGTGCATTCATCCCTGTAATCACATCACCACACAAATACAAACACCTATGTAGGTCCCCCTACACTTAGGAGGTTAAAACATAAAAGGATAGAAACTTGGGCTGCCTCCCGAGGAGCGCGTGTTTTTGATATCCCGATAAGCAGTTTTAAGAGATTTTGTCCTTTAGCTAACTATTAATCAAATCGTCCTACTTTGCTTTCAGCCTAAATCCACTATCGTAATAAGTCAACAATGCATCCTCGTGATCATTCAAGACATCAATAAAATATAAGAGATACCCGTAGGAATAAGGGAGTTTAAGTGATTAATTGAACCACATGAGTAAATGTTTGTTATGCTAACTTGTACTAACAATGATCTTGTTTTTAAGCTTGGCATGGGGAACGTGAAACTTGAGGGTGATAAACACTCACGACACCAAAGCCCTAATGTAAGTCTTAGATTTCTTTACAAGTTTCTTCCTTGTTTAATTTTATCGTTTTCTATCTTTCAAATTTTCCTTAGTTGGTTAATATAGGCCAAGACGGATTGATTATGATGAAAAGTGTAATCGTGCTTTGTAACTAATGCATTGCATGAGGACATTGCAATGGTTAAGTGTAGGGGATTTGATAGGTGTGAAAACACCCATCCTTTTTACCACTTAATTACAATAATAACCGGGTCAAAACGTATATTTTATGTCATTTATGTCGGAATTATGCGTGGTTTGTGTTTTTGTTGTGATTTAGGACGAAAAGGTGAAAAGTGGAGAAAACACGGCTTTCACGGGCTTTTATCGAAGAAAAAGACGAAAGACGAAGTCGAAAGATCAAGAGTGGAAAAAGAACGGAAGTCCAAGTCCAATTCCGAAGATTTATCGAAGGAAAAAGACGGAAGTTTACTAAAAAGCCGAAGAACTCAAGTCTAAATTATTAAAGGTTACAAGACGAGTTTGAAGAAATCCCAAGACAAAGTCCAAGTATTAAGAAGATTAACTAAAGATTAAGAAGATCAAGGACTTAAGTGTGCAATTAAGGAAAAGAAGAAAGAGGGAGGAAGCTTCCTAAGCTCCTCCCTAATCTCCCTATAAATAGTTTTAGTGTTTTCATTTTTCAAGTTGTTGGAGGCCTGACAAGCCTCTCTTCCCCATTCTTCATTTTCTTGTTCTTTACTTTTATGCATCTTAATCTCCATGTAATGCACCTTTAATTTTCTTTTAATTCCAAGTAAGTTTCCATTTAATTGTTGTTAATCTTTACTTTATTGTTAATCTCCTTCTTCCTTTCTTGCTTAATTTGTTCTTAATCTTTGTGTTCATGTTCTTGAGTTTTCTTATTTTCAATCAAGTGGGTTTTGATTGATTTGGCTTTGTTAGTTAGTTTTGATGATTTGTTTTGATTGATTATTGTTAGTTGATGCTTATTGGTTGTTTTGGTTTAATCTTTTGGTTTGTTTTTGTGAGATTTGATCAAATTCGTCCCTACTGTTCTTCTTCTGCTCTGCGTACTGTTCTTGCCCAGATTATTCCGAATAGAGCATTGTTTATGAATATTCCGAATAGACTGTCTTCTCAATTTCCTATGCGGAATATTGGATATTCCGAATAGGACTTCCTATGCGGAATATTCCGGATAGGACTTCCCTACTCGGAAAGTCTCATTATTCCGAATAGGAGTCCCTATTCGGAATGTTTGATTATTCCGAATAGGAGTCCCTATTCGGAAAGATTGATTATTCCGAATAGGAGTCCTTATTCGGAATATTCCGAATAGGAGTCCCTATTCGGAATGTTTGATTTTTCTGAATAGGCTTTTCAGTTTTTAATTGTAAGTTTTATTTTTCCCGCCTTTTTCGTTATTTGCACTTTTACTTGCTTTCCGTTTATTTTAAGTTTTAATTTACGTCATTTACTTTCATTGCCTTTAATTTCTCGTCATTTATTTCCCGTAAAGTTTTAATCTTTCATTATTGTTTCCTTACTTTATTTTTAATTGTTCCAAGTCTTTATTTTTAATTAGTTTTAGACAACGACAACTCTTTTATTTGATTCACCAAGAACAACTTATCTCTCGCACTTAACCGGAAATCAATTCGAGAGGATACCGAGACGAACTTAATCTTTTACCATATAAAATCTCAGTTATTAAAATCTTTTACCATATGAAATCATATAAAATCAATTGATGTACTTTGGTAAAACCACGTTGTGGGCATTTTCTTAAAAGATCTTTAAAACGATCCCAAGATTCACTGAACGACTCATCGTACTTTTGTTCAAAATTTATGATTTCATTCCGCAAAGCGGTAGTACGAGAGGGTGGGAAAAAGTAATTGATAAACTTAGTCTCCAAATCCGTCCACGAGAGAATACTCTGTGGCGGTTCCTTAGCAAGCCAATGTCGGGCTTGTCCCTCTAAAGAAAAGGGAAAAAGTTGTAACCTGATAACCTCTTGTGGAACACCATTGAATTTGACCGTGTTGGTTAGTTGCAAGAATCTCTTGATATGGTCATGTGGATCATCAATGGTACGTCCCAAGAATGGTTGAGCGGAGACCATCTGGATAAAGCCTGATTTGAGCTCAAAGTTGTTGGCGGCAATTGGAGGTATGACAATTGGATCAGTGTTGCCGTCTACATGAGCTTGCAGTAATTCAATCATCGGCCGATTATCCGGTTGAGGCTCATTGTTGTTATTATTATTCATGTTGTTGAAAGGCGGGTTGTTGTTGTTATTATTATTGTTTGGAGGTGGTATGTTGTTGTTGTTTTGTACACCGGCCATGTCTAAATTATCGAGAGGCTCGGGCTCTTGATAAGACGTGGATCGAGTGCGCATACACCTGCAAAAGAACTAACAAGACAAAAAACAAAGCAAAATATTTTTGGTTTTTATGTTTTTTAATTTTTTTTTGTATTTTTGAAAATTTTATATTTTTTAGGATTTTTTGAATTTTTTTATGAAAAATAACGTTCACGGGGAACGGATCCCAAAATCCAAGTTCTCACAAAAAACTTTTGATCTTAACGAGAAGAGCCGGCAGCGGCGCCATTTGATACTTGTTATTTTATACTCGTTTGAAAGTTCGATTCTCGGAATCTCCTCGAATTGATCTCGGTTCTAAGTGGAAAGATTTGTTCTTGGTGTCCAAAAATGGATTTGGTTTTCTAATCTACTAAACAGGGAAATGAATAAAGTGATAAAGATATAAACTTAAAACAATCAATAATTAAAAAGCAACACTTGAATTAAAACAGGAAAATGTCCTAACTGAAAAATATCCTACTCGGAATAAAACCTTACTCGGAAAAACAAGTCTATTCGGAATGTTTCTATGCGGAACAATGCTATTCGGAAAATACAGTCTATTCGGAAAAACAAACCTATGCGGAAAAATCTGGCTTATGCGGAAAGTAAGTCCTATTCGGAAAGTGACCCCTATTCGGAAAGTGACCCCTATTCGGAATATTCCGAATAAGAGGTCAGACAAATGGTCTATTCGGAAAACTGGTTCTATTCGGAATGTATGGCCTACTCGGAATATGGAAAATATTCCGAACAGAGGTAAAATAAATAGACTATTCGGAATGTCTAAACATTCCGAGTAAGAGAAAAATGAATTGGCCTATTCGGAATATCCAAAATTCCGAATAAAGGAATAAGAAAAGCTGCAATTCGGAAAGTCTGGGAACCGAAGAACAGTAGCAGAACTGGGAAGATGATTTCAAACCGAATCAAACCAATTAAGCAAAAAGGTTTTACCAAACTAACCAATGATCATTTAAATACCATAACCAACAAATCCCAACAATAAAAACACAAAATCAATCACTTTTAAAAGATCAAAATCAATCAAACAAGAACTTGAAAACTTTAAATAAAAATGAGATGAACAAGATGAATGAAAAGATGGAATTGAAAGATTAATGTAAAGGTAAACAAGAGTAATGATTAAACACTTACAAGATTCAAGGAAAAATGAAAAATCACCAAATACCCTAATGGTGTTGGTGAAGCTACGAACAAAGAAAACCTGGGGAAAAAGAAAATAAAACTAACTCTCTAATTGTGTGAAGGAAAAATCCTTTTATAGTCCTAGTGGTTGGTTGGTGAGTGGGCTGTCTCCCTTTCTTCTTGTCTTCTCGTCTTTTCAGAAAAGTTGACGTTTTCGATTCTGATCCGGGATTTGTCGACGATTAAATTCAACTCGTCTTTTAATTTCTTCGTTTAATAGACTTGAGTTTCTTCGACATATGTAAATCTTCCATCTTTGGTCCTTTTCTTCGATAAATCTTCAAATAGGCCCACTGACTTCAAATCTTTTGCATCTCTTGGACAATAGACTTCGTCTTGAGTCTTTTTCCTTGATAAAACCCGTGCAATCCCATGTTTTCTTTAATATTCATCCGGTTAGCTCTGAAAACACAATAAACACAAAAACCACGCATAATTCCAAACAAATGATATTAAATACGTGTTTTGGTCCCGTTTTAGCCAGAATTAAGTGGTAAAAGGATGGGTGTTTACACACCTATCAAGGACTAGTAAATCGAAATATAAACACAAAGTTCTACAATATCTCAACAAAGCAATCATTGAAGATACACCTGCCGATACTGAAGATTCTGAGTCAGAGGAGGAAGATAATGAGGGTAACGGTGATGGTGATAATGATCAAAATGAGGAAGTGGATGAGGAAGACGAGGATGAGGAAGAAGAGGATAAGGATAAGGATGAAGATGAACAAGAGAACGAGGAAGAAGAGGATGAGAATAAAAGAGAAGACGAGGACGAGGATTCAGATGGGAATGAGGATGATGATGATGATAATGATGACGAGAATGGAACCAAAAAGGGTTATACAAATGACAAAACGGGTACGAATGGCGACGAGTCAAATAAGGGTGAAGGTGATAAGGAAATTGAGAAAGGTATTGAGGAAGCTGAAGAAAGCGTTGCTGAAACTGCAGAAAAGAAGGTGGATGCTACTGTACCAGAATCTCAGCATACTGACACAGGTATATCTACTGAACCAGATTCTACTACTGTTCCTCACAACGAATCTGTAGAACCTATGCAAGAAGACGAAATTCCAGTCTCTATGCCTAATGATGATATACCCGATGACACAAGAACAACCTTCAACACCATCTGAAGATCAACACATTTCAGATATGGAAGTAGAAGACTTAAATGTGCCAGAACTCATGTTTGTTGAATCTCTTATCATCGATGGCACGGTACAGGAGCAACTCTGGCTCACAAATGCAACACCACAACATCCTTTCGTCACAGCAACAGAAATGAAACTCACTCAATATCTAAACAATCCAATAGATTTCTCGGCCTTTCTAAGGTATCATCATGGGAAACCAACAATGACTCCAGACCTTATTAAAATGGCAGCCGCAGACGTGGACTTCTTTGATACTTTGAAGATCAGCCATAATGAGGCTGAATATCACTTAAATGAGCTTACAAAGGCCATGAGAGCAACGACTACGGGAATTCAGACTCCAGTGTTACGACCTCTTACACCCACAGTCATCGCCGGTTCTGCAACGATTCCAATAGAACACTTTGTAGCTCATGATATCGAGTACCTTGAAAAAGGCGAGAAGAAGTATGCCACATCACTTACTATGATCAAGGCTATCAATCTGGAGAACGTACCGTGGATAGAAGATAAAGTACCTGATGCGTTATGGAGAAGGAAGTTGCTCAAGTTTTATGACACTTATGCATCACTTGGCATCTCTCACCGGACTCCAAAGAAAAGGTTAGCTTACAATCACTTCCATCGTCCAAAGAGAGATTCTTCTATTGTTTCAGATCATAGAATTAAAAGCATACAAGGAACAACTACTCAGACTGTATTCGGTTATGATTACTTGAATGTAATCGTGTTCAAACGTACTGATGAAAAGGAATACAGAATTGACGAAAGTGATCTCCAGTACCTTCGCCTTGAAGACATTGAAGATCTTCTGTTGTTATTGGCTCAGGAAAAAGTCAACCATTTACCACCTGAGATAGTCATTGCATTGAGCTCCAACTTTCGTCAATATGCTAGAAAAATCGTCATCCAACACCGGGTGGAAGATTTTCAACTTGGAGTGGAGAGCTATCAAAAGCAGCTAAACTTGCAACGTCCCCATACAACTCCACTCAGTAATTTCCACAAGAAGTCCACGACACCGGAAGCAGGGATATTTTATCCGAATGAGACTGGCGTCATGCAGTTTATGCGATTCTCCGAACTGCACAAATTCAGCGATGGTACGCTCAAACATGTTCGTGATGATCTGACTGTTCTCAATGCCGACCTACCGCTTCCAGCAGTCAAGTAGCCCTGGACGAGCCAATGCAAAAGAGGACCTAAGTACGCGATCAAAAAGATCGAGGAACTTTTAAGGAAACGCCGGTTGCTAAGAAGCGTGGAACGATTCGTAGGTGGAAGACCATATGGAACTCACCATAGGTTCACGGAACGATCCATTTAATTATGGATCGTCTTATAACAAGTCAACTCCATATGTCTATTACTGTGAATATGTTAATTTATGTATAATCAGCTTTTGTGGCATGTTGTAGTGTGAAAGTATGATATTTTTCAAGAATTTCTCTCGAGATTCTAAATCTTTCAAACATATCTTACTCGAGCACTACAACTAACCCTCATTAATTTAAGGGGGAGCATTAATATGTTCTTTGGCCAGCATCTAATTTCATTTTATTACCCAAAGACCGGTTAATCCATTCAATATCCCAAATATTAATGGTTAACATTTTGTATAAAGGGAGAAAATGGGATTAAGGAGACTTAATGATATTTAGCTAAAAAATGAAAAAGACTTAAAAGATAAATCAGTGGGGAGCGTTTTTGATGAACAAAACACTTAAGGCACAAAAACTTTGATTATAATATCACAAGTGCTTTAAGTGATTTTTCAAGGATTTTTCATGGTGACAATACTTACCCAAAAACACATTTAATTCACGACGGATGTGGTGACAAAAGGGTGGTAGGATTAGGTATTAATCCAATGATTAATCAGAACCGATGGAATCTTCCCACGGACAATTCCCTAGATAGAATTAGTAGTCCTTAGGAAAGATGGAGAAAGATTGTGAACGTAGCTGAATGCCGACCAAGTACTTAAGTTAGCACTGGAACAATCACAACAAGGTGCTATTTATGACGTATTGGTAAGCATTGAAGGGGTTGAAGAATGAAAAAGAATTGTAAAGATAAAGGGTGTAAATAAAGAAGCCCTCCTTACAACCTTAGGCAGAAACCAGGTCAATACATATGCTATTGAGATCATTTTTTCAATGATTCTCGATATTGAAGATAGACATCATGGACCCAATGATGCAATGCACAATCCATCCCAGCTAACTCAAATATCTCTTAAAAGATATTTGTTTTAATCACACGAAGCTCAGCACGCTATCTATTGGTTTATTCACTCCGAATAGACTAATATTGAATAGGTGGCAATCCTCTCCAGCCATCGCTCACTAAATCAAAACGCACTATCGAGTCTAGAGCCACGAGATCATCAAAAGTCTCATTAGGACACTTTCCATTTATTCCTTGCTTCTTCACACACCGTGAAAAGTAAGAGATCTTTATGAGTCCTACGCAGTATTCTTGTAATATTGCCAGAACATCCGAGTAATACGCAAGTATTACAATGAAGATGGAAATCCTGCTTGAGCCAACATCAAACAAGCTCATGGTAGGTGACACGTGCGGTTCTTTAAGAACCAATCTTGTGAAAGAAACAGTAGTTTAATTCTTAATTGAACTTAAACTCGTTCCAGGCCTCTACGCATTATCGAATGATCTTGCCAGAACACTCAGAGTGACACTCTTTAGTGTTCACAGTGACGAGTGGAAATCCTTCTAATGTTAACATCAAACAACACTTGGTAGGTGACGTGCAAGATTCTATATGAATCAAGCTCGTGACAACTGGAAAGCAACAATGGTGAAAATCTTAATTGAAATTCACTTGTTCCAGGCTCATGAATTGACGGCTTCAATCACAAGGATAATTTATCCAAGTGATTCACTCTTTATGTTCGCAGTCAAGCTTAGTGGTCGTCGAATAAAGAGAACGGGTTTACCCGCGAAATCCTGTCAGGAAGTTACTTAATTGAAACTATCCGTCACAGGTACGATATCTAATATCGTCCAACGGTCTTCACCGACCGGAGGTAAAATGCTACCAATATAGAATGAAATGTTCTAATCCATTTCGTTCGTGTCTTATTATGTTGCTGCATTGGAAGACGGTGGCGTTGCGGTGTACATGTTGAAGTCGTCCTCACATACTTATTCCTTCTACTTCAAATATTTCAGCAAATTCAAGAAAGTCTTACCTAAAAGTCTTCCGCTGTATCGACTCTGAAACTTTCAAGAATTCAACAAAGGATAGGTGTGTGGGACATGAAGTCATGAAGAGGCGAACATCACAAGAAGATAAAGATTGCACGTGAAAGGCCAAAAGAATGTGTTCCAAGCAAAAGTCTGATATTATTCAACACATATTCACAAAAAGAAGAAAAAGTTAAAGAAGAAAAGAGAAAGTGGACTACGAGCTCAAGAACAAGATCTAACATGCTAGATTAGGACTTTGTAAATTTGGAGTGACCTCCCTTTGGGGGAGATTGTTGGAAATACGTTTTTCGTATAAAGAAAGTCTCAGTCACTCCAACAATATAGTTATAGGCTCGTAGTATTGTTTAAGTAATATTTATGTTTAGCCCGACCCATGAGCATGTTCATGGGCCGGAGGCCCAAGTCCACTTAAGGACTTAGGTATATAAACCCCTTTCCACCATGGAAAGGGGTGTTGGTTGTTTTATTTTCTCTAGGTAATACACATAGTTTCTCTCACTTCTCTCTCTAGAAAAACATCAACCCTCTTGAAATACAAAGATTATCACGATTCTACCAATAACCTCGTCGATTAAACTTAATAGGACTGGACTGAGCCTAGGACCGAACCACACCTTGCATTTCGAAATGGCAGTATTATGATATGTCATTGATGGCGGCATTTTGAGTTTCAAATCCGATTTGACGTGTTTCGTATATTATGGAGTGTTTGAGATTGATTATTGAAAATAAATTATCCGTTTTGAAAATAAATAATCAGATAATCAACAATTAGAAAACGTGGTTTTGAGAAATAGTGTTTGGATTTGATTATGTTGTTTGAAATCGCAATAATTAAATTATCAATTTTTTTAGTGTTTGAAAAATAAGATTATTTGTTTGATTGATAAGTAAAATGACTAAAATAGACTCATTTTCGTTTATTTTCATTTTGAAAATGAAATAAGTAGTTACTCACTTACTTTTTCAAAACTCCATTTTAAAACCTTCTAAACACAAATAATCACTTTTTCTTTTTTATTATCTAATCACTCATTTTATCTTATATCCATTTTAAAAATAAAATAAATAAATAATCTTAGAGGTGGCAAAACGGGCGGGCGGGCGGGCACGGGCGGCGGGCTAAACGGGCGCGGGCTAAACGGGCGGCGGGCTAAACGGGCGCGGGCTAAACGGGCACGGGCGAAACGGGCGGGCAAAATGGGCGGGCTAAACGGGCTCAAGCTAAAAAAGGGAAAAAACATATAAAAACCTACAATTAAAAAATAAAAATACTTGTTTGAAAGCCGGGATAAAAAAATTAATAAAAAATATTCGTCGAGTATACTAATTTGTATTTTACAAGTGCGCCCGTTAAGCCCATTTAGTTTCATACATATGCGCCCGTTTAGCCCATTCATTATAAAGAATGGGCAAAAAGTGCCCCATCCTTTTTTGAAAATGGGCAAAAAGTGCCCATATGTATCCAAATGGGCAAGATTTGCCACCTCTAATAGATACAAACGCAATATAAACACTCATATCAATGTTTTGAAACCTGGGCTTTAAATCGACCCGGTCGAGTCACCGGGTCCGGGTCAACCCAGGTCGACCCGGTTTAAATTATTATTTTTTTATATGTTTAATAATTAATAAAATTTTTTACATAAAAATCATAAAAACTTCTGTATATTGAAGATATAAGTTGTTTACCAACCAATATAATATGTAAAAATAAAATTCCTTCGTAAATACGTAAAATTTTCATATATTTTTTTAAAAAAACGAAAAAATCAAAACCCGGTCGGGTATCAAGAACCAGGTTGACCCGGTCACCTAAAACCGACGGGTCTAACCGGGTTTCAAAAATATAAAACCCGGGTCAATATGACCCATTTTTTCAGCCGGAACCGGGTCAACCGGTTGACCCGGCCGGGTCAACCTGGGTTTGAAACACTGAAGGTGCGTTTGGTAACGATAGATTAGAATGAGGAATGATATCGAATATGATTACACGTATTTGGTTAGTAAATATATTTATCAAATATGGGATTCAAATACATATTTGGTCTATCCTCCATACCACTCACACGAGGCTCCTATACACTCATTCATTTCTATCTATCCCTTCCCGCTTCTATTTTATTTTTCTGCCATTTTCCTTTTCTATACAATATGTCATTGACCCATATATCTATATTACAAGTTGTTGCTATTTTTTCCAAAAAAGGTTTTTTTTTTCTTTATCTATACTAGTTTTTGGGTAATAAACCAAACACTCTTTATAAGATTGACATTCTTTCTTTTGCTCAAACCAAACATTTGTTTTTAAGTAAAGATAATCATATACATTTCACTAAACTATCAAGAGAAATACTAGAACCACATACATTTTACATAATAACTTCCACATAATAATGTGGTATGTGACTTGCACTAATTGTTACATTTTTTCTCTACTAACTCTTTATTTCATGACAAATCAGTTACACTCTGTTCTCGAGTTTTTTTAAAAGAATAGAAAGGGAAAGAATAGGAAATCACAATTTTTTTTTGTTCTCAAGTTTTTTTAAGAAGGGAGGGTAAAGGACGGGAAGGGGAAAGGATGGGAAGACATAAGCATTTATGTGTAATGTTAATCCCTCCATTTTTAGGATGAGCAGGAGGGGAAGCGTGGATGAACAAATATGAGTTTTCTTAAATTACATTTATACCTTCAATTTTTATATATACTTCATCAATGACGGTAGCTTCAGTATAGTCTACAAAGCCCAATTGCAAAATTGAGACCAGCTGCGCAAATTGAGTGTATCTAAATGAATATCATATTTTCTTTTTTACGATGACAGTGATAAAATAAAGAATGGTTTATTCACTTTATTGCATACTAGTTACCTACAATGCGATGAAAAGTCAGGAAAAATGTATTTCTTGTGCATATTTGAAAAGGCAGTGCAATTGATACATTTAAAACTTTAATTATGAATAATATTTGATAATGTTAAGATTTAAGTTCATTTGGATACCAAACTTATCTAAGATATGAGGGGACTCATCCCCACCTTCCATCTCCCCACCATCTAATGGCTGAGATTAAACCCCCCATTTTATACTGCAGGGGTATTTTCGTCATTTCACCCGCCACTATATAAATCATTTTATCCTTTCTTTCTCATAAAACACACACACCGTAACATCACTTCTCTCTCTACCTACCGATCTACTTTCTCTCTCTATAAGTTGAAGCGTATAATCACAAATCCATCAAGAACATCATCATTAATCCATCACAAATTGATTAATTAACACAAATTCATATCAGGTTTGTATTCTCATAATATATTCTTATTTTTTTAGCTTATTTGATTTAGAATAAGCTTATTAATTTATTGTCATTAGCTTATTTTGAACGAAATATTCTGATTAATAGTTCTTATTTTGATCGAATTCTTCCAATTGATTGTTCTTATTTTGATCAAATTATTTTAATTAGCTTTTAATTATACGATTTATGTGAATAAGCTTATTTGTTTGAATAAGATTTTGAATTAGATGAGAGTTATGAATAATTTTGTGAATTAAATAGGAGTTGTGTGAATAAGCTTACAAATTATATGAGAGTTATGAATAAGCTAGCTTTTTAGCTTATTTTGACGAATCATAAGGTATGTTATGTAAGTTAAATTAAGTTTACTGATGTGGGCTGTAATAAGCTTGATATATCATATATGATAGTTATATATCATATATGATAGTTATATACCATATATGATATATCATCAGTTATCATATATGATATAACTATCATATATGATATATCAAAGAAACCATAAGAAAAAACAGATTTTGTATGAGTCTTTTTCAGAAAATTTGTATAAACTCTTGAAACATGCCTTCTATCATATATATGAGTAATACTTTTTTTTAAAAAAAATTTCATAATATGTTCTTTTCTATCTTTTATTAATACAGTCAGACAGAGGTGGTGTGATTGCCCGATTTGGAGCAAAGCAGGGAGGGAGTTGATTATAACAAGAGGATGTGCACGGATATGTTATAAGGATCAAGACGGAGTAGGCGTTGTTCATGAATTCATCAGTTAATAATGGTTTTAACAATAGTTTATTGTCGATAAAGAAGAGTAGTTTTAATAATAATGGTGTTTGCATCTTTTGATTTTGTATAAATGGTTATCATATATGATATCAGATGTGTATCATATATGATTTTACATTAGGTTATGTTCTGTTTGAATTATCATATATGATTCTGTTCATAAGTACATTTTTTATATTATGAATAAGTGTTTAATTATTAATTGTGCATACTCTTTGTTGTAATCATGAATTCATCAAATTCTTTGTTTAATATACCCAAGTTTTTCTTGAGTATCATATATGATAATGCATTATCATATATGATAGTGCATTAGCATATATGACTTAATTTATCAAAACCATCATGACATAATACCAAGAAAGCTAAACCATATTAACAAGACGTTGTACAAGATACCAATCAATTACAAAATCGTCCATATACGTCAAAACTCCATTAGAAGATTACAAGGAAAAAACAAACAATACATTTAAACATAAAATAAAAATTCACGAACTTCTTCAATAAGCTTCTTGGCCTTTTGGATGCTTGTAATGTTCAACATTCCTTGTAAACAGCATTCTCTACAAAAATAAGAAGATTTAATTCAATTTTTAAGCGCATCATCATATATGATATATTTTATCATATATGATATATTTTATCATATATGATATTTTAGCTTACATCATATATGATAAAATATATCATATATGATATTTCACTAACAGGTCACACTAAATTTGTTCAGCGAGATTAAGCCATAAAATCTTATAATTCATGAAAATAAGCTAATAAGTTAGCTTATAATTCATCATAATAAAAATGATGATAATTTTTTAGCTTATTCCTATTAATCATCTAATAAAAAAGCAAACACATCCATAATCACATCAAAATAAGCTTATTTACATCAAATAAGCTAAAAAAAGATATAAATGATGATGATATAACCTGGTGATTCGTTCTTCAATAGCATCGACATCTTTTTTTTAATTTTAAACGCGATTTGTTGATGATTTTTTTATTTGTGTGTGTTTTAGTATGTGTTTTGGATCGAGATGATGATTGAATAAGCTTATGTGTGTGTTTTTTTGTGTGTGTTTTTTGTTAGATCTGAGATAAGAGACGGGGGTGAGATGTATTTGGGAGGTGGGTGGGATGGGTGGGTTTAAAATGACGAAAATGCCCCTCCGTTTTTTTTAATTAAAAAATAAAACTTAATCTGGGCTGTTCATTTTTTGATAGATGGAAGGTGGGGATTGATCCCCTTGTATCCAAAGGATACAAGGTATCCAAAATAACCGGAGTTTATTGCATACTTTTATTGATTGGATATAAAGTTTGACTGGAGGGTAAAAAAAGAAGAGATACATGTTTACTATTTTGCACCACAGGAATTTTTGTTGAAAAGATTACTGGTTGATAGCAACTTAAAAGATGTTACACATGTTATTGTAGACGAGATTCACGAGTGTAGCATGAACGAACGTATAATACGATTATTTGGTAGAAAATAAGGGTAATTAGTGAACATTCTCCCTTTCTAATATGATCTCTTCCCCTCCTCTTCTTGTCCCCTCCCTTTCTATTTCTTTAAAAAAGAATCCATAACAAAGTGTTAGTTACACATCATTGCGCGAATATTTTTATATAAAATTTATATGAGTGTAGCATTCCTCAAGTATCAATCTTATACGGAGTGTGATTCCCGGGTGCAAACCAAACACACCCTGACTCATATAACCAGAGTGTTGAAAATGAAGTTACCGTCTTTATTAGTAAATCTGACGATCAATTGAAGTTAAAATAAAAAGGGAGAATTTCATATATGTCCTTTTTTTACACAAAATTTCATATATATCCAACCTCACTTAAAAATTTCATATATATATCCCTACTTTTGATACAAAATTTCATATATATCTAACCTCACTTAAAAATTTCATATATATCCAATTTTAAACATAGAATTTCATATATGTCCAATTTTTTTCTTGAAATTTCATATATATCCAAATATTTAATTTATATATACTTAAAAACATAAAACACATATTGAATATTATTTAAATCTAAAATAACTATTATACATTTATTTATTTTTCTTATACTTACGTATATATTCATATATTTTTATATAAACAATGTCTCAAATTATTATATGCACACACATTGATGCAGAACATATTTTATCAAAGTATTTAAGAATAAAAAAGAAAGTAGTGTTACAACTTGATAAGAATATTGATTGTTGCTTTATTATCTTATTGCAAGGTTAGTTAGATTTATTTTTTATGAAATTTTTATGATTTGTCATTGTTTTGGTGATTAGATGTGCATATTATTAGGTAGGAAAACATAGATATAATGGTTATTTTAGGTTTAAATGATAATTAATATGTATTTTGAGTTTTTAGTTATATATAAATTAGATATTTGGACATATATGAAATTTCAAGTTTTAAATCGGATATATATGAAATTTTTAAGTAAAATTGGATATATATGAAATTTTGCAATAAAGAGAAAGATATATATGAAATTTTAAATAAAATTGGATATATATGAAATTTAGTATGAAAAGAGGGATATATGAAATTTTAAAAAAGAAAGGGTACAGTTTGGGGGAGTTTAAACTTTGACCCGCCAAATAAAAAAACCTTCCCAAAATCCTCTCTGAAACCCTAATTTTAGTTATCTTGAATAAAAAACAGTAAATCTTATAATTAGTGATAAATGGATGATGATTCCAAAAAATTCAGTGTTCGAATTGTATCAATTGATTACTATATGTCTCCTCCAATTCCAGGTCTCGATTATTCCTACAGCACCTTCCAAGGTACTATTATTAAATTACTAGTATATCTTCTTTCATTTTATTATTTGTTTCTGGTTTATACTACTGTAATTCCGACCACCAAATCACAAAAATTAAACTTAATACACCTACCAATCTTACTCTCCGTTTAAGGTGATTAACATGTTAAACATTATTCCGACCATCATGATGATGATGTTTCTACCTTTAAATGGATGGATGTAGGTGGGAATGTGAACGAGGTTCCTGTGATCAGAGTTTATGGCTCTACTCCCGCTGGTCAGAAGACTTGTTTGCATATTCATCGAGTAACTTACTTTCTCTTCTCTTATCATTTCTTCTTCTTCTTTCCGATTACTTATTATTCTTCTCCAGGCTTTACCATATCTATATGTTCCTTGTTCCGATATTGTAAATGACCCCGAGAATGAAGGTATTCTTCTATTTTCCTATTTTATTACAATTCACCCGTCTTCATCATAACCAATCACATTTTGGCTATTGTTTTCTTCA
Source organism: Glebionis coronaria (assembly GCA_025667525.1). NCBI lineage: Eukaryota > Viridiplantae > Streptophyta > Magnoliopsida > Asterales > Asteraceae > Glebionis > Glebionis coronaria. The sequence continues at coordinate 192,111,124 of CM046876.1, read as the reverse complement.
TCATTGGCTCGTCTTGCTCAGGTGATGCTTGTGTGCGCATAATATCCGTTGCTCTTGAGAAGGCATTGAAGGTATTCTCATCTGAAAAATGTCTAGTTGCATCTTCTAGCTCGTGTTGCACTATAGCTACTAATTTCTACTGCTTAAACATTACAGCTTAAAGGTACTTCTGGTTCAAAACGTCAACATGTGCATAGCTGCAGTCTTGTCCGTGCCAGAAGGTTTTATGGTTATGACGCATCTGAGAAACTGTATGCCAAGCTTTACCTGTATCCTACCTGTGTTTCTTTACTTTCACCAACTTCTGTTTTGCAATTACAAAAATATTTATCCAAACTATTCTTGTAGTTCATGATTTTATTTGGTTTATATTAAAAACTCATAACTAAATATATGCATATTATCCCTGGTATTCATACTACTTTGCGTTATGGTCTTTGCTGCTTGACAAAGTTCAAAGATATTACCCACAAGATGTCTCTCGGGCTGCAACTCTTCTTTTGGTAAACATTTGAAGTTTCTGCAATTTGTTTTTTATTTGATCACTATGTCTTATGCTGTACAATTTAGTGTTTTCTCTCCATACTATTGTCGAATGCATATATATAATACCAGTTCCAAGGACCGATCTAGCTCAGTTCTCTTTTGAATGTGTGATTTGGACCCCAGTGACCCAGTCATAAAAATAAAGGCAGACTAGCATGGTCGTGCACCCTTGAGATATATGCTAAATGTCTTTTGTCATCTAAGTATTTGTTTGAATGATCTCTTGAAAGCTCATATAGAACTTGTCTAAGCATATTAATGATCTTCTATGTGGATATGGACAATTATCCTCTATAGTAGTTTCATAATTTTTCCATGGTACAGATAAGCATATACCTCTGTGCTTTGTAGGTTGATATATGTGTATCTCTTTTGATAAAAACAAGGTTTTCTTTCATAACTTTTAGTATCAACCAATCCACTAATGACATTCGATCTTGCAGGGTGGTTTAGTTATTGAGAAGAGTTTGCAGCCGCATGAATCACATATTCCTTTTCTTCTCCAGTTCCTGGTATACATACTTTTTCTTATTAGCTTCCCCTGTTAGCCTTCTGCTGTTTTTTTTTTTATGATTACACCATGGAATATGATATGTCTTGTTATCTTCCTAATAATCGGCTTGTGTAGTATATCCCTCATTAGTTCCTGTTATAGGTTGATTATAACTTGCATGGAATGGGACACTTGCACATATCAAAGATAAAATTTCGTCATCCAGTACCACATGTTTTCACTAAGAGGAAGGCGTGTCGCAATGCACATGATAAGCAACGGATGGATGCAACCTCTATGGCTGCTAACTCCCAGGTTATTCTTGATACTCTTGAACATGATGGTCTGAATGTATAGCCTATTTACTGATTGATGGGTCGCTTCATGCTATGTTAAGGTCCCAGTGGGTAAAATTAGAAAACTTAACTGAAAAGGAAAGCAATCAAAATGCATCCAATTGGTCAAAAGTCACCGAAAGTCTAAAGTTTGATGGCCAAAACTGTTGATTTTTTTTAGATTTGTTATTGGGTTAGTATAAGGGTTTTGCACTGTGGGTTTATTGTATATTTGTATTATTACTTCATTATGTTATTCATATAGGTCATCATAATATTTTTTTCTTGTCTGAATAACTCACTGCATTTCTAATCTCTTTATAGCTTTTAGACCTGTAAATGTTTATTTATAGAATTTAGTTATTTAGATAAAAAAAGATTGTATGATGGCCTTAGTAGTAAAATTATACCTCTTTGATTGCCGTAAGAGGATGTAGCTGTAAATATGTTAGTCTTAGTGGATCCTTGTATATACATAATTTCAATCAAAAAGAATTGTTATGGTCAACCTTGCCCGACCCAACCCGTACAAAATGTTAATATTTTGATCTGCTACGCAACCTGTCCATTTTGCTGCCTCTTTTTGACTTTTCATATGTGGTATTCTCACTGAACTATGTGGTAATCTGTCAGGCAGATTCAAGTAGTGATGGTGGTCTAGAGTTACCCATCTGGCTGTCTTCCACTGTTCCTGACACTTGGTTTTGGCATTCCTCTAGTCAAGGGCCGGAGGTTAAGCTTACTAAACGTCAGAGTGTTTGTGAACTTGAGGGAGATGCTTCTATTGATGGTTAGTTGTGTTTTGGAGCCACTTACAATGTTCCACGTTACCTCATGCTAATGACTGATTTTATGTAATACGTATTTGACAGATATCCTAAACCAGCAATCTAAAATGTACTCATCATTGTCACAAACCCTTTCCGATGTTCGAATGGTTCAGTCACTCATACCAATTTGGGAGGTCATTTTCAATCTTGTTGGGTTGCTCTTGTTTCTATTCAACCATGTTTTTTTTGGTTTTCAATTTATTCTTCATTGTTACAGGAATTTGAGAGGTCTGGAATGCATATGGAAACCATATCTTCGGATCCTGCAAAACCTAGTCCGCAGAGTGTGTTAAATACTCTGTCAAATAAAGCTGAATTTGCAAATCAGCTATTCGAATTGTGCAATGCAGAAAATTCTTTACCATCTACTCCAGTCGAGATAATTAGAGTCTTTTCAGAATCTCTAAAGTCTTCAAGTGGTGGAAAAGATATGGTTGGAAGTGGTCAGGCTAACCTTGAAAATGAAAGCAGCAAGCAAGTACAGCTATCAAACAAAGTGAAACTTCTGCTATCACAAGATTCACAAGGCCAATATACTACAGAAGATCCTGAAGCTTTGAGGCTTTTAAATTGGCTAGCATCTTCTCAAGCTGCAGAAGATATAAATTCTGATGATGAACTTAGACGAGAGACGATTCTAAGTCCGTTGATGCCTGCAACGAAAATCAATGAGGTGCTTGAAAAAGCTGATATGGAATTTATAAGCGCATCCCAACAAGAATGTCAAGACATCCTTGATTCTGTTTTAGATCCAGCTCATGTAGAATTTAAATGTAAAGGTAAAAGTGAAAGCAAAAACTCAGATACAGCTCTTGAGTCTAGTAATATTCCTCTGTTATCATCAAAGAAAGAACTTCCCCAAGTGAACAGATTTGATGATAGTAAAAGACCGATCCATCACACTGTTGAAACATCTAAGATAAAGAAGAACAAACAGCGAGCACAACCGTATTCTGGTTCAAGCTCCAGCAGAAAGCACAAAAGAAAGAGTCCTATATGGAGCTCTTTGCCTTTACGTTTACCTGAGAATGCGAATGATGCTCAACCAACAAATGCTAAAGTGGAAAATGCAGAAAAAGATTTATTGAAGACAGGAGGTACAATCGTTGGATGCTCTGTTCGGGATCTGATGCGGAGAAAGCGTCGTCATCGGGGTGATACTTCAAATGTCGAAATCTGTCATGATGTAAATGTTTCACCTGAGGGTGAATCGAACAAAAATACCACTTTGTCCCCTGAAGAAAAGTCTGACCAGCAACATATTAGTACTCCTAACAGATCCAGTTATTCTGGTGATAAGCGAGATACCAGTCCTTCTACCAGTTCCAACTTGGCATGTAGACCAACTGGAGTTAGTTCATCACCAATAGTTAGCCCGGGTTGCTGCATTCCTGCAGATAGTGACAGTGCTGAAGAAATAGGTAGACTTCTTACCATAGCTCCTTTATTGAGTAATCTAACATACACTTTAATTTGTTCGATCTTGATTCAAGCATGATTCAATCCAATTTAATCTAATCTATTTGCATGATTCAGTGGGTCAAAATTTTTTCCTTTGATCCAACAACTGATCCATTAGATTGACCCATTTTAGAGGATCTGTATTTGGGTGGATCAGTAGATTGACGCATCTGGCTGATCAGTATTTTGGTTGATCTTTTATAAATTAAAAAATAATAGTTGTCATTGCTTTGTAATATTAACTTTTATGTGAAGACTCATTAAATTATATCCAAAGAATTATTTTAAACACCGTTAGTTGTTCGTAACCTTAAAGTATACGTGTCGGTATTTTTTGACAAGTTGGTCGTGTCTGTATCATTTAGTTGAGGAAAAGACTATAACGACTCTAACAGTTATGCTGATGTTGCCTAACAATGGTTCATTGCTATCGATAACCGACCTATTTTCTGTATCATGTAGTTGAGGAAAAAAACTTAGATGAGTCACAACCTCCCGTGGTTGATGGGAATTGTCAAGATGCTAAACTGACCAGCTCTAAAATAGATGACCCCATTCTTCATCAAGAGCAAGCCATGTGTGTCCCTACACACATTCATACGGATGGATCCTATCTGTACATGTTGACACCTGCATTTTCACCTCCCTCAACAGATGATGTTAATAAATGGCTGCTTAATGGCGGTACTGGTACGACCAATTTTTGATGAAATATTTATAATTGATTAGGAGATCTTCTTATCTTGACTCTTTCATGTTAGATGCCTTGAGAGAGAAGGTAACTGCATCCACAGAAGAATCGTCATCACCAAAGGGTAAAGGCTTTATAGAGATTTCAAGCAACAACATATTATGATTATATAGTAACTGTTAGTTTTTGCAGGTTCCATCGGCCATAGTATGGATTCACAAGATTCTTCTACTGACATGTGTAATGAGGTTCTCATGGACTCAGCCTTAGCGTCTAGCGTTGAAATTAATTTGGATCATGCGAGGAAGCCAGGCCAGGAAATCCATGCTGTAAAACCGCAAACACGTTCTCATGGAGGTTTAGCTATCTCACAAGATATTTCCCAAATATCAGGCCCTGAAGGGAAAAAACTGACTCCTTTGAGTCAAGCTGGCTTTAGGGATCCTGCAAGTATTGGTGCAGGACAGCAGCTGACTATGTTCAGCTTAGAGGTTTCGTTTTTTTTCTTCTCTATTTTAATATTTTATTGTGTTTTATTAAAAGCATATGGCACTTGTTTAAATCATGAGAAAGGTTGGCTCTGTCCAGCAGCTTTTCTGGAAGGGTCACACTTATTGTAATCACATTTAGATAGTTTCAACTTGAAGTATAAGAATATCGGAATTAGAGTCATATATATATATATATATATATATATATATATATATATATATATATATATATATATATATATATATATATATATATATATATATATATATATATATATATATATATATATATATATATATTTATATATATATATATATTTTATATATATATATATATATATATATATTATATATATGATATATAGTTTCAACTGAACGTTCAGAGCTTATAGCATGAGTTGTTCAGACCTATCATCTGAAATGATGTGAATGCTGCTTTTTCTGTTTGCTTTCTCTACATCCTGTTTTGCTGTCCGGAAAAATACTGTATGTGCGAATAATGCATCACTTATTGACAGGTGCAAGCAGAGTCTAGGGGAGAGTTAAGACCTGATCCCCGTTTTGATGCTATTAACTTCATAGCAGTTGTTATTCAGGAAGATGACGAGTCAACGGCCAATAGCTATGTCTTTTTACGCAGTGAGATGACAACTGTTAGAAGGTGCACATTTTATTGCTTGTAGATCCCACTTTTCTTACAGTCGACTGCATAAAAAGACAATGGAACCTCGATCCAGATTGTATGTTAGCCATTGAATTTTAAAAAGACCGTTTATAAGCTGCAATTTTAGACCTTGAATTACTGGGAGGACCACTGTTAACGTATTAAATTTGATAGAGCATCAGGTCTATTTTTTAGGGACTTATTTATATTCCTTATACTGTAGTTATCCCATCCCACTAGAATTTCAACCTTGACTTGTGCATAACTTAGAAGAATTGTTTGACTATTTTTAACAAATTTCCGGACAATAGTTCAACAGGTCCGTTTAACATGTTTTTTTTTCATTAAAGAAAATTTTGCCGTTTTCATGGGAGTATAGGATGTCCATAGATTATACATTGCAGTTTTCATCCTACTTTTAAGTTTTCATTGGGTGGTCAGATGATTTATAGCTGAAATCTGCTTTTTGGCAGTAGGAGTATATTCCTATCACTAAGATCAGTACTATTCTTGTGAAGAGTTGTGATCCTGATTATTTAGTTAAATAAGTAAACTATTAGCACTGACTTCTATTTTCTGTTACTGCAAATAAGGGCTTTCCTACGTCTCACTTGGAATCTTTCTGCACAGAAATCTGGACGGTATTGCTGGTTGCAAGTTGTTACTTTGTACCCAAGAGAAACAGTTGTTTAGTGAGTTCATGAGAATCATATGTGATCATGATCCAGATATATTAATGGGCTGGGACATTCAAGGTGGTTCACTTGGTTTCTTAGCTGAAAGGGCTGCATTTCTTGGAATTGGATTGCTTAGTAAAATATCGCGGACACCATGTCAGCCAATTTCGAATCCCGTGGTTTCTGATATTCCAAATAAAGAAATCTTTAGTGATGTGCTCCCTGAAGAATTAAATTCTGAAACGGATCCACCAAATGAAGCAATTATTGAGGATGAGTGGGGTCGAACTCATGCAAGCGGTGTCCATGTGGGGGGTAGAATCGTTCTTAATCTTTGGCGGCTGGTTCGTAGTGAGGTTAAGCTTAACATATATACTGCTGAGGCAGTGGCAGAAGCTGTTCTTAGAAGGAAAATTCCGCATATTCATTGCAGAACATTGTCAAACTGGTTTGCTAGTGGTCCTGGAAAAGCAAGATATCGATGTATAGAATATATTTTAGAGAGGGCAAAGCTGAACTTTCAAGTGATGAATCAGCTCGATATGGTATGTGGAGTAAATGGCTCATAACCTTTTTTTCCTTTTCTAGATTTAATTTTGATGTCTTCATGGTGCATTCTGGTTAATTCTTACTGTATTTCATAGTTTAGAGTACAATCATCTTTTGCGGCACTTCTTGAAATTGACATTATGCAGTACTACCTGTGTCTACGCAGATAAATCGGACATCAGAGCTTGCCCGTGTATTTGGTATAGATTTCTTTTCTGTTCTTTCAAGAGGTTCCCAGTACCGTGTAGAATCCATGATGGTCAGATTGGCCCACACACAAAACTATCTTGCAATTTCTCCGGGAAGCCAACAGGTTTTTGCTTAACCTAATTTTTCATTTTTTTTCTTGTATCTGAAGATAGTTTGACGCTAAGGTAATTTCTTGTCACTAGGTTGCATATCAGCCAGCAATGGAATGTGTGCCACTTGTTATGGAGCCAGAATCTGGATTCTATGCAGACCCAGTTATCGTTTTAGATTTTCAGTCTCTCTATCCATCAATGGTCATTGCTTACAATCTCTGCTTCTGTACATGCCTCGGAAAGGTAATACCTGCAAAGCCAAATACACTTGGTGTTAGTTCGTATACACCAGACCCGGAAGTACTTCCGGAATTGAAGCATGAAGTTTTACTAACTCCAAATGGTGTAATGTATGTGCCTTCAAAGGTAGTTATTCCTTCAAATCTTCTCCAGCTAAAGACATATTGCATTTGCATCTGGTCACAATTTCATTAATTCTTCTATTCAATCATTTGGCTTTCCGACGTAAAATTGAGTTATTTGTTCTATGCTTTACTGTACCCTGATACTGATGATCTTTTATATTCAATTTTTTTCATCTGCCATTTTTCAGGTTCGTAGAGGTGTACTACCACGGTTACTTGATGAGATATTATCGACTCGGATAATGGTTAAACAGGCAATGAAGAAGTTGTCTCCTTCAGATAAAGTGCTTCATCGGGTATGACCTCACTACTGACTTTAATCAACTAAGGTTATGTTCTACAAGAAGCCGTGTGACAAATTATGAGAATATTTTATCAATTATGTACATGGTTAAATATTTGTTTCAGATTTACAACGCAAGACAGCTTGCATTAAAGCTAATAGCAAACGTGACATATGGATATACAGCTGCTGGTTTTAGTGGTCGGATGCCTTGTGCTGAGCTTGCAGACAGTATCGTTCAGTGTGGTCGCAGAACACTTGAAAGTGCTATTTTACTTGTTAACACGCATGCTAAGTGGAATGCTAGAGTTATATATGGTGATACTGATAGGTATGTATTTTTTCAAAACCATTTCCAACTACATAAAAGTAGTTTTGGAATGTAAATCCTGTAAAAACAAATTGTCTCAATGGTATTTTTTTTTTTGGATATTTGGTATAAGCTAAGTAGTCTTGCTCATTGACTGGTATGCTGTGGCATACTTCATGAAAGGGTCAAATTGGTCAAACGAGTTGAATGTTTTGTAAAGTCTGATTTTAATGCATATTTGCATGTGTCTTCTCAACGGTATAAATGAGCTAGAATATTGTTGTTGTAATAATGTATTAGTAACCATAATAAACACAGTAAATATTTTTAAATTAATAGAAATATTGTTAACTACCAAATTTTGTTTGTGGGTCAAGCCAACCTGGCCTGGCCCCCATACAAAAAAGTCATGTTTGCCCGAACCCATTATAACTTGCTACAGCAGTATTATCCTTCAAACTCTATTTACATGTCTAACGTAGCAGCAATATGATCTGCAGCATGTTTGTACTCCTCAGGGGACGTTCTGTGAGTGAAGCCCATCAAATTGGAAACGAGATTGCATCTGCGGTAACCAAAATGAATCCTAGTCCAGTTGTACTGAAAATGGAGAAAGTCTACCATCCCTGCTTTCTCCTGACAAAGAAAAGATATGTTGGTTACAGCTACGAGAAGTCTGATCAAGTCAAACCCGTCTTTGATGCTAAAGGTATTGAGACGGTGCGAAGAGATACATGTGCAGCAGTATCCAAGACAATGGAGCGTTCTTTGAGAAACTACTTTGAAAATCAGGATATTAGTAAGGTGAGCTGCACCATTATTTTTTTAAATTTTCTTATAAAGAAATGATTATCATGCTCTAATTAGTCTTGACTCTTGAACCTGGGACCTGAAGGTTAGGATACTCTGATATGTGTGTTCGGATTAAAGTTTGGTTCATTGACCTTTAGAGGTGTCTGGTTTAAATTGAGGCCAGGATATCAATGTGTTATCAACAAGTATCGATATGTATGAAGCAAATTCTGTTTGCTAATTGTAAAAATTTAACCTATCATTAATTTTTTTCTTATATCTTGATGTTTCATATTAATACATTCGTGTTAAATAGACCCATCCTGATTGGTTGACCTTTTGAATTCCTACTTTTTTTGTTGCCTTTCCCAAGTGGAGGTAGTACTTTAGGTTGGGTCCACCACTGGGTTCATTAGCTGGTCAGATGTGTTAAGTAACTAGTCTGAAGGGGTTAATCTTCTCAATTAGTTGGCGTATCCAATGTGAGTATAAAATTTCAATCTTCCAAAAATAATCTGAATTGTTCGATAAATTGATCTATGGGTTCTCTCCTATAAAATTACATGTTTCCTTGTTGGCAAATTTTTAGAATTTACACAGCTGAATTCATTACTGAAAATGCTACCTCTATTATAATAAGTCTAACTTCTAATGTAATCGTTGTTGGGTAGAGAGCTAAAAGGTACATTTGTTTTTTCTATAGGTGAAATCATACTTGTTTCGTCAATGGTCGCGTATTTTGTCGGGTAGAGTTTCAGTGCAAGATTTTATTTTTGCAAAGGAAGTTCGTTTAGGTACTTATAGCTCACGTGTTTCTTCCATACCTCCGGCTGCGATAGTAGCTACCAGAGCTACAAGACTCGATCCTCGGGCCGAACCACGTTATGCAGAACGAATACCATACGTGGTGGTTCATGGTGAACCTGGTGCACGACTATCAGACATGGTTGTTGATCCAATGGATCTATTGGCAGTCGATTCACCTTTTAGATTAAACGACTTATATTATATCAACAAACAGATAATTCCAGCATTACAGAGGGTATTTGGACTGGTTGGAGTTGACTTAATTCAATGGTTTTTGGACATGCCACGCCCCGTGAGAGAAACTGTTGGGAAAAACCAGTCTTATGGTCCAAATTCTCACAAGACCCGAATTGATTACTACTACCTGTCTAAACACTGCATTATGTGTGGGGAATTGGTCCAGGCATCTGAAGCACCTTTATGCGGTAATTGTGCTAGAAATGAAGCTGCTGTTGCATTAGCAGTAACTGGAAGGACATCCAAGATGGAAAAAGAGATTCAACACCTTGCTGCTGTAAGTATTTTAATATTGAAATTTGTACCTATCAACCTCCCGTAAAAGAGGTCTACCTTTTGAAGTTTAGGGTCAACTCATCGCTAGTTTTAAAAGATGAAACTCAAACCAATAACCATTTCAGTGCTGCAAATCCAAGATAACTCCTCTGAGGCATCTTTAAGTGTGTTATTTACGAAGCCCTAAATGAACACTCAAAACTAACCTTAGCATGCGTTGGTTTTCCTTTGAAAAGTGTTGTTGAGTGTGTGTAATGAAAAACCATTTTCCAGATACCACTGACGCCATGGTCATTTTTTCCACAACAGATTGCCAAACTGTTCTCAGTCCAAATCAATCTGTATTAACCTATCTACATTTAAAATATACATTAATTTCAGGTTTCAAGATATGTATATCTAGCTGCATGCACTATAATAGTGTAGGGCATACGCTCAGTTATTTGTTTGTACAATTTCTGTGAGTGAGTGCGTAAATCTTTATTCTATCAATATTATATATGATGTCCTATTCTGGAGTGGACTCTTTTATGTGAAACAAATGGATTGCCTCTCGTTACACTTGGTTCAAACTTATATACTTTGGGAGTGTTTCGTGTGACAGAAATATCCCAGTTTCATTTGGTAAATTACAAGTTGTTTAAAATCATTCACTTTTATTTTAATTTATGTTAGTGAACTATGTGCGAATTACTTGTCATAATATTATTTCTGTTACAATGCTCACACTAGATCATGAGTTCTCATGATTATTGCAGAGATTTTAGGCTATTTTTTACTTATCAGCTGCCTAAAAAGTGTTTAATAAGCTGTCATGTTTTCCAGATATGTCGGCACTGTGGAGGCGGTGATTGGCTTATTGAAAGTGGCGTAAAATGCACGTCGCTTGCATGCTCTGTCTTCTATGAAAGGCGAAAATTACAGAAAGAGTTGCGGTCGATCTCCAACATTGCCACAGAATCAGGTTTCTATCCCAAGTGTATGCCAGAATGGTTCTAGATTTGTATATTTATATAGTGTTGTATATTTCTTTGGTCTCTATAGGTATTGTTTCGTTAGCTGTGTAAAATATAAAAACTATAAAAAGCCATTTGGGCAATATATACAGAAAGCGAGCATCGTGCATAAATTGGCTACTCACCATAGTATTTGAAGTTTCGTTATTATGTGCTGTCATCTGATAGCTTATATTCCAACGTCAGCGGGTTTAAAAGCTAATGAATCGATGAACAAACGCAAAAGAAAAGGCTATCTTGCAGCAAAGGAGATATAAAAAAAATATTAGAATCAGTGAAAAAAGAAAATTTGTGTGACGAAAGAATGCGTTTTATTCTTTGTTCATTAATTAGATTGTTCATGTTATAAATTGATCATTCATAAAAAAATTTTAATTTTGTAAAAAGAAGTTTGTTTCTTCAGGTTAATGTTTTTTCTTTCTGGTGGTTTTCATTTCTCAAGTTTACATTTGCTTAGTTTGATTTACATATTCTTTTCTAAGACCTTTACTAAATGAAACAAATTTTTTTTTCTGAACATATATGAAACAATGCGCCAAATGTTTTGGCGTGAGCCGTGTTTTGGCGCATCATACCGCACCTTGCGCCATCTTCAGCAGCCACACTGAACATATTTTTTTTTCTTTTTTTCTTGAGAACTAATAGCCGTTAGAGTCTTACTTGTTTTGACATTTATTTTTTGTTTTTTCAAAATTTAACCTTTTAAAACCATTTAAAAAATCTATAAATACTAAAGTAATATCTTTTCACCAAATTTCACATAACTCATTTCTTATATTTTATCACATTTTTCCTTGCTTCTCTTATTATCTACTTACTAAAAATAAATCCTAACATTGTTTGAGCAATCAACATGCTAAACGGTCCTACCAATCAATTTCCGACTAACAATCACGACTCGTCTTCGAATCCGAGATCCTCTACTCAAGCTCCATTCAACTATATGTCATTTTATCCTAACATAAACCAAAATAAACAATCTCTCAAATTCCAACAAAAACAATTTCTCAAATTCTAACAACAACAATTTGCAAACCACCAAAACAGTTCGCAACCGCAATCTTAACCATAATCACCAACAATCTCATCACCTAATAGATGAAGCGGAGGAAAAACAAATTCCTACGCCAATCCAAGAAAGGTCCCCGTATGAATCAAAAGTTTAAGCGAGCCTTTGAACCAGAATCCGGTCCGGGTATTTGAAATTTGTGATTTGACAAAGAGAAGTTGCTTTTGGCCAGATGTTATATACAAATATCCGAGGATCTTCAATTGGGTGCAGGTAAAAAAAAGAAGATATTTTTTGGTACAAGTTTAACAACTCATTTAATGTCGCTGCCAAAACCGAAAAATATATGCCCTGCATGAAGAACATGTTGACAAAAAAGTGGATCTTGATGAATCGAGAAATAAAAATATACAATTCACTTGTGGAAGAGATAGAATGTTTTGAGTTGGAAGAACGATGACGGGTTAATGACTTGGGTTGATCTCGCGTATAAAAAATTATCGGGTGTGAATTTTAAGGACAAGAGCGCGTGAAACTTTATGAAAGACAAACACAAGTGAAAAAATCCCTATTCGACTCTAAAAAGACGTAATCGTCTTCGGGTTACCGACGCCAAACCCGAGCTCTTTGGACCCAACACTTGCCACGAGCTCTTTGGACCCAACACTTGCCACGGGCCTCGGGATGCATCAAAAAGTCAATTTCCAACAACTCAACGGCTAATTTCGATTCAAATCTGCAAGCGTGTATCAAAAATGATGAAAGAACGATACGAAGAAGAAGAAAAATCTTCATACTCAAATCAGACACAAATAACTTATTTGAATCAATATTCCTTTTAACATGGAAGAAAAAAAAAAGATGAATAACATTGTGAAAAATAATTGTTTCACTTCAATTTTGAGAGAAAACATTCTTCTTTTAAAATCACCCAAATTACACTTTGTTTTTCTTTTTCTTTGTTAAATAACATTTTTTTTGGATTTCATTTCATTTCCATAGGCTAATGTTTTTTAACAAACCAAAGCCAAAAAGCCCATTTAGTACTCTCTCTCTTTTTCCAAATTGTTAAACACTCAGAACAGTTGGATGTATTTGTGAGGGTTTAAGAAGCTTGATGAACTTGAAAAGCCTTCATTTCATTTCATTTCATCAGTTGATAAATGGGTTTGTCTCGTCTCATTCATTTGAAACGCATCTTCTTCTTCTTCACCTTAAACCCTAAACACAACAAACTCCATAAACCCATCATTTTCACAAACCCTTTCTCAACCGAAACCAAACCCACCTCCTTATCCGCTCGTATGAGCTTCGTATTCGACCAAATCGACGCTATCGACAAGGAAAAATCACACAAAGACCAAACCCTTGAACGAATTCGCGCTTGGCGCCAATCCAAAAAAGATAACCCCATTCCACAAAATGTTATAGAAGCCGATGATGTTGCCCTTTCGGGGTTTAAGGAGAAAGAAAAAGGCTTGTTGAGTAAAGGGGGAGTCGAGCTGGTTCATCCATGGGTTGAGTGGATTGAGTTGATGGAGAGGTTGGTTTTTCAGAATTATTTCGATATCAGGCGCAAAGGCGAGGATAAGCTCATTGCGGATTCCGGCTTTAATGGCGGTGGGATTATGGCTCAGGTCATGGAGGAAGGCTTTGATTTTACCAGAGATTGGAAGACGGTCCAGACGGCTGGACTTAATTTCGGTAAAGATAGGTTTGATATTTTGAGGTCAGTTCATTATTAATTTCTCCACCTTATTTCATTGTTGGATGCATTTTTGTTGTGATTTACAAGAGCTTATGTGATATTAATTAATCAGTAGTATTAGATAATCAAATGATGTAGGAGATAGTGTTTGGATGTGTTTTGGCATCTAGAAGCTTTGTAACAGTAGCTTTTATATTGACAGATACCATAATGCTAAAATAAGGCTACATATGCACTTCTACTCTACCTTTTGGTTCTCCGTATTTTTGCTGAAACTAATTATATACACCTCTAATTATCAGATAGTGGAATTTAGTTACCAAAAAACTAGAAACTGGTTATTACTACTAAATAATTAGTTTTAAAATGCTCATTCAAACAACCCACAACTCAGCTGTTAGTTTCAGTCCAATTACACCAGGCATCTTGTTCAAATGAGGGTAATACGAGAGACAACTTTTCGAGTCTGTTATACCCTTGTTTTTCTTTCGTCATCTGGTATCTTATACAGTACTTAATATGTGCTCAAAAACATTCTTAGAACAGTATAATATGTGCTTATCTTACTGATCATCATTGTTGCTTACTACTGGAGTGTTTTGGAGAATGTGAATGAAGTTGTAATATGGATTCCATACTCTTTTTTTTATTCAAGTTTGGACTTTTGGATATTCTAGGCAGAGTAAGTCGTGATAATTTGTAATATCAGAGCAAATCCTAACATGACTAACATCATATGGGAAACACTTTTTTGCTCTTAATCTAAAAATACATCTCCTGTTTTTGATGTGCCATTTTATTTATTAATACTTTCGTGGTTAATATATCTGGTGGGGTTGTTAAGGGGCGGTTGCTTACATGGGATACAAAGTGGAAGGGTGAGATTTAGCCAAAGGTGATCCAATGGTTGAGATCTGCTCTGTCCTGGAGTTTTATTAAAGGGGTCACACATATTTGAATGCTTTATAATAGATATATAGACTTATAATACATGCAAAATGGAGACCAGTGGCACAATAACAAGCGAATGGCCTTAAATACATCTGTTACTCTGCATATCTGCTACTTTGTTTGAGATCTTGAGGTGGATTGTATTTCAGGTCACTATCAAGAAAGGATATACAACTTCTAGTTGGGTATGGATGCCCTAGTGTAGACAAGAAGGTGGTGTTCTCTGCAAAGTTATTGAGGAAATATGTTCATCTTGATGAAGGAGATGTAAGTATTCATTTTCTACATGTCTAATTCATTTTATACGTGTCTGCAGAGTTGTTGAGGAGACAGGGTTATTGTGCACCATAGTCCCAAATAAACCCATAGTGTTGCTCTGCTCATCTGTATTATTGATTATTTGTCTATTTGTTTTTATTATGAAGGTTTCACTTTACATGATCCAGTGTAACATAAGCAAAACCTTTGGATCATGTAAACATCTTATAGCTAATTGCTTAAACTTTATCTAACATGATTATGTTTTACAGTTAATGAGAATACAAGAAAGCAGTGTTTTTTATGATCTTTTTACGGAAGTAGAACAATAGTCACAAAGCTATCTAGTTTACTTTAATGTTTATAACTACTTCATGTTTTTAATCCGGCTCAGTTTCTTAAAGTGGTACATAGTAACAGTGATTTGGGTTGAAAAATGGTCCAAGTTTAGGATCAACTGATGGATTATATGTAGACACTCGATGCTTCCTACAAGTACAGTTGTAAACTAATGTCATACCTTTAGTTTTCCGGATGAATGTTGAATCAGGCTTAAATCTTTTTTGCTAATTGGTACACACTAACTTGCTTCAGATTAGTTGTCTTAGGACAGTTTTACTAATTCTTGAATGTTGAATCAAATTTAATTCACCATTTTTTCTAGGTAGAAACTTTGTGTGCATTAACAAGTTGCAGTAGTTATGGGGTACAGAAAAAGAACCCTAAACGACAAGGGAAATGCAATTGATTTACGGTGTTGCTTGACTCTGTGTAGGAGATTATATATTATTCCTTGACTGATTAATGTCCAATGAAACTACAGTAGTTGCTCCAAGTACATTGTTGCTGGTGAACTTTTGACCAGTACCCTTTTTAACTAATGCAGTAATTTGTATTTGACCCATTTGAGATAATGCAACCCAAATCGATCATTCATATTTCATAGGTAACTTGGTGGACATTCTCCCCTCTACCTAACATGGAAGGTTCATGTGCTTTAGTATTTAATTTGTTGCTCATATTCCAGGTTTGTAGTTCATGCAGCTTAAGAAGCTCTTGCGAGCGAGGGTATTTGCTGACGAATAAAGAAGATGAGGCAAGAACTATTGACATTATGCGTGTCTTGATGACATATGGATTCGATCCGGTAAATGGGTCAGTTGTAAATGACTCGCTTTTGAAGAAAAAACAAGTGAAGGCTGCTGTACGCAAATTACTTCATGAAGTGGTGAAATTGAGTGCAGTTCCAATTGATCCAAACCTTCCACCACCTATTATCAAAAGACCACCTCCCAAAGTCAAGCAAACACCCCCTCCTCCTAAAAGACGAGTTGGCCGTGATGATGTTGAGATGAAAAAGGGTGATTGGCTTTGTCCAAAGTAAGTAATTATTATGATTTCTTAAGCCTACTTTCAATGTGTTTGGCCCATTTTAATTTCTTTCCTACCTTTTTATCTTTTTGTTGTTAGCTCAATTATAGCCCAGATCAACTCACTCATCAGCAAATGTGTTGAAAATGGCCCCATATGCTTCCCTTCGTAATTTAGTGCATATTTTTATTATTATTATATTGCAACGATGTCTTGTTTCAGGTGTGACTTCATGAATTTTGCAAAGAATACAGTCTGTTTGCAATGTGATGCGAAACGTCCAAAGAGACAACTGCTGCCAGGCGAATGGGAATGCCCCGAGTATGTAAAAAATATCATTAAAACAAATTGTTCTTGGTTCATATTCACTTTCTCTTACATTATCACATTTCAAAATTGTTTTCCAGGTGTCAATTTTTGAATTACAGAAGAAATATGGCATGTTTTCACTGCGAATGCAAACGTCCACATGATGAATTTACTGAAAATCAAATGCAAGAAAGGCAATTTGGTCAAAGGTCAAAGCTTGACAATGTACCAAGCAGAAAAGAGGTTTCTGATGCATGGAACTTCGATTTCGATGAAAATGAATCTGATGGTGCTGAAGTTGCTGCCTTTGAGTATGCAGATTCCCGAAAATTAGATCAAGATTTTTCAACAATCAGACAAAGAGATGAAGAACTTATGTCTCTTTTTGACAATAATCAAAACAGGAGACCCATAAGGCCTCAAGAAACTGAATACTCGGGTTTTGGTGCCAAACCGGGAGTTGGCTTCGATGATTTTGATGATGAGGAAGACGATGATGTTAATAGTTATGAACTAGATACAAAACCAAACACTTCTTCAGTTAACTTTTCTGATCTTGATGTTGAATCCGGGTCTGAAGAGGAGAATCAGACTGTGCGTGGGCCCCAAAGAAACAAAAGGGTATCAAAATCTTCTCGTGGGAAATCTGCATTTTCTGATGATGGTGTTGATTTCAATTCAGATGACGATTTACCTGTTCATCCAAACTGGAAATCTAGTCATGTAGCTGATTTTGGACAGAGTAGTAGAGGCAGAATGAGGTCTAAATATGGTTCAGATGAAGATACCTCTGATCTCACTTCTAGTGATGATGATTTCCCGCCTAAACGCAAAGTCAAAGATCAACGTAAAGTCAAAAGTAACTTTTCGGATGATGACGAGCGGTTCAGTAGAGATAGATCAAGAGGGAAAAAGGCACCTGATAGAAGAAATAGTCCTGCAAAGGGTTTCAGGGGTAAACATGATGGTGGGAATAGAAGAGATTCATATGAGGGTGGTTCACGTGATTTTAAAAGCCATAGACGAGAAAACTTTAGTGATAAACATAATCAAAGATTCAGTAAGGCCCGTGGTTCATCAGGGTCAGGTGCAGGCCCTGCCGATAGTTATCTAGATCAGGAGAGATTTACTAGGCCAAGGGTGAATGTAAGGTGATTGAGGCTCATTATTTGACACAATTGCCAACATGGCGACAATCATGACCCATTATACATGGTAATAGGAGCATATCATCATCATTTATGTTATGCCAATCCCTTAGCTTCATTTACTGATCTATGATAGCAAACATATCCCAGCGCAGGTTATGAATAACTGGAAAGGATATACAGGTTAGAAGTTTAGAAACCTGAAAGTAAAAGTTTGAGTTTTTAAGTATGTTAGCAGCCGAGTTTTCTTTTTGGTAAAATGTGGGAACTTTAGTGGTAGATGATTTATTCATGTATATTTTGGAACTGTGATTTGGGTTTAATGGATTTATACCTTTTTATTAGAGGGCAAGGGAAATATGCTGAACTTCCTTCTTGGTAACAAAAGTCTATGTAGCTTGCATATACACACTCTTATTATAGAGTTAACTACATTTTGTGTCCTTATAATTTTTTCGAGTATAACGGTTTTTTCGAGTATAACGGTTTTGGTCCTATAATTTAAAAAGTAACGGATTCAGTCTAAAACCCGACAATCTGTAACAAGTTCAGTCAGAAGTTAATAACGCCATTAGTTTGACCGTGTTTGACTGTTAGATACGAGGGTAATTCTGGAATTGTCTATTATTAATAAAGAAATAGTAAAACCCCACAACACTACTCATTTCCCAACTCTCTTCATCTTCATCTTGTTATAAAAAAGACACCCACCAACAAACATAACACCAACCCACTGCCACTACCATCATTATCCCACCACCACTACCACCATTACTATCGTTGCCCACAATCACCATCAACTAACCCCATCACTTTTTACTATCACTAGCCACCAATTACACGTTTATTGTTCCCATCATATCGTTGAGGTTTTTCGTGGTGGTTTATCTAGTCGAAAAGCACCGAGTAGCAATGGGGGTTCTGGTGCAATAAACCGCAACTAGAGAAGTATAATGATCGGAGTAAGGGTGATTCTTATTATAGGAATAATCAAGCTGACAAAAGCTTATTACATAAACATATTTGTTTTTGGTTGTCTGCCTACTACTGCTGAGATCAGGTCATCAAACCCTTATTTAATTTAACCTTTTAGACTACTAGAACTTTTAGACTACTAGAACTTATTACTAGACCACTAGACTTCCAAAACTGATACAAAACATAATTATTGCTGCATCAGTCACCCCGCCCTCGAGTTATAGTTGCTCTTAAGATCCCCTTTCAACGGAACAAGATGCTTAACATTAAATACGTCTGAGGTATTTAGATGACGTGGTAGCTGCAACTTGTAGACATTGTCATTAATTTTCTTCAAAATTTGGCAAGGACCGAACTTTCGATCATGCAACTTAACATTTACTCCCGCTAGCAGCTTATCTTTAGTCAAAACAGCCCATACATAGTCTCCTTCCTCGAAAACAACTTTTCTTCGATGTAGGTCAGCAGCTTTTTTATACTTGGCGTTGTGGGCTTCAACCTTCAACTTGACCTCTTCATGAATATTCTTGATATGCTGAGCAAATTCACCAGCTTTCACATTAGCTTTCTTTAAGTTAGGAATTGGGGTCAGGTCCGTAACACTGTATGGACTCAGTCCATGAACAATCTCAAAAGGACTACGCTGAGTTGTCCGGTTCTTTGACTTGTTGAATGCAAATTCAGCAAACGGGAGCACCAAATCCCACTGGTTTGGTTTGTCTTCAACGAGAAACCGAAACAGATTCCCTAAGCTTATGTTTACCACTTCCATTTGGCCATCGGTCTCAGGATGGTAAGATGTGATAAAATCATAATTGGGTACCCATATTTTTCCACAAGGTCCTCCAGAAATGCCCCATAAACTTCGGATCACGATCGGAGGTGATTGTTCGAGGGAGCCCGTGCAAACAAAAAACTTCCTCGAAGTACAATTCTGCCACATTTGAGGCATCCATTGTCTTGCGACAAGATATAAAATGAGCCATTTTGGAAAATCTATCCACTACCACCATGATGGAATCCTTTCGCCTCTGAGTACACGGGAGTCCTAGAACAAAATCCATGCTTACATCAATCCAAAGGGAAGATGGAACAAGGAAGTGGAGTGTACAACCCTACATTAGTTGAGACACCCTTCGATCGTTGACATACTTCACACCTCTCTACATGTCTAGTAACGTCCCGTTTAAGTTTGGGCCAAAAGTACTTGCTCTCCACCAACGCAATGCTTTTGTCACGACCAAAATGTCCCAAGGCGTGTTGTTCCGTAACAACCTTTTCTCTCAAAGAGCAATCTGGAATGCACAACCGCATACCCTTGAATAAAAAACCATCGTGAACTTGATAATTATAACGTTCTCTACTTAAAACTTCATGCATCACATGTCCAAAAGAAGGATCCTCGGAATACATCTCCTTGAAGGTGTCAAATCCTTGCACCTCGGCTCTTATTACTGATAAGTAAGAGGCTCTCCGACTCAATGCACCAGCGACCTTATTAATAGAATTCCAGCCGTGTGTTTCAATGTAAAATTGAAGTTTTGTAGAAAACTAACCCATTTTGTGTGCCTCGGGCTCAACTTGTGTTGGTTATTGATGTACTTAATTGCTTCATGGTCTGAATTAAGGATGAAATCTTGATGCACTAAATAATGTTGCCAATGTCGCAAAGCTCGAACTATAGCATAAAACTCAACGTTATACGTGGTATAATTCAGCCTTGACCCATTTAGCTTTTCACTAAAGAAAGCCACTGGGTGTCCTTCTTGACTTAGGACAACACCTATACCAACCTTAGATGCATCACAATAAACTTCAAATGTCTTCCCAAAATCTGGTAAGACAAGAATATGAGCCTGAGATATTTTCTTCTTTATAAGTTGGAAACTTTCATTAGCTTCTGGAGTCCAGTAAAACTTCAATTTACCCTTCATGCATTCGGTAATTGGAGACACTAGACTGCTAAAGTTATGAATGAATCGTCGGTAAAAGGACGTTAGACCATGAAAGCTTCGAACGTCATGGATGGAACGAGGTGTAGGCCATTCAACAATAGCCCGAACCTTGGACTCGTCTACTTTAATTCCTTTATCAGATATAACAAACCCAAGAAATAGCACCGTTGAAGTCGCAAAGCTGCATTTTTTTAAATTCACATAAAGTTTCTCCTGCCTTAAAGTCTCAAGTACCTCCTTTAGGTGCTGTTTGTGCTCCTCAAATAAGGGTGAGTATATCAGGATGTCATCAAAGTATACAACGACACACTTTTGAAGAAAAGGCTTAAGGGCATTCTAACACCCCCATCAAATGCTAAACTACAACATTTGGGTGCTAGGCAGTTATCATTACACACAAGCTATTTCGAACGACTCAAAGAGACGTAGGAATTTAAACATTAATTAAAACAGTGTTAATACATCATTGTCTACTGTTTCCCAAACCCCATAGAAATTTTAAAACAGAGTTGCGTTTAGGTCCCCACTAAATCTTAACCCAAAAGTACATTACTTGTTTCACATGACATAATATAAAAGTTTTGAGTGATAAAAAGGGAGGAAAAACAAAGTAGACCGCCAAGCCACAACAACTTCCATCCTCGCATGCTCCGCTGCTATCAATCTTGGTTACCTGAAACACATGCTTAAAATCGTCAACACAAAGGTTGAGTGAATCTATAGGTTGAACATAAGTATTAAAACCAATCATGACCATTCAATAGCATTGTCGTATACACAATCTATTATTCAAGGATATTATATTTAGCATTAGCTAATAATTGTGTTTAAGCTCGTGACACTAATCCGTTAACTCAATCACCCGCGTACATTTACCGGCATGATTTAAGTGAAACCAGTGCCCCTTGTAAAGGCATTAGTTGTAATCATACCTTATTTCTTATCACAAGTTATCCGTCCGCAGAGGGTACTCAACCTACTAGCTCTCGTCTCGGATAGGGTCGTCAACCCCATAGTACTATCAATTGTATAAGCGGCTATCTCCAACCCACACAAGGGCAAGACAATAGTTAATAGTTCACGAATTTAGGGACTTTTACAACTAGGTACTTAACACAATTCAAGGCAACATTCGGGTCTGATAGGTGTGTAAACACCCATCCTTTTACCACTTAACTACAATAATAACCAAGCCAAAACGTGTATTTTATGTCGTAAATGTCGGAATTATGCGTGGTTTGTGTTTTTGTTTTGATTTAGGACGAAAATGTGAAAAGGGGAGAAAACACGGGCTTTCACGGGCTTTTATCGAAGAAAAAGACAAAAGACGAAGTCGAAAGATCAAGAGTGCTAAAAGAACGGAAGTCCAAGGACAATTCTGAAGATTTATCGAAGAAAAAGTCTAAAGACGGAAGTTTAATAAAAGCCGAAGAACTCAAGTCTAAAATTAATGAAGAAATTACAAGACGAGTTTATTAATCTCGAGACAAAGTCGAAAAAGTCGAAGAATTAAGAAGACGAAAAGACGTGAAGAAGAAGAATAAACCAACACATGCTTAGTCTTTCCTAATCACCTATAAATAGACTCCTAATGTGTCATTAGGAGTTGTTAGCTAATTTTGACAAAATTAGTCTCTCCATTTTTAATTACTTGCACTTTTATGTCATTGCCATTTAATTACCTTGTCTTGCACTTTAATTATCAAGTAATTTTACTTTTTATGTTTATTGAATCTTTACTTTTATTGTTAATCTCCTATCTACTCTTCTTGTTTGGATTTAATCTTATGTTTATGTTCATGTTCTTTAGTTTTTATTGATTTGATCAAGTGGGTTTTGATTATTTTGGTTATAATTGTTAGTTTTAGTGATTTGGATTGATTGGTTATTGTTAGTTAATCATTTGTGGTTATTTTGGTTTAATCTTTAGATTGATTTTGGTTAGATTTGATTAGATTTGTCCCTTTTTATCTCCCGTGTTCTTCGCGATTTTAGTTGCCCAGGTTTTTCCGAACCAAGCTTTTTATTCCGCATAAGCAGTTCATTCTAGTTATTCCGAACCAGCCATCTCTCAGTATTAAGTAGTTTATTCCGTATAAACCATTATTCCGGATAAGTTAATTATTCCGAGTCAACCATTTATTCCGAGTCAACCATTTATTCCGAGTCAACCATTTATTCCAAATCAGTGCTTGTTATTCCGGATCAAGTCCTTTATGCCGGATGAACATATATTTCGGTTGAATGAATATTCCGAATGAACCGATTTTATTCCGAGTAAGTTTTTGTTCTCAATATTCCGAATCAACAAATATTCCGGATGAGCAATCATTCCGGATGAAGGGTTATATTCCGAACCAAGCAACATTCCGGATAAACAATTTATTCCGAACCACCATTTCTTTTATTTATTCCGCACAAAGCTTTTATTCCGAATGAAGGTGTTTTATTCCGAATGAGCAGTTTTAGTTTATTTGAAGTTTATGTTTTTAATTTTTAAGCTTTACTTTTCCCGCCTTTTTACTTAGTCGCACTTTTAGTTCACTTGCCTTAGATTTATTTTAAGCTTGCCTTTAGTTTATGTTTAAGTTTGCCTTTTAATTTCTCGTCACGTTTTAATTTCCCGTCATTTATTTTTAATCATTGTTAGTTTTATTTACTTTGCCTTTACTTTAAAGTTTTGCACATTTATTTTTCAACAACGACAATTATTTTTCTTAACCAAAGTCAATTGAGTCGCACTTAAACCAGTAATCAATTCGATTAGACATACGACAAAGAACTTTTTAACTGAGTAAAATCGAGTTATCAAATGGCGCCGCTGCCGGCTCTTTTCGTAAAGATTTACGGTTTTCTGTGAGAGACGCGTTGCTTTTTGGGATCCGTTCATTCGTGAGCGTTATTTTTCTTGCTCAAAAATTTTCAAAAAAAAACCCATAAAAATTAAAAATTGTTAAAAATCCATAAAAATTAAAATTTTTCAAAAATCCAAAAAGATTTTATTTTTATAGTGTATATATATTGTCTATTGCTTTGGTATCTTTCTCTTTTGCGTTTTCAGGTGTATGCGTACTAGATCTTCAACTTATCAGAGCCCGAGACTCGTGAAGATTTAGTTATGGCGGGTGTGAACAACAACAATAATCCACCGCACCTCAACAATAACTATAACAATGTTCTTCCACAGCCCGATCTTCGGACAATGGAGGAGCTTTGTCAACCCACAATGTTTGGACGAGGAGGACCGATTGCGCCGATGCAAATCACGGCTCCGGAGTTTTCGTTGAAGCATCACATGATCTAACAAGTGCAAACTAATCCATTTCGCGGAATACCGGATGATGATGCCAACAAGCACCTCGACAAATTCATTACTATTACTCAAAGCATGAAGTTGCCCGGTGTTACTATGGATGTCCTTCGCCTACAGCTCTTTCCACATACTTTATCCCACCACGCCGAAAAATGGTTTGATCGTCTCCCGAAGAATTTCATTCATACTTGGGACGACATGACTCAACGATTTTTGTCGCGCTACTTTCCACCATCCATGGTCACGAGCCTTCGAAATCAAATCAACGGTTTCATGCAAGAACCCGATGAATCTCTCTTTGATGCTTGGGAAAGATATAATGTTTTGATCGATCGATGTCCAAACCACAACATGCTCCCCGTCACCTTAATTGATACTTTCTACAACGGTTTGACTTTTCGTGATCGTGATACGATTAATGCAGCCGCCGGTGGCACATTTATGAAAATAAGACCAGAGGAGTGTAGAGAGCTTATTGAGAACATGACTACTCATCACAAAAATTGGGATTCCTCCGCTTCTTCAAGGAACAACCCGAGAGTCAATGTTTCTTCTACTTCAGCAAACCCCGATATGACCGAATTCACCCGCATGATGGCCGAAATGAACAAAAATATCTTGCTCGTCGCTACAAACCAACAACAACAAGTTAAAGCTGTAGCAATCTCTTGTGAGACATGAGGTGGTCCTCACTCATACACTGATTGTCCTTCTACTCAAGGCAATCCGGAAAACGTGTATGCGGCTTATGGTAACTATTCACCGGAAAATTACCAAGCCCGACCTCAAGGGGATCGAAATTTGCTAAGTTACCGGTCGAACAACTATCTTTCACCCGGGTTTTCTCCTCAAAACCACAACCCTAACAACAACTACAATCGAAGCAACCAAATCCCACCTCGAGCTTCTAATCCTTATCAACCACCCGCTCAACAAGCCCCACCCATTAATCAAGATGTTGAAGCTTTAATGAGAACCCAAGGAGAGCAAATCAAGAATCTACAAAGCCAAATTATCAATTTAAAAGGGGATATCACTAAGCAAGGGAATGACATTAGATCCGAGCTTTCAAATGATATACAAACCTCCTTCAGCACTCAAACGAATGATTTGAAGAATATGCTGGCTAGTTTCTTACCAACCACTCAACCCTCTACTTCGGGCTCTCTACCTTCAAACACCGTCACCAACCTGAGAGCGAATGTGAGTGCTATTACTACCCGTAGTGGAGCAACTTTAGTAGGACCATCTATCCCACCCCCAGTTACACCATCTATACCTCCTCCACCACCATTTATCCCTACTACTCCCACACCTAGTATTAATTCACCATTACCGTCTCCGCCTTGTCATGAAGAAGTACCCAAGCAGAACCCTTCACCAACCCCACCTTCCACCTATAAACCCAGCATTCCTTACCCTTCTCGACTCGACAAGGCTAGAATTTTGACTAAGAATGACGTTCAAGTCTCTAAATTTTGGACAAGATTGCCGGCATGACCATCACCTTTACCCTTGTTGAAGCTCTTGCCCAAATGCCACAATTTGTCAAGATGTTTAAGGAATTGCTTAATAAGAAGGAGAAGATGGTCGGGTTTGTTAATACTCGCTTGAATGAAAATTGCTCTGCAATCCTTCTTAAAGAACTTCCGGAAAAACTTGGAGATCCCGGTCGTTTTGTGCTACCATGTACTTTTAACCAAACCGACGAATTTACTGCCTTAGCCGATCTCGGGGAAAGTATAAATTTGATGCCTTTAAGTGTTTGGAAAAAGTTATTATTACTCGATCTTACACCAACGAAGATGACTCTTGAGCTTGCAAATCGCACTCTCGCTTACCCCGTTGGTATTGCCGAAGATGTGTTCATTAAAGTTGGCACCTTCACTTTTCCGGTCGATTTTGTTGTTGTTGATTATGAAATGGACCCTCGTATTCCTTTAATACTTGGTCGGCCATTCTTGAGAACCGGAAAAGCTCTTGTCGATGTTGCCGAAGGTAAGTTAATCTTAAGGGTCGGGAATGATGCACAAGTGTTCGAAATGGGGAAGATCACAAACAAATCCTATGGAAGAGAATCAGCGAATATGATTAATGTGCTTGATGATTTTGTCGTCTACAACAATCCTCTATTCGATTCTTGCTATGATAATCCACTGTTCCAAGATGATGTGGATGATTCTCTATCCAATTCTGATCCTCCACCAATTTATGATTCTCCACCGATCGTTGATGCTTATGATGACGATTCTAGTTCCGATGGAGATGATTATGATGATTTTACTTCTGAGTATCCAGACATGCCCACTTATGATGATTTTGATGAGGCCGATACTCTCTCAAGTGATTCTTCACATAATGAAGATCCTCCGCCTACAACACTTGATCCTACTTTGGATGACTACTCATTTGAGGAAGACTTTGCTACTTTTCTCAACACATACTTCCCAAATGAGAGTGATGCTCCTCCTTTGGACTTTGATGATTATGGTCTTTATCCTACTTTGGATATGAAGAAACCCGCTTCAAAGGAGAAGCAGCCGGCCGACATCGATATCCGCAGCACTTATGTCTTAACTCCTCTTTATCCACCTTCTGAGGATGAGATTGCAAGATTTATGATCAGATCTTCTTCAAGATCTGCTGAGCCTGAGTGTTATTTTCTCCTAAAGGAAAAGGTGTTCGATCCCGGTATTGCAATTGTTAAGCCATCTCAGTATCAATCTGATGAAATAAAAGGAAAAATCTTTGGAACTTATGAAGATATGCTTGCACTTCACCCTTGCTACCACCGTGCTCCATCTTTGCTTAAGGGAATCTTGCCTACTCTTCTTTGGCTTGCCTTGTTCGCCTTAAGCTTGTGCTATTTGATGGAAGAAAACTATGTATTTGATCCCGGTGGATGTGTTTCATGCTTCTTCCTATGCTAATCAAGGTCGAGTCAGGCTCACGACTCGGTTAACAAAAACAAGCGCTTCTCGGGAGGCAACCCACAGTATCTATCCTTTTTCTCTTGTTCTTATAATAAGTTTAGGGGGAGACCCTAGTATGTTGTTTGTTGTATTCTTTCTAATCATGTACAGGGATTCGAGCTTTCAACAATCCATTCTTGATGACTTTTGACGAACCGTGATTCCGTGTACCCGTCTTCCCGGTTCTATCCTAAACTCTTTTGATTCTCTATTTTATATTCTTCCATATTAAAATAGGAATCACTTTAGTTGTCTCTTCCTTAACAAGATTTAAACAAAGTGCACAATGTCCTAAGTGTAGGGGAGGTTACTTCCACATGCTTAAACATTGAGGACAATGTTTATTTTAAGTGTAGGGGGACTTCTATCGAAGTTAAGTGGCCTTTTCCATATATTTGTCCTCATTTTAACCAGAAAATCAATTTTTCGACATTTTTCAAAATTTTTGATCTATTTTGGCCTAGTAGTTTTACATTTGTATATTTATTTTCTTTCTTTACTAGAATAAATTTTAATAAATGGTTTTAGTTTTCAACATTGTGAATATTTTGACTCAACCCGAGTTTACTTATCTAAGTTTACTCTAGCTAGTATCCTTAACGTGTTTAAGTCAAGTTTTGCTAGGCTTTTATATAGGGAGCTCTAAAACGCGAAAGTCTTAACTCTCACGGGTTAAGAACAAGAACTTTTCGCAAGTTCCTATAATTGATCCTAGAGAGTCGTTTATCAAGGGAACTTTAAAATGCGAATTCTAAACTTGAAAAAGTCTAAGAATTTGCAAGATCCTATAGATGACTCGAAAACCCAAAACTTTGATTTAATTGGCTAAGCATCCACGAGTCTCATTCCTTCAGATTTTAAATTGTGAAGAACGAGAGATGATAGAGTCAATTATAAGTTTGGTATTCTTTCATGAATTTATGTGAGTTGATTATAAGCCTATTCTCCCATCGCTTGTTAATAAATTTATCTGCAATAAGTAAGGTCGTACGATTTGAAAAGTTACTTAGCTTCTAGCCCAAGATCGTTTAAAAGTTGCTCGGTATTAATTAGAGTTCATAGCCAAGGCATAACTTATTGAAGCGGGATGCGAAGATTGGCGAGTCCGAAAAGGCCCAAACAAGGCATGAGGGCTACATTTTGTTGCTAAAGATCCAAAGTGATGTGAAGAATCATTTATCAAGAATCAATATGAAGGATCGAGACACACGACAAAAAGCAAATACCCCCCAAAAGATCATGGAGAAGTCTATCCAAAAAGGCCCTAACAAGGTATGAGGATAAATAGATCCAAGTCCTAAAAGGAGGCGGATCGTTGTATATCAAAATCCCAAATAAAGATTGGAGAAAAAATGAAGAAGTCATGGTCCAAGTATGAAGAATCTCTCAAAACTTCAAGTGAAGAAATTCCTATTATGAAGAGAAGACCATTATTTCATGAACGTCTCTCAAGATTTGAAGTATGAAGTCGCTGCCAAATATCGGTCCGAGAAAGGTCTCAAATCGTGAAGCGAGTTATGCCAAGATGTGAACTTTATGAGGTCCCGAGAAGCAGTTTTATAAGATTTTGTCCTTTAGCTAACTATTGATTAAATCGTCCTACTTTATTTTCAGCCTAATAACTATCGAAATAAGTCAACAGTGCATCCTCGTGAACATTCAAGACAAGAATAAAACATAAGAGATACACCTAGGAATAAGGGAGTCTAAGCGAATAATTGGCCCACATGAGTTTGTGTTAGTTTACTAACTTATAATAACAATGATCTCGTTTTTAAGCTTGGTATGGGGAACGTGAAACTTGAGGATGATAATTATTCATGACATTTCCAAAACCCTAAGGTAAGTCTTTGATTTCTTTACTTGTTTTGAAATTTGCTATCTTTTTAATAAAGGCCAAAGTGGATTGATTATGATGGAAAATGTAAAACTTGCTTTGTAACTAATGCATTGCATTAGGACATTGCAATGGTCAAGTGTAGGGGATTTGATAGGTGTGTAAACACCCATCCTTTTACCACTTAACTACAATAATAACCAAGCCAAAACGTGTATTTTGTGTCGTAAATGTAGGAATTATGCGTGGTTTGTGTTTTTGTTGTGATTTAGGACGAAAATGTGAAAAGGGGAGAAAACACGGGCTTTCACGGGCTTTTATCGAAGAAAAAGACAAAAGACGAAGTCGAAAGATCAAGAGTGCTAAAAGAACGGAAGTCCAAGGCCAATTCTGAAGATTTATCGAAGAAAAAGTCTAAAGACGAAAGTTTAATAAAAGCCGAAGAACTCAAGTCTAAAATTAATGAAGAAATTTAATGAAGAAATTTAATGTATAGATTTTGCTAGTTTGAAAGTTCGTTTCTCGGTATCTCTTCGAATTGATAACTGGTTAAGTGCGAGAGATTAGTTGTTCTTGGTGAATCAAATGAATGGGTGTCGTTGTCTACACTAATTAAAAATAAAGACTTAAAACAATTAAAATAAAATAAAGAAGGTAAAAGAAGAAACAATGAAAGATTAAAACTTGACGAAAAGTAAATGACGAGAAATTAAAAGGGAAATAAAGTAAATGACACAAACTTAAACTTAAACTAAAAGGAAGGCAAATAAAAATGCAAATAAGGAAAAAGGTGGGAAAAGTAAAGCTTAAGAATTAAAAATATAAAACTACAAAAAAAACTGAAAAACTCATTAGGAATAAAACACTCATTCGGAATAACCAAGTGATCCGGAATATGTCATCTATCTGGAATAAACTAGTTGATTCAGAATAAAGCTTTGATCCGGAATAAAAAAAGGAAAAGAGGTTGATTTGGAATAAACGAGTGATCCGGAATATTTGGGTGATCCGGAATAATTGATTATTCCGGATGAAGAAACTTGATTCGGAACAATAACTATTCCGAATGAACTCAATTGATCCGGATTGTTTAGCTTGATCCGGAATAATGGATATTCCGGATGAACAACATTGATTCGGAATAATAAATATTCCGAATGGAAGACTTTAGCTACTATTGATCCAGAATAAAAATGAAATGAGGTTTGATTCGGAATGATTAGGCGGGAATCTTGATCCGGAATGAATCAGTTGATTCGAAATAAACGAAGAGTTTCCTTCATTCGGAATCTGGGCAACAAGAAGGACGATGAATAGGGGAAACCAAGAATAATACGAATCTAACCAAAACTAATCAAATCATACCAAAAGATTAAACCAACACAACCAATAAACATCAACTAACAATAATCAATCAAAACAAATCAACAAAACTAACAATAATAATCAAAATGATCAAAACCCACTTAATCAAAACTATGAAACTCAAGAACATGAACACAAAGATTAAACACAAACAAGAAAGGTAGATAGGAGATTAACAAGAAAAGATAAAGATTCAATAACATTAAAAGTAAACTTACTTGAATTAAAGAGTGCAATATAGGAAATTAAAGTGCAAGAACTAAGGTGCAAGTAAATGAAAATGGTGGAAGAGGTGGTTTGTCAAGCCACCCAACAACAACAAATGGAATGAAAATCTAATCTATATATAGGGGGATTAGTGGAAGCTTTCTCCCTCTTTCTTCTTTCTCTAATTGCATCATTAAGTCCTTAAATTCTTAATCTTCTTAAATCTTGGACTTTAATGACTTTGTCTCGGGATTTCTTTGAACTCGTCTTGTAATTCTTCAATAAATTAGACTTGAGTTCTTCGGCTAATAGTAAACTTCCGTCTTTTGACTTTTTCTTCGATAAATCTTCAGAATTGGTCTTGGACTTCCGTTCTTTTTGCACTCTTGACTTCTTGACTTCGTCTTTCGTCTTTTTCTTCGATAAAAGCCCGTGAATGCCCGTGTTTTCTCCACTTTTCACCTTTTCGTCCTAAATCACAACAAAAACACAAACCACGCATAATTCCGACATAAATGACATAAAATACACGTTTTGGCTCGGTTATTATTGTAATTAAGTGGTAAAAAGGATGGGTGTTTACACACCTATCAAATCTCCTACACTTGACCATTACAATGTCCTCATGCAATGCATTAGTTACAAAACATGTTTACATTTTTCATCAAAATCAATCCACGTTGGCCTTTATTAAAGAGTTAGAAAATTATAAACATTCAAAGTAAAGAAATCAAAAACATACCTTGGGTTTTGGAAATGTCATGAATAATCATCATCCTCAAGTTTTCACTTTCTCCAAACCAAGCTTAAAAACGAGATCATTGTTATTATAAGTTAGCAAACTAACACGAACTCATGTGGGCCAATTATTTACTTAGACTCCCTTATTCCTAGGTGTATCTCTTATATTTTATTGTTGTCTTGAATGATCACGAGGATGCATTGTTTGACTTATTTTGATAG
This sequence comes from Glebionis coronaria, assembly GCA_025667525.1. Lineage (NCBI taxonomy): Eukaryota > Viridiplantae > Streptophyta > Magnoliopsida > Asterales > Asteraceae > Glebionis > Glebionis coronaria. The sequence goes on along the minus strand of CM046876.1, from coordinate 192,079,655 downwards.
TTATTTAGGCTGAAAATAAAGTGAATGATTTAATCAATAATTAGCTAAAGGACAAAATCTTTTAAAACTGCTTCTCGGGACCTCATAAAGTTCATATCTTGGCATAACTCGCTTCGCGATTTGAGACCTTTCTCGGACCGATATTTGGCAGCGACTTCATACTTCAAATCTTGAGAGACGTTCATGAAATAATGGTCTTCTCTTCATAATAGGAATTTCTTCACTTGAAGTTTTGAGAGATTCATACTTGGACCACGACTTCTTCATTTTTCTCCAATCTTTACTTTCGACTTTGATATACAACGATCCGCCTCCTTTTTGGACTTGGATCTATTTATCCTCATACCTTGTTAGGGCCTTTTTGGATAGACTTCTCCATGATCTTTTGGGGAGTTCTTGCTTTTCGTCGTGTGTCTCGATCCTTCATATTGATCTTTGATAAATGATTCTTCACATCACTTGGGATCTTTAGCAACAAAATGTAGCCCTCATGCCTTGTTAGGGCCTTTTCGGACTCGCCAATCTTCGCATCCCGCTTCAATAAGTTATGCCTTGGCTATGAACTCTAATCCATACCGAGCAACTTTTAAACGATCTTGGGCTAGAAGCTAAGTAACTTTTCAAATCGTACAACCTTATTTATTGCAGATAAATTTATTAGCAAGCGATGGGAGAATAGGCTTATAATTAACTCACATAAATTCACGAAAGAATACCAAACTTATAATTGACTCTATCATCTCTCGTTCTCCACAGTTTAAAATCTCAAGGAATGAGACTCGTGGATGCTTAGCCTATTAAATCAAAGTTTTGGGTTTTCGAGTCGCCTATAGGATCTTGCAAACTCTTAGACTTTTTCAAGTTTAGAAATCGCATTTTAAAGTTCCCTTGATAAACAACTCCCTAGGATCAATTATAGGAACTTGCGAAAAGTTCTTGTTCTTAACCCGTGAGAGTTAAGACTTTCGCGTTTTATAGCTCCCTATATAAAAGCCTAGCAAAACTTGACTTAAACACGTTAAGGATACTAGCTAGAGTAAACTTAGATAAGTAAACTCGGGTTGAGTCAAAAGATTCACAACGTTTGAAAATTAAAACCACTTTATTAAAGATTTATTCTAGTAAAGAAAGGAAATAACTATACAAAGGGAAAAATAACTATACAACTAGGCCAAAATAGATTAAAAATTTTGAAAAATGTCAAAAAATTGATTTTCCGGTTAAAATGAGGACAAATACAAGGAAAAGGCCACTTAACTTCGATAGAAGTCCCCCCTACACTTGATATAAACATTGTCCTCAATGTTTAAGCATCTGGGAGTAAGCTCCCCTACACTTAGGACATTGTGCACTTTGTTTAAATCTTGCTAAAAAAGAGACAACTAAAGAAATTCCTATTTTAATATTGGAAAATATAAAATAGTGAATCGAAAAGAGTTTAGGATAGAACCGGGAAGACGGGAACACGAAATCACGGTTCGTCAAAAGTCATCAAGAGTGTGTCTTTAAAGCTCTAATCCCTGCACATGATAAGAAAGAAAACAAGAAACACCAACGGGGCTCCCCCCTACACTTATGGTGAAAACAGGTAAAGATAGATAGATAATTGGATTGCCTCCCAAAAAGCGCTTGTTTATATTAACCGAGTCACGAGCCTGACTCGTCCCCGAATTAAATGGTCCATGGGGAAGCCTCGAATGTAATACCGGGATCAAAGACCTTGTCCTCGTTCCCGGTTGACATCAACAAAGGAGAGGCGGGGGGATAAGTCTTGAATGGGAGAAAGGTTCTTTCAACATACGAAAAGTATGTGAAATCAAAATCCACGGGAGGTGGGGTGGGTAAATTAAGCACATTGTCATCCCCCAAAGACAATGGATGCTGAGCACTCGGCAAAGCCTTAATGTTATCAATGATAGCATAATGAATGTCACCTCTCGGGTCAAAGCACTCATCCTCCGTAATAGTGGCTAAAAGGGAGGATGAAAGGTGCTCGGGAGGGGGACTTGGGACAATACCTTCTTGCAGCAATTGAACAAAAATAATATCCCCCTCCGTGTCATCATCATCAATAACCGGAGGTATTGAGTGAATATCGATTTCTTCCAACAATGGGTCATTATCTTCAACGGGAGGAATAGATGGAGGTAAAGACTCGGAAAGAGGAGGAGAAGTCAACTCTTCGATTTGAGCAATAAGAAGATGCACTTTCCATAATTTGTCGTGGAGAATCACGTCTTCCACCTCATCTTCAAGAGCAAGTTCATCGGTGAACTTCTCGTAGGCCGGAGAAAATAAATCGTCATCGCCCGTATCTCCCGGTGGAGATTGAGAAATTTCAAAAAATCGTCATCACTAGGGTCGACCGCTTGCGTAAGAGCAACGTCGTCCTCAAGCTCCATAGTTGGTAAGTCACAAACCTCATCATTCAATAATTTATCGAGACCAAAATCACTAGGCTCACTCAATGTATCACAATCCTTAGACTCGTTTGGGATATTGAGAGAAGGGATGACAATTGCACTAGTTCATTGAGAAACAAGATCATTCCAAGAAATAGTAGGCTCATCGTCATCATCATCATAATAGTATGGATACGCCGGAGGAGGAGTATAAGTCTCGATATTCGATATTTGCTCCTGTCGTTTTTCCTCCTCCCAAGATTCGTTTAGCTGAACAACGGCTTCTTGATGTTTCAAAATAATGTCGTGTGTTTCGTCATTCAAAGTAGTGAGTTGTTGGGCATTACGAATTCCCTGAGAGGATTGATGATTGAGGTTGGGGTGTGGGGGCTCACAGTTATGAAAACCAGAATTATAGCACGGATGTGGCTCATAGTAAGTCATCGGTTGAGAAGAATTATAACCCGGATTTGGTTCATAATAATCCATCAGTGAAGAAAAATAAGGACAAGGATCGGGCTCATAATAATCCATTGGCTGACAATAAGAAGTATCGTGAGGGCCCCCACAATTTTGGCAACATGGGTATGGAGAAAAATCTGGTGAGTTTTGTGGATAGCTATTACCATTGTCATAATTGTAACCCAGTTTTTGCTCGTGATCATACGGGTATCGAACCGGGCACGAAACATGCCAATGAGAATCGCTTCCACTATAGATGCACGGGGGAACAGGAGGTGGATTCAAAAAGGACGAATTAGTCGAGTTGCACAATGGACAAAATCTGAATCCGAATTGTGTATTGTCGATATCGTTTCCGCACCGCTCACATGTACACCATTGACATGAGTCGTTCCCGTATAATCGTCTCCCACACCCGACGCAATGGACATAAGAATCCATAAAGAAAAATAGATAAGCAAGAAGAATATTTTTGGTGCAAAACTTTGAAAAAGAAATGCTTTTTATGATTTTTCAAATGTTTTTGGGATTTTTGAAACTTTTTGACACGAAAAATAACGTTCACGAGTGAACGGATCCCAAAAGCCAACGCGTCTCTCACAAAAAACCGTTAATCCTCACGAAAAGAGCCGGCAGCGGCGCCATTTTAGTGTATAGATTTTGCTAGTTTGAAAGTTCGTTTCTCGGTATCTCTTCGAATTGATAACTGGTTAAGTGCGAGAGATTAGTTGTTCTTGGTGAATCAAATGAATGGGTGTCGTTGTCTACACTAATTAAAAATAAAGACTTAAAACAATTAAAATAAAATAAAGAAGGTAAAAGAAGAAACAATGAAAGATTAAAACTTGACGAAAAGTAAATGACGAGAAATTAAAAAATAAATAAAGTAAATGACACAAACTTAAACTTAAACTAAAAGGAAGGCAAGTAAAAATGCAAATAAGGAAAAAGGCGGGAAAAGTAAAGCTTAAGAATTAAAAATATAAAACTACAAAAAAAACTGAAAAACTCATTCGGAATAACCAAGTGATCCGGAATATGTCACCTATCCGGAATAAACTAGTTGATTCGGAATAATGCTTTGATCCGGAATAAAAAAAGGAAAAGAGGTTGATTCGGAATAAACGAGTGATCCGGAATATTTGGGTGATCCGGAATAATTGATTATTCCGGATGAAGAAACTTGATTCGGAATAATAACTATTCCGAATGAACTCAATTGATCCGGAATGTTTAGCTTGATCCGGAATGATGGATATTCCGGATGAAAAACATTGATTCGGAATAATAAATATTCCGAATGGAAGACTTTAGCTACTATTGATCCGGGATAAAAATGAAATGAGGTTTGATTCGGAATGATTAGGCGGGAAGCTTGATCCGGAATGAATCAGTTGATTCGGAATAAACGAAGAGTTTCCTTCATTCGGAATCTGGGCAACAAGAAGGACGATGAACAGGGGAAACCAAGAATAATACGAATCTAACCAAAACTAATCAAATCATACCAAAAGATTAAACCAACACAACCAATAAACATCAACTAACAATAATCAATCAAAACAAATCAACAAAACTAACAATAATAATCAAAATGATCAAACCCCACTTAATCAAAACTATGAAACTCAAGAACATGAACACAAAGATTAAACACAAACAAGAAAGGTAGATAGGAGATTAACAAGAAAATATAAAGATTCAATAACATTAAAAGTAAACTTACTTGAATTAAAGAGTGCAATACAAGAAATTAAAGTGCAAGAATTAAGGTGCAAGTAAATGAAAATGGTGGAAGAGGTGGTTTATCAAGCCACCCAACAACAACAAATGGAATGAAAATCTAATCTATATATAGGGGGATTAGTGGAAGCTTCCTCCCTCTTTCTTCTTTCTCTAATTGCATCATTAAGTCCTTAAATTCTTAATCTTCTTAAATCTTGGACTTTAATGACTTTGTCTCGGGATTTCTTTGAACTCGTCTTGTAATTCTTCAATAAATTAGACTTGAGTTCTTCGGCTTTTAGTAAACTTCCGTCTTTTGACTTTTTCTTCGATAAATCTTCAGAATTGGTCTTGGACTTCCGTTCTTTTTGCACTCTTGACTTATTGACTTCGTCTTTCGTCTTTTTCTTCGATAAAAGCCCGTGAATGCCCGTGTTTTCTCTATTTTTCACCTTTTCGTCCTAAATCACAACAAAAACACAAACCACACATAATTCTGACATAAAATACACGTTTTGGCTCGGTTATTATTGTAATTAAGTGGTAAAAATGATGGGTGTTTATACACCTATCAAAATTACAAGACGAGTTTATTAATCCCGAGACAAAGTCGAAAAAGTCAAAAAATTAAGAAGACGAAAAGACGTGAAGAATAAGAATAAACCAACACATGCTTAGTCTTTCCTAACCACATATAAATAGACTCCTAATGTGTCATTAGGAGTTGTTAGCTAATTTTGACAAAATTAGTCTCTCCATTTTTAATTACTAGCACTTTTATTTCATTGCCATTTAATGACCTTGTCTTGCACTTTACTTATCAAGTAAGTTTACTTTTTATGTTTATTGAATCTTTACTTTTATTGTTAATCTCCTATCTACTCTTCTTGTTTGGATTTAATCTTATGTTTATGTTCATGTTCTTTAGTTTTTATTGATTTGATCAAGTGGGTTTTGATTATTTTGGTTATGATTATTAGTTTTAGTGATTTGGATTGATTGGTTATTGTTAGTTAATCATTTGTGGTTATTTTGGTTTAATCTTTAGATTGATTTTGGTTAGATTTGATTAGATTCGTCCCTTTTTATCTCCCGTGTTCTTCGCGATTTTAGTTGCCTAGGTTTTCCCGAACCAAGCTTTTTATTCCGCATATGCAGTTCATTCTAGTTATTCCGAACCAGCCATCTTTCAGTATTAAGTAGTTTATTCCGTATAAACCATTATTCCGGATAAGTTAATTATTCCGAGTCAACCATTTATTCCAAGTCAACCATTTATTCCGAGTTAACCATTTATTCCGAATTAGTGCTTGTTATTCCGGATCAAGTCCTTTATTCCGGATGAACAGATATTCCGGATGAATGAATATTCCGAATGAACCGATTTTATTCCGAGTGAGTTTTTGTTCTCAATATTCCGAATCAACAGATATTCCGGATGAGCAATCATTCCGGATGAAGGGTTATATTCCGAACCAAGCAACATTCCGGATAAACAATTTATTCCGAACCACCGTTTGTTTTATTTATTCCGCACAAAGCTTTTATTCCGAATGAAGGTGTTTTATTCCGAATGAGCAGTTTTAGTTTATTTGAAGTTTATGTTTTTAATTTTTAAGCTTTACTTTTCCCGCCTTTTTACTTAGTCGCACTTTTAGTTCACTTGCCTTAGATTTATTTTAAGCTTGCCTTTAGTTTACGTTTAAGTTTGCCTTTTAATTTCTCGTCACGTTTTAATTTCCCGTCATTTATTTTTAATCATTGTTAATTTTATTTACTTTGCCTTTACTTTAAAGTTTTGCACATTTATTTTTCAACAACGACAATTATTTTTCTTAACCAAAGTCAATTGAGTCGCACTTAAACCAGTAATCAATTCAATTAGACATACGACAAAAAACTTTTTAACTGAGTAAAATCGAGTTATCAGGGTCCAACAATCATTCATGACTTATGTTCATTTTCATTTAAATAGCATGTATCCCCCTCGCGGGTAAAAATGTTTGAAATAAGTAAAGAACGAGGCTATAGACTCACCTTGCGTAGTAGTAGTGGTTCTAGCGAAGACGTAACGATAAATATCACCGACGATGTGGATGCCCGGGAAAATCTAAAACGTGACCTAAAGAAACCAAAGTACGGACACCAAATCAATACTCCATGTACATTATTGTACTAAACACGCGCATACAAAAACACTTAATGCTTATGAAAACTCACGCCAAAACCAAACAAGTAGTTGTTACTAGACTTATACCATTTACCTACGTAATTAAAGTTGCTTCCCATTTTATAACTTTGTCGGTACATACCAAAAGTACGGGCTGTTTTCTATGACTTAAGCATTCCTATAAATTACAAGAAAATTTGGAAAAATACCTTATAACCTGTAGAAAACCCATTTTAAATCCCATAAAAAGTTTTCACTTTTATGACCCGTTACTCATTACATCACTAGACGTAAACTTTTTGGACTGATTTTGCACTTCTAACATGTAAGACTTGTTTGACCCATTTGAAAGTCACCATTAGCTAATTTGATCATTTAGTATAAAAATAGACTAAAAAATGCACGTTTGAAACCAAAGAGTAACTTTCAAGTATCTATAAAACTCTATCTATGGTCCCCGGGATTTGACCCAAAACCAAACATAATTTCGGATTATGTTGATTCTCATCTCCCGGTACACGAACTTTCAAAATTACATAACTTTTACTCGTTTGGAGTCGTAAGCTCTACTTTATACCAAAACGAAGCTAAAAAAAAGCTCTACAACTACATCCTATGTTTATGACCTGTTTACAAAGTTAAACCCACGAAAAACATGCCTAAACAGTCTGGTCTAAAATCACCCTTCCAAAATCATAACAAATCACCATTCCAATCACACCTAATGATTCCTAGACCTATTCTAACATCTTATAACCAATCTCAAACACCCCAAACAGCTTATAACACTAAGAACATCAAATCCTCATCAAAACCCAATCCTAAATCATACATGCAATTAGTTCTACCCATTTAAAAACACCAAAAACAATATCTTAAACAAGAACCCACAACACAATACATCAAAATCATCAAACCACAACCAAACCCATTTTGGCCGTGGGTTTGGTGTAGGCAAAACACCCCAACCATTTTGTTTTTAGTAAATTTTATGGATGATTATCCATTATCCAATCACTAGTTAAACATCTCACTAGTTTAATTACATAAAATATGTTTTTGAGAAATCATTGATTCTTGAAAAATTAATGTTAATGCATGTTGTTAAAAACTACATCAAAACACTTACAAATATTAATTAAGAGGTGGTCTAAGATTGGATTTAATCAAATAAAAAAAAATATAATGGTGGTGGTTTTGGGGTGGAGGCCGACGGCCAAAGAAGAAAAGGGAGAGAAAAGGAGAAAATTTGTGGAGTGTTTGTTTGTGTGTTTTTCATCTAACCCCTTTTGTGAAATTTGGAGGGACCTTGATGCAATTTTGGCTATCTTTTGGCCTTAGTGGCAAATCCATCTTTAAAGAGTGGGATTATGACTAGTAGTTGATTTTGAAAATTTACGGGAGTCGGGGGTCGCCCTGAACACTTGAAAATACTTTTAAATGGTTCAAACGCACACAAAACGAATATACACATGGTTCCGACTCGACTTAACACGTAATAAAAATAAAATCTGGAAAAATTCAAATATCGATCAATCGATAACAAAAGATAAATTTTGGGCACTGATAGGTGTGAAAACACCCATCCTTTTTACCACTTAATTACAATAATAACCGAGCCAAAACATGTATTTTATGTCTTTTATGTCGGAATTATGCGTGGTTTGTGTTTTTGTTGTGATTTAGGACGAAAAGGTGAGAAGTGGAGAAAACACGGATATTCACGGGCATTTACGGACTTTTATTGAAGAAAAAGATGAAAGACGAAGTCAAGAAGTCAAGAGTGAAAAAAAAGAACGGAAGTCCAAGACCAATTCTGAAGATTTATCGAAGAAAAAGTCAAAAGACGGAAGTTTATCAAAAGCCGAAGAATTCAAGTCTATTTTATTGAAGAATTTAAAGACGAGTTCAAAGAAATCTCGAAGCCAAAAGTCCCTTAAGTCCAAGTTTAAAGAAGATTAGAAGAAAAGGACTAAGTATGCAAATAATGAAGATTAAAAGAAGGAGGGACTTAATGACGCAATTAAGAGAAAAGGAAAGAGGGGAGGAAGCTTCCTTCCACTAATCCTCCTCCTCCCCTATAAATAAATCATTAGGACTTCATTTTATAGTGTTAGCTAATTTTGACAAAATTAGTCTTTCCACCATTTTCATTACTTGTACCTTTTAATTTCTTGTCACTTTAATTCCATGTCTTAAATTTCGTACCGTTTAATTCCAAGTAAGTTAATTTAATTGTTGAATCTTAATTTCCCTTTTATCAAGCTTTTATTTATCTTTCTCATCCTACTTTTCTTGTTTTTGATTTGATTTTGGTTCATATTAAGTTTTGGTTTTGCTTAATCATATTGCTTATTTGAGTAAAAAGTTCACCTTTTTACTTCTATATAAGTTTTCGTATGAAATAAGCTATAAGTTTGACAATCTTATTGGCTTATTTTGTACTTAGCTTATTTGCTTTTTAGTTTTCTTAAAAAGTTAGTTTCTTTAAAGTTTGCTTATTTTGTTTTCTTATTTTGTGTTTTTATAAAGTTTATGAATTTCGTCTTTTAAAAGTTTTCAAATTTATGCTTATTAAGTTGTTCAAGTTTTGGTTTAGTGTGCTTATTGAAAGTGCTTATTGAGATTTTTGCTTATCTCCATTTTCGGATTTGTTGGTGTTCATCGCAATATTGAGGGTTTTATCACATTCCGACGGTTTCTTGATTTGTGTCGCAATAACCCAAGTGTGGGTTCTACTTTGCGATAGGTTGGTAAATCCCCTTATTTCGATCGGGATTGCGATCGCTCATTGCGATCGCATATTCCGACGGGTCTTAAGGTCTTTGTTAAGTCGAAATGCTGCCCAATTTTCTTTAGCCACTTTCCGATGGTGACCATTTTTTAAACATTCCGATAGCTTTAGTTTTAAACACATTCCGATGGTTCGTCTTTTTAGTATTCCGATAGATTCTCTTTTTCACATTCCGATAGTTTAAAAAAAAAAAAAAAAAAAAAAAAAAAAAAAAAAAAAAGTAAAAAAAATATATATATATAATTATTCCGATACTACTATTAGAAAACACATTCCGATACTAAAACAAAACAACATTCCGATAGAATTTTTTAAGTCTAACATTGCGATGGAATCTGTTTGGCGCCAAAAAAGGTGAGCAGCTAGCTAGCTAGCTTGCTTATCTATTTATTATTTTTATTCCGTAATTGTTTAGTTTAATCTGAAAGTTGTTCCGATTTTATTTCTGAAAGTTACATATTTTTAGTTATATTTTTCTTCTAATTTTAAAATTAATATTTTTTCGTAAAGTTCAAGTTTTATCTTTTATTTAGTACCCGCTTTAGGTTTTGTCTCGTTTAGCTTTAAAGTACCATTTTAGTTTTATTCTCTCCTTTTTCGTGTAGTAAACTTTATTTTCAAGTCGATAGTTAATTTCGTCTTTTAGTTTTATTTTTATTAATTGTTTCGCTTTAAAATTACGTTTTATTATTTGTTTACTATTAGCTTTAATATCGTTTTAACTTTTAATTTTTTAAAATTCACCTTGTTTTACTTTTATTATTTGTACTTGTCTTTAGTTTGTTTTTAAATACTTTTCGCATTTACTTTTTAATTAGTTATAGATAATCAACTTCCCTTTTTCTTAACCAAAAACAATTGAGTCGCACTTTGAACCGGAAATCAATTCGTTAAGACACCGAGAAACGAACTTTTTCAACTAGCAAAATCTTAATTTCAGGCACCCGTTGGTATCGTAGTCGTCATCGGTTCTTCTTAAATCGTCAAACGTTAAAATTTAGGCCTCGATCATTGGTTTCAAATTAAACCGTCAAATATAAAGCAAACGAAATTTCTTAGAAATTTCAAAAATATTCGTAAATCAGGATTAAATAGATGACGTTGGGCTCGGGGTATCACATCCTCAAGTGAGTCGCAACTTAAGAGAGATGCTCATACCGAACAGATCTTGAGACAATAACTTAGCATCATACGGCACATTCACTGGTATCACATCCTCCCCTCCTTAAGGGAGTGACGTCCCGACGCTCTCCGGTTCTTATACTCGCATTTCGTACTACGAGAAAGGTGAGGGTACTACTTCCTAAAAAGGTCTTCACGTTCTGATGTGGACTTCGGTTCACGTATCGGGTTCCATCACACCTTCACAATGAGTATTATACCTTGCTTCAATCTCTTAACATCTCGATCCATGGTCTCCACTTCAATTTCCCAAATTCTTCCTACGGTTATCAACATATCTCTTCTCACAGCTTCTCGCGGTCAACAAGTGATTCTTAATCTACACCATCTCTTCCGTAGCCTCTCGAATCCTTTCAAGTCCATTCAACTGACTTTTTCCTACTTCATTCCATCCAACTGGTGATCTATATTTTCATCAACGTAACTCTTCAAATGCTAAGCATTCACTGCTAACTTGGTAAATGTCGTTGTACAAAGATACTACCAACGGCAAGTGTCGATCTCAACAACTACCAATATCAATCACACACGCTCGGAGCATGCCTTCCAACGTTCGAATCGTCCTTTCACTTGGTGCATCAATCTCGTAAAGATAATTAATCATAGAAATAAATCGTACGGTCACACATAACCCCATCGGAAACGTTCATATTATACCAGACGAAGTAATTAATACTAGTCGTACAAAATCACCTTATTGCAATATTACGTACATACAAACCTATTTCGTCAAAAAGGAATTCATCGATACGGAAATCATTCGACGTATACATAGCTCTCTCGAAGACATCATAATCCAATCAAACACAAAAGCCATTATGAAGCACATACAACCACATAACGACATGTTTGCAAAATAGCCAAACCATGCCAAGTAAATAAGTTCAATCAAGTTAACTCATGCTTGCTAATAAGCCAAACCATGATAAAATAAGAAATTTTGACATGATTCTCGGATGAGTCCAGTCAAAAGAAAATTGCAAGTTTAAGAAGGTTCACAAGCTTGCTAGCTATGGATGCATATCCAAAAAGAAAAAAAATACATACATACGTCATCGGAGGGTGCTCACACACAGATCCATACCCAAAAGATATTACAAGAACACCATCTTACTTCCGTCCCAAGCGTGGTCAAAATCTCAATAGGCATCACCGTTCACAGTTGAAAATATATTACATGGTACGTGTTCTCCATGATCGGACGTCATTTGACAATGTCGTCTCAAGTTCTCACAACTTTCGATCATTCGACTAGATCACATACAACATAAACACATGAAAGGCAAGGGTTTAGCACATAAACATCAACTATGTCTGTCTGTCGTTTAACCTTCAATGATTAAAGAAGATCGAGTCAGGCAAAGAGGATTCCTCACTTGAATAAACGAAGACGGTCAAATGGAATTGTCTTCCAACTACCGATGCACATTTGGTAAAATTCAACAGTTTATCACGTGTCGTTTGGCATATCAAAATAACAAGAAAAGGAAATAAAATAAAGTACGATACATTTGATGTAGGATAAGTCTTCGTCATTTCCCTCAGAGTTACTCTAAATCAGATTTCCTCTACTTCGGCAGTCTTATATTTTGTTAGAATTTCTTCTTAGTGTCGGTACGATCTTCTTGGGTATTTCATCAACATCCTAGTGACTTCGATGGAATTCGCACGTTACATACAACACATAAATTGTTTTTCCAAAATTACTCGGTCAAGGTGACTTACTAAGTCAACGCAAAACGAAAGAAAAGATTTCAAGGAACACAATAAAATTCAAAAAATTTCTTTAGGAATAAAGAAGAATACGATTACTTGCATAAGGATCCACCATTTAAGAAAAAAAATGTTCTCATCCAAACATCTATCAAAACACTACCAGTTTAAAGATGACCAATTAAATTGAAACTAAATTGCCCTTCCTAAACTATGCATAATTAGCTAGATCATGCATACTCGAGGATCAAGCAACAACAACCAATAAAACAGGACTCTTCCAGAATTATGCATAGTTAGCTAAGCTGTGTGTTATTCCCATTCAATCCATAACACAAGATTTAGAAGAGATATTTAGAGAGAGAAAGAGAAGAAAAGTAGAGAGAGAAACAAGAAAGATTTTGGAAGGTTTATGTTTACTAGGGAGAGAAAGTAAAATGAACCAACACCCTCTCCACACATGGAAGAGAGTATATATACCTTTGGCATATGGGCCGTGGGTTAGAATCCTTGGGCCGGGCTTGGATTTGTTTTGGGCTTACGCCCCTAACTTATACAATATTAGCTTAAAGTCCAAGCCCGATTTTCCCGACTAACCTATTACAATACAAGACCTTTAACGACTAAGATGACCTATTACATTCTTGTTCGACTATATAAAATATAGGGCTAACAATCTCCCCCAATGTATCGGTCATCTTAAAAAGCTTAAAAACCATAAGATGGTTGAGTGAATACATTCTTGTAGAGGAGATCTTCCTGCTTTGGTCTTGTATCTTGGTCTTGATCTTGTTTGTAACGGCTTTGTTCCTTCATGCTTTCATGATCTTTATCTTGAGCCTTTTTCATTTGACTTTGAGTGCTTGAGATCTTCATCTGTGCTCCTTGTGACTAAGATGACCTATTACATTCTTACATTCTTAGGTATCTTGAATATCACCATCTTGTGCTCTTGTGACTTCTGAATCGAGTTCGGTTACACAGCTACGCCACCTTCTTGATATGCAGCAACATATATAGACACGGATAAAATGGCTTTAAACATTTCATCCTAACTCGGTAGCGTTTTACCTCCGGTCGGTGAAGACCGTTTAGACGGTATTAGATACCGTACATGTGATTGGGTAGATTCGATTAAGAACCTCCTTGACAGGGTTTCCCGACGGTAGTAGCCACTTCTCTTTACTCGACCGTCTCAAAGCAGACTGCGAACGTAAAGAGTGAATAAAAAAGGATACGGTTATCTGTTTGATTAGAGTCGTCAATTCAGAATTCCTGGAACAAGTTTGATTCTATAAGAATCGCACCATTGTTGCTTTCCAGTTTGCCAGAAGCTCGATTCATAAGAATCTTGCATGTTACCTACCGCAGTGTTGTTTGATGTTGACACTGGAAGGATTTCCATTCGTTACTGTGAACACTAAAGAGTGTCACTCTGAATGTTCTGGCAAGATCACACGGATTTTGCAAGAAACCTAGAATCAAGTTTGAATCAATTAAGAATCGAAACTTAGTTGCTTTCCAGTTCTTACAAGTTTGATTCGTGTAGAATCGCACAAGTTACCTACCATGAGCTTGTTTAATGATGGCTCAAGCAGGATTTCCATCTTCATTGTGAATTGTATCACTCAGATGTTCTGGCAATATCACAAGGATAATGCGTAGGACTCGATTGTGTCCTAATGAGATGATAGATTGATCTCTTTTGGCTCTAGACTCAATAAGTGCATTTTGTTAATCGGAGGCTGAAGCAGACTGCCGCCTTTTCAATATTAACTAACTCGGAGTGAGAAAGTCAATAGATACGTGTTGATCTCCGTGATAATGAGACAAGTTTCTTTTGAGAGAAACTCGAATGGCTGGGAAGGGTTGTGCATTGCATCACTGGGTCCATGATGACTTGTCTTCAATAGATGTATTGACCCGGTTTCTGCCTAAGTTGCATAGAATATTCAACTCCTTCAATGCTTACCAATATGTCATCATTAGCACCTTGTTGTGCTTGTTCTAGTGCTAACTTAAGTAATTGGTCCGCATTCAGCTTCATTCAACTCCATCTTTCCTAAGGACAACTATTTCTAGCTATGGAATGTCCTTGGGTAGATTCCTCCGGTTCTGGTTGGATCATAGGACTTAGTTTCCTATCCTAAACCACCTTTTGACTCCAACATTCCTTCGTGGATAGTAGGTTGTTTTGGGTATAGATCGTAACCATTAAACCATTAAAAACCATTCAAAATGCTTGATAAAAATCAAAACTTTTTAACACTTTGAAAGTTTTACATTTCTGAAAAGCTCCCCCTACACACATGCATCGATATACGAAATAGTTTGGCATGTGAAGGAAAGAGTTGCACTTGAGTCTTTAAGATCACTTGTTGCGTTATATTACATTTTAATCACAATTTCTCCCCATATCTCTAATATAAAAATATAATATTAGAGATACCAATTGATTAAAATAAGACAATTTTCTAAAAATCGACGGGAGAGAAACATGTGTGCACGCATGAATCATGGAACGTTTTCAGTCGGGATGCTCCCCCTCAACAATATATGTGTGTCTTGAGTCAACATTTGAAAAAATTTTGGAGAAAGGACACCACAAAATATGTTGAGGTACGGAGATGAGATGCCTTATCCGATATAATATATTATAGTTGACAATTTCATATCATTTTCGGAATGTGTTGGATACATAAAATATGACAATTTCAGAGATGTACCCAAGCAACATTAAAGGCTTGATTTTAAAATGCTCCCCATAAAAAATTGATCAAAATAACATATGACAATTTTGAGATATAAAAACCACATATGAGGAAGGGAGTGTTGAACACACAATTTTGAAAGATTTAGAAAAACCTTTTGAGAAATTCTTGAAAAATTGTGTTCAACGGTTTTAAAATAATCAGGATAGAAGACTTCTCTTCTATTGCTTAGGGAAAGCGCACTGAAACGTACACTTCCCTTTCGGGTCCATTTTTCATGAGCTCAAAACTTTGATTGTTTTGTGACTAGCTCATGACCGAGAAAAATAAATTTCCCGTTGTGAAGGATAAGTTATCATCCGTGATAAACTTTCCTTAAGTTGAAGTTCGAGATCTAAGCTGACATTTACTTAGAAATCGTTTTTCATGAGCTTAAAAACTTTGAATGTTTTTATGAGAAGCTCATGACCAAGAAATATGAATTTCTCGTTGAAAAGGATAAGTTATCGTCCGAGATAAACTTTCCTTATTTGAGGTCCGAGTCCTAAGCTGTGATGTGCTTAGAAGTCATTTACACGAGCTTAAAACTTTCGAATAGTTTTAATAGAAGCTCGTATCTGAGAAAATCGAATTTCTCGTTTTGAGGAAAAGTCATACTCGGGATGCACTTTCCTATCTTGTGAGCCCGGGTTACAGTCTGTAATTTGACTATAAGCCATTGTGAGGCTTACTTGTGAAACCCCTGAGACACGTATTTCTCTGATATCTGCTTCTTCAGCAACCAAACTCTGAGAGTGTCTTTTGTTGTGCGGTATGAATATGGAAAACCGTTGTGTTCTTGTTGAACCTTTACTTTATTACATGCACTTTCATCAGTAGTTTGTATTCTTGCATGTGGGTTAGTGATATCTTTGTGAGAGCCATGTTGGGGTTCACCTTGAACCTTTTTCGTGCTAGAGGGAAATATCTTTCCAGTAGGAACCCACCTAGGACCAGTTGTCTTAAAGGTTCTACCCGTTGGTATCCACCTAAGACAGGGCCTAGGAGTCATAGATTTCTCATGCACAACGGAAGACTTAGTTGGAGAAAACCTATTTCCTGTAGGGTTCCGTCTTTGAGATGCTCTAACTTTGTGGTTCACCTTGTTCAGGACTTGCGTTATACAATCATCATAAATGGCATTAAACATGCATTTGTTACATTTCTTGCAAACAAAGTGCTTAGCATCTGAGAAGGCTCTAGAATTCCTAGGGTTGGCAGAATTATGCACATCATAGAAGGGTCTAGAATTCCAAGATGTGTGGACAATGCTCCTAGGTTGTGGTTTGGTCCTATCTCTTGCTTGTGTATTTTTCTGAGCATCCTCTAGATATCTTTTATGACCCGTGTCATTTGAACTACGCCTAGGCATGTTCTTGGAGCTAGATCTAGAGTTTCTTGAAGCATTCATGTGATCGGGTTTAGCAGATACATTCTGTCTTAAGGAGGATCTAGATTGTGGAGTGATTGGTTTTGACAAATTTCTACGCATGTCAGCTTGGGAGGAAAACCTCGGGTTCGGCGTTTTAGGTCGTTCAGACTTAAATGCATTCGGTTGTCTAGCAGCTGAGCAAGGTCTGATTGGTTGAGAAGGAGGTTTCCCCAAGACGGACTGTTTTACAAACTTAGTATCCACACTATTTCCTTTCAACTTCCTTAATTCATTTTTCACAGCTGTAAGTGCAAAAACCTTTTCCCGAATCTGAGCTTTTAATTGCTCATTTTGTAGAAGTAATTTAGCGACACGTTGTTCTAACTTAATGTTCATATTATCAAATATGTCGTTATCAGCAGTCGCGTCATGACTGTCTATAGTGTCGATAGGTTGCACAGATATTTTAGTTGGTGAAGCAGGCGGAGGACTTGGATTTTGAGAGGCCAACTTTGATTCTAACAAATTTATTTGTTTCACAAAATGTTCTTTTTCCGCGTTGAAATCTTGAATCTTACGATCCAGTTTTTTTTCAAGAACAACATTTGCTTTTTCAAGTTTTTCAAAATAAGCCTCAAATTTGTTATTTTTCTTTGAAAAATCGAGTTTGGCATCCTCAAAATCTTTTGTCTTCTGAGCTAACAGAATTTCAAGCTCATGAATCTTAGAATCAACATCAAATATAGCATTTAATTGTACCTTAGCCATTGGCTCATCATCAAAAATGGGTCTGATATCCGCATCATTGACTGTGTGATCATTCCCTGAGCTGTTGCTGGTATGCTGCTTTTCGGATTCTGTTCTGCTGCTTTCTGTATCAATCGAAGAAGCATCCAATGCTTGATCTATATCGACAGTGCTCTCTTTCGTCTGCATCAGTCTTTGATTCACCCTTCTTTGAAGGTGCCTTTGATGGCGTGTTCTTTCAGCAATTGACTTCTTTATATTACTCATATGTTGAAGAAGTGTCTCTTTGAACGCTTGAAGATCTACAAGAGTATATTTTGTAAAGTATGTGCTTGTGAACTCTCGATCGTTTTTGGATAAGCCACTTGAGTCAATGAATTGCTGGAACTGATTGTTGAGAGCTAAAAGGACCTCTATGGATATATTCTCTTGAAAATCATCTCTGTCAAGTTCTTGTTGAAGATGTTCCACATTAAGTAGCATCGTTCTGATGAATGTCTCAACATCTTGACCAAACAGTAGAAAGAATACCCGTTTGAATCCAATTTCAAGACGAGTGCCTTTTAGGTCTTCTCTTGAAAGAACCTGAAGGTGTGACTAAAGCAACTTTATGTGTTCCATGCATCTTTCTTTTGCTTTCGACATCTTGTATTTGATTGCATGAAAGGTTTTGGTGGTAGAATCCTTGTTAGAAGGTTTACTGATATGAGTCTCAGTATTTGTCTTAACCTCTGGATTCTGCATCTTCTCTTTATTCATCTCAGTCATGGACGTTGTTGGTGTTGAATCCACAAAGATGTCCATTGAACGGATGTCTCGGAGAGGATATGATGTGTATGGATTACGGATCTTAGTGGATGTGTTGTGATTTGATTGTGGTTGAAATTCCGAAAAAAATCTGATTTTTTCTCAGTCCGACAATAAATTCCTCAGTCCGACAAAACGGTAAACCCAAAAAGTTTGAATCACCAAATTTTGAAATCGAGTTAGAAATAGCCAATAACTAGTAGGGACAAATTTTGAAAGATGAAAATTTTAAAGAAAAATAAAACCTGAAAAATTTGAAATTTGGCCTAAAAATTTGAATTTTGGTCCGAAAATTTGAATTTTTGGTCGAAATTTTTTTCATATTGCCAAAATTTGAAATCGAAGCTTAAATGGCCTAAAAATGGTCTAGGAAAAAATAAAATTTTCTATGGTTTTCCCGCCAAAAACTAGTCTAGATAGTGGCTAAGTCTGACAAATACTCGAACAAAATTTCCATTGGAATACCTATCGGAATAACTGTCGGAATGTTCTGTCAGAATGTTCCGTCGGAATGTTCTATCGGAATGTACTGTCGAAATGTTCTGTCGGAATGTTCCGTCAGAATGTTCTGTCGGAATGTGCTGTCGGAATGTTCTGTCGGAATGTTCCGTCAGAATGTTCTGTCGGAATGTGGCTGTCGCAATTTTGGCAGAGTAACGTCGCAATATGCCTTAAATTCCGTCGGAATCCACGATCACAATGTACGATCGGAATAACTCGTCGGAATAAGGTATCAGAATCCTTAGATCGCAAAGTAGAACCTTGTTGTTATTGCGATCTGGCCTCACTCCCTTTGTACTTTCCGATGGTTCAACTTGCTGGAAATTCGGAAAGATGAAAAACAAGAAATTTCTCAACTTTTGATCCAAAAGACTTGTGTTTTAGCCAAAACCAAGATACCCAAATCACTACTACAAGTATGTAGATGATTTGTATCAAGAATAGACCATAAAAAACACAAAAAAAATTTGGGACGTGAGATATAGATCAAAATAGCCACGAAAAATCAAGAACACAACACACGAATCTTCAATCACCTATCCACTATAGGCTCTTGATACCAAATGTTATTCCCATTCAATCCATAACACAAGATTTAGAAGAGATATTTAGAGAAAGAAAGAGAAGAAAAGTAGAGAGAGAAACAAGAGAGATTTTGGAAGGTTTATGTTACTAGAGAGAGAAAGTAAAATGAACCAACACCCTCTTCCACACATGGAAGAGGGTATATATACCCTTGGCATATGGGCCGTAGGTTTAGAATCCTTGGGCCGGGCTTGGCTTTGTTTTGGGCTTACGCCCCTAACTTATACAATATTAGCTTAAAGTCCAAGCCCGGTTTTCCCGACTAACCTATTACAATACAAGACCTTTAACGACTAAGATGACCTATTACATTCTTGTTCGACTATATAAAATATAGGGCTAACACTGTGCATAATTGAGGATCGAGTGACGACACAAACATTATTATTACACACCAAATATGACTACGAAAAGTTTTCGACCTAATCTTTGAAATAATTATATCATTTGAAATGAGAAAATATTATTACCATCGTTTTAAGGAAACAAATCAAACATTTTTCATCCACTTTAAAAACATACTTTTGCTTTGCCTTTTTATGAGGAAAATAAATAAATAATTAAATAAAGAAATCGATACCATTTGCATTTGGTTCACCAAAACATTTCACACACTCGTATATATTTTCAAAATAGACTATTCACCAAATAATGGTAAGGTGGTTCAAGATTAAAGATCATTGCAAGCACAAAAAGTAATAAAATCAACAATAAATGAGGTCGAACGAGGTAAACTAGCAATATATATGCCAACGGAAATTAACTACATTAGAGATGAAGATACTTCGAAGATATGACAAGAGTTTCGGGACAACAACAACGATCTTATAAATACGTGGAGTAATTATTGAACATCAATACAAGCGTCAAAATAGACAACGATCATAATTCCCATCGTCTCGAGTTGCACACACATTCCACCAAGGGTATACGGGGAGAGGAGAAGAAGCACCTGGTCAAATAGAAACAATTTCACCAGGAAGATCGAGTTTTTTCACCTCTACAATTTGGTAAAGCGGCTTCGCCTCCTTGCTTTTGTTCAATATAAATAAATAACCACTTTAATGAAGATTTATATCATCATTCAAGTAAATACAAAATTTTAGGTTCCATTAACCGAAAGAAGAAAAGTTACGGCGTCCATGAACATGACAAAAATACACTGGGTGGCATACCCTTATTATCATGTAATAGTGAAGTAGCAATTCAAAAGTAAATTATGGTCTCACACCATGGACAATTTTAAAACGAAAAATCACACGACTACCCAAGTTCAGATATAGACTCACAAAATTAAAGAAGAGATGCCGTATGATCGAACCATCGTGACTCAAAACATTAGATATACATCTTTATAAAATAATATACAAGTAGGCTTGTGTTGGGTAATTCATCTTCATATTCTAATTAATGTTACCTTGTACATTGTAAAACGATCATTTGCATATTTTTAATTTGGGTTACACCATTAAAGAATTTATACCTTTCATTTTCAACTTACAAAGTTTTCATTTCTGAAAATATCACAATCTCAAGAAAATTACTAACATTAGTGGATTCAGTGACTCGGTTATTATAACTAGTAAAATCATTAGTTTTGAAAATATCCATCCCACTTATGTCAAAATCTCATTAATGTTCATATCTTAAGTACCAAAAACGTACATAGTAAGTATTTTTAAAGTTTTACGTTATTATTATTACGACTTATCTTATCACGTATATACAAGTACCCAACATGACTCAAACTAGTCCAATTAACTCTTAAAAATCAACCTTTGACTTTTTATCATACATATGTTTACCTTAAAACTGATTTGTTAAATCATATTCGCGCAATTCGACCCAAATGCTAAAGAGGTTTCAGGTAGTATTATCTCGGACAACTTACTGATTTTAGTCGAGACTTGAATCTCGATAATAATAATAATGAAGTAGGTGATCAAAATGCTTATTTCAATAATTCTAAAATATAGAAAATTCAAATTTTAATCCTTAGCCTATTATCAAACGATTTTAAAATTAACACATCTCACAGCAGAATAAAATCACATTCCATAAACTTTTAATAATTTGTTTCCATGCGTTAGAATTTCTCACTTAAAGTGTATATTTTGATTTTATCCCAGTTTATTCACTACAACGAGTGACGGATTCCAGTTTATACCAATGCATTCGTAAATATAACTTGACCTTAGGTATAAAATAAAACCAGTTTTAAAAAATCTCTAGCTCCAAAATACATGACCAATTTTTTTTCTACTCATTTTCTGTATTAAAAGATACGCCAAAAGTTTGCTATATTGACCCAAAATTAATTCACACCAAACCTCAAGCCGTCTATACTCGATATTCGTATCCTAAATTTTATTATAACTCCTTTCTCAGATTAAATTAAACAAATTCTTAACAAATTCATCACAAGCTTCTAGTATCAAATTATTAATATATGAAAACAAGGGTTTTACGAGTAATATAAATTACTTATTATGATCTACCAACCAAGGTTAAAAGAAATTTTTTTTTCACTTTATCCATTTATTCTCTATACAAATTCTACTTTGTTACAAGACACACCATAGGTCATTTTTATCCAAAAGTTTCATTCACCATTTTTTAATATGTAAAACACTTTATGTTTAAATCATTCAATCAACAAAATTTAATTTTTATTTAACTCGCACAAATGCCGGACCTCGTCATGTATAACATCGAATTCAAAATAATGAAACAACAAGACAAATGCAATAAACGGAACGAGAATACGTAGGTCAACTAAGTGTTGTTATCGGCCTCAGATGAGTCTCGAAATCGTACCCCACAAAATTAACACAAACCAACCAAATTTCAAGTTATCGCGATTAATCACAACGCTAGTCTATTTTTAAAATGCATATTTAAATTCAAGTAGGATGATAAAAACGATCAGATGGTGATACGCCTCAACCAGGTTTTATAATATACACATATGATTCGTCGCTAAGATGTACGCATCGTTGATTATACTTCGGCTATGCTATGGTTACGCCAACTAATATATCAAACCCATAAGGAATAAAGGAAATAAAATAGTACGTAAGTAAATTACGTTTCAAAAGAAAATGTCCCAAAATGACACATCACGGTGCGATAACGAAAATCGAGATCAATCTAGTCGATATACAATATGTTACGAAGCGTTATCTACGTATCTAGAGTATCAAACGAGGTTCACACTTGGTTATTCGAACAATAAATTAATTATCAGGATTGATAATTAGCGGTGAGGCCGAACTCTCTACAAAACCGCATTTTAAATGTACGATAATCACACAAGGGCCATTACTTCGCGTGCAATTCCTTTAAATACCATAGTATATATATACCTATACATACAATCATTCCTACATACACATAGGATCACAACGCAGTGTTGCCATGTAATGCAATGTAGCCCGTATGCCAATTACATGCAACATATATGATAGTCGTATAAATGTTTGCAAAATACGATATTAAGTACTCGACGTACACAACAACATATCTCAATATATTATCATAGTATATACTTACTAATTACTAGGGAATTCATATCAGTTTGAGGGATACATCTAAAATATAAAGCAATGCTAAAGAAATCTTACCAGAGCCATGCAGGATAGTTGTGTGCTTGGACAATTTCTTACGACACCAAAAGTTATAGTTTAGGGTTTTCAAAATGACCTAGTTCTCTATAACTCAAGGCTCTGATACCAATCTCTAACACCCCCATCAAATGCTATGCGCAGCGGAACTACAACATTTGGGTGCTAGGCAGTTATCATTACACACAAGCTATTTCGAACGACTCAAAGAGACGTAGGAATTTAAACATTAATTAAAACAGTGTTAATACATCATTGTCTACTGTTTCCCAAACCCCATAGAAATTTTAAAACAGAGTTGCGTTTAAGTCCCCACTAAATCTTAACCCAAAAGTACATTACTTGTTTCACATGACATAATATAAAATTTTTGAGTATAAAAAGGGAGGAAAAACAAAGTAGACCGCCAAGCCATAACAACTTCCATCCTCGCATGCTCCGCTGCTATCAATCTTGGTTACCTGAAACACATGCTTAAAATCGTCAACACAAAGGTTGGGTGAATCTATAGGTTTATCAAATCATAGGTTGAACATACGTATTAAAACCAATCATGACCATTCAATAGCATTGTCGTAAACACAATCTATTATTCAAGGATATTATATTTAGCATTAGCTAATAATTGTGTTTAAGCTCGTGACACTAATCCGTTAACTCAATCACCCGCGTACATTTACTGGCATGATTTAAGTGAAACCAGTGCCCCTTCTAAAGGCATTAGTTATAATCATACCTTATTTCTTATCACAAGTTATCCGTCCGCAGAGGGTACTCAACGTACTAGCTCTCGTCTCGAATAGGGTCGTCAACCCCATAGTACTATCAATTGTATAAGCGGCTATCTCCAACCCACACAAGGGCAAGACAATATTTAATAGTTCACGAATTTAGGGACTTTTACAACTAGGTACTTAACACAATTCAAGGCAACATTCGGGTCCAACAATCATTCATGACTTATGTTCATTTTCATTTAAATAGCATGTATCCCCTCGCGGGTAAAAACGTTTGAAATAAGTAAAGAGCGAGGCTATAGACTCACCTTGCGTAGTAGTAGTGGTTTTAGCGAAGACGTAACGAGAAATATCACCGACGATGTGGATGCCCGGGAAAATCTAACACGTGACCTAAAGAAACCAAAGTACGAAAACCAAATCAATACTCCGTGTACATTATTGTACTAAACAATTAATGCTTATGAAAACTCACGCCAAAACCAAACAAGTAGTTGTTACTAGACTTATACCATTTACCTACGTATTTAAAGTTGCTTCCCATTTTATAACTTTGCTGGTACTTACCAAAAGTACGTGTTATTTTCTATGAATTAAGAATTCCTATAAATTACAAGAAAATTTGGAAAAATACCTTATAACCTGTAGAAAACCCATTTTAAATCCCATAAAAAGTTTCCACTTTTATGACCCGTTACTCATTACATCACTAGACGTAAACTTTTTGGACTGATTTTGCACTTCTAACATGTAAGACTTGTTTGACCCATTTGAAAGACACCATTAGCTAATTTGACCATTTAGTATAAAAATAGACTAAAAAATGCAGGTTTGAAACCAAAGAATAACTTTCAAGTATTTATAAAACTCTATCTATGGTCCCCGGGATTTGACCCAAAACCAAACATAATTTCGGATTATGTTGATTCTCATCTCCCGGTACACGAACTTTCAAAATTACATAACTTTTGACTCGTTTGGAGTCGTAAGCTCTACTTTATACCAAAACGAAGCTAAAACAAAGCTCTACAACTACATCCAATGTTTATGACCTGTTTACAAAGTTAAACCCACGAAAAACATGCCTAAACAGTCTGGTCTAAAATCACCCTTCCAAAATCATAACAAATCACCATTCCAATCACACCTAATGATTCCTAGACCTATTCTAACATCTTATAACCAATCCCAAACACCCCAAACAGCTTATAACACTAAGAACATCAAATCCTCATCAAAATCCAATCCTAAATCATACATGCAATTAGTTCTACCCATTTAAAAACACCAAAAAGAACATCTTAAACAAGAACCCACAACACAATACATTAAAATCATCAAACCACAACCAAACTCATTTTGGCCGTGGGTTTGGTGTAGGCAAAACACCCCAACCATTTTGTTTTTAGTAAATTTTATGGATGATTATCCATTATCCAATCACTAGTTAAACATCCCACTAGTTTAATTACATAAAAACATATTTTTGAAAAACCATTGATTCTTGAAAAATTAATGTTAATGCATGTTGTAAAAAACTACATCAAAAAACTTACAAAGATTAATTAAGAGGTGGTATAAGCTTGGATTTAATCAAATCAAAAAAAAATAATGGTGGTGGTTTTAGGGTGGAGGCCGACGGGCAAAGAAGAAAAGGGAGAGAAAAGGAGAAAATTTTGTGGAGTGTTTGTTTGTGTGTTTTTCATCTAACCCCTTTTGTGAAATTTGGAGGGACCTTGATGCAATTTTGGCTATCTTTTGGCCTTAGTGGCAAATCCATCTTTAAAGAGCGGGATTATGACTAGTAGTTGATTTTAAAAATTTACGGGAGTCGGGGGTCGCCCCGAACACTTGAAAATACTTTTAAATGGTTCAAACGCACACAAAACGAATATACACATGGTTCCGACTCGACTTAACACGTAATAAAAATAAAATCTCGAAAAATTCAAATATCCATCAATCGATAACAAAAGATAAATTTTGGGCATCCGTCGGTATCGTAGTCGTCATCGGTTCTTCTTAAATCGTCAAACGTTAAAATTTAGGCCTCGATCATTGGTTTCAAATTAAACCGTCAAATATAAAGCAAACGAAATTTCTTAAAAATTTCAAAAATATTCGTAAATCAGGATTAAATAAATGACGTTGGGCTCGGGGTATCACATCCTCAAGTTAGTCGCAACTTAAGAGAGATGCTCATACCGAACAGCTCTTGAGACAATAACTTAGCATCATACGACACATTCACAGGCATGATTCATGACCCGCATGAAAGTACTTGGAGAATTAGACAACCCAAATGGAATCACTAACCATTCATATAAACCTTCACGAGTCTTAAACGTTGTTTTCCATTTATCACATGGTCGTATACGTATTTGGTGATACCCGCTTCGAAGATCGATCTTTGAATACACTTTCGAACCAGCAAGTTGATCCAACATGCCATCTAAGCGAGGAATCGGATAATGATACTTTACTATGATCTTGTTTATTGCCTGACTATCCACACACATACACCACAAACCATCTTTCTTGGGAGTTAAAAGTGTAGGAACCGCACACGAGCTCATGCTTTCTCTTATCAACCCCTTTACCAAGGCTTTCTCAACCTGTCGTTGTAATTCTTCATGCTCTTTTTGGCTCATGCGATATGCTGGTTTATTAGGAAAAATAGAACCCGGAATAAGGTCAATTTGATGTTGTATATCCCTCATTGGTGGCAACCCTGATGGAAGTTCTATGGACATCACATCAACATACTTTTCAAGAAGTGGCTTCATAGAATTATGGGCTGAATTAGGTGTTTCCACCGCGTGAACCACCAATGCGAACAAAACCCTGGATTCATATACCTTACCCATGAAGCTGGACATCGAAAGACAGTTCTCGTTGGCCCTTTTAGAAGGTTTGGTGAGACTGAATTCTTTTGATGGAACGAGTGTCACCTTAAGATGGTCTTTATTGAAAGTGTACGTATTTGACCTACCATCATGAGTTGTGCAACGATCATATTGCCAAGGTCTTCCAAGAAGTATGTGACAAGCGTCCATTGGAACAACGTCACACCAAGCATTATCAAAGTACTTTTGGCCAATTGAGAAAGAAACCAAGCTTCGCGTATCCACGTTCACCTCATTTCCCTTCTTGAACCAACTTAACTTGTATGGTTTTGGATGTTTCTCTACCTTCAAACTTAACTTGTCCACAGCTTCACGAGAGATGACATTCTCACAACTCCCACTATCAACGATAAGTTTGTAGACTTTTTCTTTGATGGTACAATTCATGTAAAATATGTTGTTTCGAAGCCATTCACCATACTCCTCTTTTGGCAACAAAAGAGACTTCTTTATAACCAACATTTGACCGGTATCACCATAAACAAAATTTTCTTCCTTGTTTTCTTCGTACTCATCATAACTAGGTTCGATGGTATACTCTTCCTTATTATATATAGCCCAAAAGAAATAGAATCATGGAATTATCTCCGAGAGCTGTTACTTATTCGGCGCTATATCACAATTCATTAATTCTCGGGCATAGCTGTTCACGAAACGTGGCATGGGAC
This sequence comes from Glebionis coronaria, assembly GCA_025667525.1. Lineage (NCBI taxonomy): Eukaryota > Viridiplantae > Streptophyta > Magnoliopsida > Asterales > Asteraceae > Glebionis > Glebionis coronaria. Next base: position 192,052,511 of record CM046876.1, on the reverse strand, counting down.
ATCTTTTAGCGGCGGGTTAATTCCGAGCGAGAGGTCAAACCAATCCCATTCATCTTGGTCTGATCCGAACGGATCTTCATAATCATCACTTTCATGCTTCTCATTTTCTATCATTAGTTGCTTACCTCTCTCTTTTCTACAATCTGAAGATCTGTGGCCAGGTTCCCCATACTTAAAGCATTTAAAGGTTTTGGTCGATGAACTACTAGTGTTTCCAACTCCTCCACTTCTGCGCCCTGTAGTTGGTCTCTTGGACATACCAACATCAGATTCTGAACTTTTAGCACCATGTTCAGTTTGCTTCGGGCCAGCAAATTTGTTTTGTGATGCCCTACTATGATTTCCAGATCTTGTTTGTTGTTTCTCTACGGCTAAAGCCCTTTGGTATACCTCAAAGACTGTCCAAAAGGTATAGAGACAAAGCACATCTTGGATGTTTTGGCGCAAACCACCTAAATACCTTGAAACAAGTTGTTCTTCACTGTCTGATATATCATTACGTGACACCAACTCATAAAATTTTTCGGTGTACTCCTTTACACTCCTGATTCCTTTCCTTAGACTTTGAAATCGCTAGAACATTGTTTGTGTATAATTGAACGGAAGGAAATTCTCCTGGAGTTTCTTTTTCATCTTATCCCAACTTACTATTTTTTGTTTTCCTCTTCTTTCTCGCATCAACTGCAGTTGCTCCCACCACGCAGATGCTCGGCCTTTTAACTTGATGGCTACCCATTTTACCTTCCGGTTTTCAGGTGCATCCTTAAATTCAAACACCCGCTCAACGGTGTTTAACCAGTCAATGAACTCCTCGGCCTTTAAAGTTCTAGAAAAGTCTAGAATTTCGACTTTGATTCTAGCCTCCCACCGACGATCATTATGCATAGGTAGTTCACGTTCACGAGGATGCTTATGAAATGGGTTTTGGAAGGCATCGTCTGACTCGAAATCTTCTTCCTCCTGAGAAGGTTCGAGTTAGGCCAAACGCTGGGTTAGAATCTCTAATTGTCTCCTTAGTTCATTCATTTCTTCTCTTGGATCGACATGTACATTGGTATGTGCCCTTGGATGCCTATGTTTAGGAGGCATGATGAAGCAAAAACACAAACCACAACCTCTCTGATACCAAATGGTGCAGTAAACCGCAACTAGAGAAGTATAATGACCAGAGTAAGGGTGATTCTTATTATAGGAATAATCAAGCTGAAAAAAGCTTATTACATAAACATATTTATTTTTGGTTGTCTGCCTACTATTGCTGAGATCAGGTCATTTTATAGACCAAAATGAACCCATCAGACCCTTATTTAATTTCGACTTTTAGACTACTAGAACTTTTAGACTACTAGAACTTATTACTAGACCACTAGACTTCCAAAACTGACAGACAACATAATTATTGGTGCATGAGGTTCTATGGTGATGAGTGGATTTATCTGGATATAGGTGTGGTGGATCTAGCAAAAACAAACATCACAACTCGCGGATTTTGCCAAATGTATTGGTAGTGGCGATCTTAAAAGTATTTGTGTGGTTTTATCGAATGGTTTTAGTTTTCTTTATGAAGACTAGCATGGTATCCACGCAATGCAGCAACGGGTACCCATGACTTTTTTTAATCAAATTAATATTTGAAGGTAAAAAAGTTTGAATCAAAATAAAATAAATTAAAGATCACGAAATGTTAGAAAATACGATGAAGTCAACTTATAAAAAATAGATTAAAATATATTTCAACTTAAATATAGATGTGGTTTTTCGTTAGTTGTTAAAAATTTGTTATAAAAGAGATGAATGATCAAAACTACACCACTTTATCCTAATTAAAATTAATCTAATGATTAAGATTTACTCATCTTATTTTAATTTTAAGTTGTTAAAATGGAATATATTTTGAGTTTTAGAGTAAGATCGAAGTTAATAATGAAAATAGGCTCTTTATAAAGTATTATAAAAGAATTTTCACTTGCTCTGTGTATTATCATATATGAAAAGAGTGACTTAAGGAGTAGAAAAATTAGTAGTCTTATTACCAAAAAAACTAGCACCACCTCATTGCATCAGTTTCGAGTTAAAACTTCTCATAGTTGTGGTCTTCTATGTTCGGACCCGAAAAATATGTCGGCTTAATGATTTTAACCCAGAAAAAATTAGGTTGCTAATCTTTTTGTGAAGCAAAATTGAAAAACTGAAACCACACAAATTCCAGTAAGTGTTCCACATCGTTTAGTAAATATAGAAAAAAGTATATCCAAGGAATTTCACTCATTCACGAGATGTCGAGGTTAGTAGAGGTTGGTGGATCCTTAGGGTATGATGTCAAAGGGTGCAATAAAAGTATTTCTCGATTGATCAACAAAATTGGAGTTTCTATAGTTGATAAATGAATGTTCTATCGTTGAATATCCGAGGCACTAAGAAACGAAGGAAACATGAATGGGTTAAGGAGCTTTGTTTTAAGAATAACATTCATTTCGTTGGCATTCAAGAGTCCAAGATGACACGTCTTGAATTGTTCCGTATCAAATCCATGTGGGGAAACTATAATTTTTATTATGCTTGTAGTTTATCTAGAGAGATCAGGAGGTCTTATTTCTATATGGGACCGTAACTTATTCTCTAAAGTAAATATTTGGTGTCACGATTCATACATCATTGTTGAAGGTAAATGGTCCCATTCTGACGATACTTATTTCATGATTAACGTGTATGGGCCTCAAAATCCAGAAGCCAAAGCTCAATTATGGTACTTGTTACATAATACATGCATGACCAACACAGTAAATTTATGTTGTTTGGAGATCTGAATGTTGTTCGTGATGAATCAGAGAGGTATGGCTTTGTTTTCTCTAGGGATGAAGCAGACTTATTTAACACGTTTATTAATAATTCTTACTTGGTTGACCCTCCTTTGGGTGGGTGGCTATTTACCTGGATGAACAAGGCCGAAACAAAAATGAGCAAGCTCAATCATTTCTTAAATTCAGCATCTATATCAGATTCTATTCCAGATGCTCATGTTACCGTCTGGACCGGTTGTGGTCTCACTACAACCCGATTATGTTCCATGTTTGCAAAGTGGATTACATGCCTATCCCCTTAAAATGTTTTCACTCTTGGTTGCATCGAAACGATTTGGATGAGATAAAATCTCAGTACTCTAATGATCGTTGTTGTGACACCCCCAAATTGAGTCAAATGCAGCGGAAATAATATTTGGGTGTCGCGTAGGTGGATCAACGGCAGATAGTATGTAGAGCAACAGATAAAAGATTATCATTACATTTATTATAATAAAAGTGAAAATGTTATTAAAATTGTCTTAAACATTATTCAGCGTTTGGAATCATTCCCCAGTTTATAAAACCCCAGATGAGCTCTATAAATGCAGCCTATCATGATGCTTGATTCCATGCACGTCAATACTTGCTTCAGTTTCCTGAGAAAACATGCTTAGAGGTTCAACATAAAGTTGGTGAATTCACAGGTTTAATAAAATGAGTTTGGACAATAAACATTCACTGAAGTAGTAATGCACTAAGCATCAACACTTAAAAGTAATTACATTCTCATACTGCCCGAAACTGAGACTTGACAGTTAAGTCCTCAACAAATGAGGACCCTTCGCATTAAATGCACCCAATAATAATAAGTTCTGACATGTGAAACATCTGTTGTCCTGGCCTAGGCACAGTGAGCGCTACTCACCCAGATGGGGATGGTCAATCCCAAATAGATCTATTTATAACATTCAGGCAATTCAATAATTCTAACAGTTTCAGATGCACGGGTCATGCGGGTTCATCTACAATAGGAAAATGTAATCAAGGTTTCGTAGTTCAGTTTATGTCCATCAAATAAAATATGTTGCATGTTTTCTTCCCCATAAAAGAGTTTAAAAGTTTATCAATATACAAAAGTGGGGCCATGAACTCACCTCAGTAGTACAACAAATAGTCACAAGATAATCTGATGTGATGCTCACGATACAGTCAATGACCTAAATAATTATAAGGTCTCAGTAAATGCATAACATAATGCATAAAAGTTTCAGAACAAGTTTGTGCATGCTTATACTAGTTTTAGGCATTTTATTACGATATTTGTAGTTTGGTTTATCGTTGTACAAGTTATAGAAGTATTTATTTTTTTAGTACAAAAATAATTAATATCGTTTCAATTAATTAATTTGTTTAATTAATATTCTCGTACTAGCACTGTTTATAAAGTAGTTTAAATATTTATAAAAGAAAGTTTTATATACATTTAAAAGTGATAAGAAATAAATATAATTAATATATTTATTTTTATAAGTTAATCATATTTAATTTATATCTTATATATAAATAGTGTTTATAAAATGTATAACATTTTAATTTAATTCAGTATTCCCGATATTTGTATAAGTATTAAATTATAAGTTTGTGAAAATATAACGAGTGTTGGACTTTTATAATTATTTAACTTTTACCTTTTTAATATTAAAATCATATATATAATTAGGGTTTAATTTAAGTTTAGGAAAATTATATTTTAGACCCTTGATTAAATATAATATTCCTAGGGTTCGTTTAACTTTCAAATAATGGAAAAACAAGTCCCTCCCTAGTTACACGTGTAACTAGGGTTTATAAAAGTTTCACATGATGTCATTATAGGTCCTTATGGTATTCGATTATATTTAGGTTTAGCATAAGTTTCATAAACGCCCCCTAGGGCTCTAATTAAGTTTCGGTAAAAGCCAAAACAGCCCCTAGGGTTTGTTTAACTTTACTAGTTTGGCAAAAAGGGTCCCTAGGGTTCCTAATACTTTCGGTAAGTGGCAAAAGGGGACCCTAGGTTTCTAACTAAGTTACATAATTAAACCTAACCTATTAATAATTAAAATTGAGTCCTCCAACTATGTTCAAGTCTCGAATGATATTAAAATACCACCCTAGACTCTCGACAAATTATAATATAGGTTCTTTAGTTTTATCTTTTGTTAAATTGAATTTCTAAATGTGTCCATTTAAGTCCCTAAACTTATAATAATTACAAAATCAACCCGAAAACTTTATGTTTAACCTTTTTAATCCGAAACTTCATAGATTTACTATTTTAATCCAAAACTTTATAAAATCATAATTTTAACACCAAAAGTTTTATAATAACATTATTTAATAAAATAAAGTTTATTTTTAGGTAAGCTTATTCTAGTGGGCTTAATAGCTTAATTTCTATAAGGCAATTAGTGAGCTTAATAATCTAAGGCAACTAGTTATATTTTTAGTTAGTAACTTTAGATCTAGTGATTCTAGGCTTGTCTAAACATTACAAAGTTAACCATAACACGAAACCATGAGGATAAACCCCTCGTCTAGTATTTATGAATGCTTAGGTTTTCATGGTTTTTCTAGTTAAGCATGTTCATGAGGTTATGTTTATTATGGTTAACAAGATTTTATATCACACTAAATAATAAACCCATTTTAGCCGTGACCCTATATAGTCTAGGGTTTCTTAGATTTGTTTCAAGGTTAAGTTCTTACTAGTGATATGCATGCATATGTTCATGTGTATGAAAAGAGATATATTGAAAAGGTAGGTTTCATGTTACTTACTCGTTTAGATAGATCTAGGAATGGATAGTGAATTAGTAGTAATTTGAGCTTGGTTTCAACAATGGTGGTTTCTTGTGAACAACTTCTAGCCGTGGCCTTCACTTGAGCTCCTAGGGCTTTCTTGTTGTCTTGTAGTGTAAGTTAGATGTAGTAAAGAGTAATGATTTGTATTTATGTTGTATGAGACATGACTTTAAGGTTAGTAAATGAGGTATTAATGGAGGTTTTGGTGAATCTTGGTGATGAACAAATTAGAGCCGAGAGTTATGAGGAGAGAGTGAGGGATGATTTGAAATATTTTGTGTTGTGAATCTAGTAGGATTCAGATCTAATAAGGAAATGGGAAGATCAGGTGTATCTCTAGTATAATACTTGAGTATCCTAGTAAGATATATGTAAGATATGAAGAGATTGTGTATGTACTATCCCAAAACTAGCAACAATTGACTTCCTTCCATCCTCACTCTTGTCGTGTGTTTTGAGTCAAAGGGTAATGTCTCAAAATAGTGTATGTGTAAGGTAGTATAGTGAGTTGTATGGTGGCATAGTATAATACTTGACTTTGGGGCATGGTGACTTGTAAGATTTAATGATTAGGAGTAGTGCATACATACATATACACGGCACATGTATGTATTTTTGGAGAAATGTGTTAATTTGTATCAAGTGTTGGGAGTTAATAATTGTCCATGTATTATAGTGTATACAATTGTTAAGTTTCTAGGTATTTTGGTTAAACTTTTAGGTAACTTGGTGAAAGTATATAATGAGTATATCATTATAATTATTTTACTTGAATAAAGTAAATAAATGACAATGTGAAAATAATGTACACTTTTTTAAAGGGTTAGGTGTTTGTTCATAGTATGAAATATATGTAAATATGTACATACAAATATAAATCCAAGTACTTAATAAATTAAGTAAATAATGATGCAGTGTATCAAAAAGTGTGTACTGAGGTGATTAGTCCATGTTCAATCATGTGGCCAGTCAATTGCCAAAGTAGTCAATAAGGACTAAAGGTGTGGCCAGTCAATTGCCAACGTAGTCAATAAAGACTAAAGGTTCATATAAATGTGCAAATAAATATGAAATGATGGTATGACAAAAGTATATCATTATTAATAAGTCATATAAAAGTGGAATTGTATAGATTCCAAAAATAGTAAGTACAATAGTTGACAAAGTCAATAAGATAAAATCAGAGGTTTTACAGCACCATCCCGTTATTTTAGCTTTGTCATCAAAGCTTAAGATGAAGTCACTGGTCAGGTGAACAAGTGTGGGTACTTGGTTTTGAACGAGTCTTCTCGTTCCCAAGTGAACTCAGGACCTCTCCTCGAGTTCCAACGCACTTTGATCAACGGGATGCGACTGTGTTTCAATTTCTTAACCGTCCTCTCCATGATTTCTACAGGTTCTTCTATGAACTGGAGTTTGTCGTCAAACTGAACTCCTTCCAATGGCATAGCCAATGGTTCTTCAACATAGCACTTCTTCAGGTTAGACACGTGAAAAGTAGAGTGTACCTGACTAAGTTGCTGGGGCAACTCTAAACGATAAGCTACTTCCCCGATCCTGGCTATTACTTTAAAAGGGCCGGCATAACGTGGATTCAGTTTCCCACGTTTGCCAAAGCGTACAACACCCTTCCAAGGTGATACTTTGAGCATGACACGGTCACCTACTTCAAATTGCATAGGTTTGCGTTTCAGGTCCGCGTAGCTCTTTTGTCGATCACGAGCAGCTTGGATTCTTTGCTTAATGAGGACGATTTTGTCTGTAGTCTCCTGGATTAATTCTGGTCCAGTGAGCTGAAATTCACCTACTTCTGCCCAACACACAGGTGAATGGCACTTTCGACCGTATAGCGCTTCAAAAGAGGCAACCTTAATACTGGCGTGATAATTGTTGTTGTAGGAGAATTCTACTAACGGAATGTGGTCAACCCATCCATTTCCAAAGTCGATCACACATGCTCGTAGCATGTCTTCTAGAGTCTGAATGGTTCGTTCACTTTGACCGTCAGTCTACGGATGATAAGCGGTGCTCATTTCCAAATTGGTACCAAAGGCTCGTTGGAAAGTAATACAAGATATTTTCTTATATAAAATTTTGTTCGTCTCGATTCAATTTGAATTGACCGTGGTTTTAAGTGTGACTCAGTCGTTCTTGGTGGAAAATAAAGTGGTGTGATTATCTATTTTAAACTAAAAGTAAAAATTGAAAATGAAAATGTCGTTTAGTAAAAATGAAAGCTTTAAAGGTTAAACTAAAAATTAAGGCTAAAAAATAAATGAATAAAAATTAAAACTTTTAAAAGTAAATTTAAAACTTAAAACTTTGTAAAAATGTAAAATTTATAAAAACTTAATAGTAGGACAAAACACTTTTGAAAATAAACTAAGTAAAATTTGGAGGGAAAAATTAAGGTTTGAAAATTAAAGTTTGAAAAATAAAAATTTGAACATAAGTCGGAATCCAATCCAACACCTAAGTCTGAATGAAAATCACTCAACTAATTCGGAATACTTGGTGTGCAACTTAGTTCGGAATATGACGTTCCCAACCTAACTCGGAATCCACGATCACAAACTCAATTCGGAATACATGGTTCTGCTTGCAATTCGGAATCCAGGTAGCGTAATTAATTCGGAATATAACCTACTTCTTTTGGTTCGGAATTCGTGTACCAAACCTAATTCAGAATGACAATATCTGAGCTAATTCGGAATACAACATCCAGTTACTAGTTCGGAATCCCTTTTACTCACCTAATTCGGGAAAGAAAACAACTACTAATTTGGAATATAGATTCTGACCTAATTCGCAATTGACTACTTCACCACTAATTTGGAATATGTGATTCGAATATAATCCGGAATATGAGTATTCTACACAGTTTGGAATGAAAGATATGCATAAAATTCGGGAAAGGAAATCTTGGACCTAATTCGGGAAAAGGAAGAGTGCAAGTAGTTCGGGAAAAGCTGGATCCTCCACCTAGTTCGGGAAACTAGGATTTTAAGATAACCCGAATTATAACCAAAATAAGCAAAATCTATAATTAAGCTAAAACCAATTAAGCACTTATCTAAAAACTTAACCAAATCAATTTTAAGAAAAAGTGAATAAGCCAAATTTTAAAAACTTTTAAAAACACTAAATAAGCAAAATTTTAAAATCAACTTTTTTATAAAAATATAAAACTATAAAAATCAACTTATTTTAAAAACTAATAAACATAAAAATTAAGCAATAAGCACCTTAATCTCAAAACTTTAAAACACACCAACTCAATAAGCACAATCCACTAAGCAAACCAATCACATAATCAAAAAGATGAAATCAACTACATGATTAATTAAGCAAAAATAATAGATAATGATTAAGAAAGGTAGAATGAGAATTTATTAAAAATATTTATTATATTAAAGATTAAGATCAAAGATTACAAGATTAAGATGAATGTTTTAAAAGCTTGAAAGAAAACTAGAGAGAAGAAAAATAAAACACACTTAATTACCTACTAAAATTAAAGACTAATTAACTAATACCCTCCTAATGAAGGATTAAGAGGGTATATATAGGAGAAGGGGAGGGTCTTGTGTCTTTTCTCTTTCTTCTTGTCTTCTTGACTTTTAATTAACTCGTTTTTTCTCGACTTTGTCTCGGGATTAGTCGAATGATAACTTGAACTCGTCTTCTAAGTTTCTTCTTTTAGTAGGCTTGATTCTTCGACTTTGTTAAACTTTCGTCTTTAGACTTTTTCTTCGATAAATCTTTAGAATAGGCCTTTGACTTCCGTTCTTCTTGCACTTTTGATCTTTTGACTTCGTCTTTTGTCTTTTTCTTCGATAAAAGCCCGTGAAAGCCCATGTATTCTTCCCTTTTCACATTTGCTACTAAAACATAATAAAAAGACAAACCACGCATAATTCCGACATTTACGACACTAAATACACGTTTTGGCTTGGTTATTATTATAATTAAGTGGTAAAAGGATAAGTGTTTTCACACTTATTAAATCCCCTACACTTGACCATTGCAATGTCCTCATGCAATGCATTAATTTCAAAGCATAGTTTACAATTCTCATCATAGTTAACCCACCTTGTCCTTTATTAAATACTAAACATTAAGGAAACTTAAAAAGATAGAAAATTGCAAAATATTTAAAAGAAGAATAAGTAAAGAGATCTAAGACTTACATTGGGGTTTTGGTTGTCAAGAATGTTTATCACCCTCAAGTTTCACATTCTCCAAACCAAGCTTATAAACGAGATCATTGTTATTATAAGTTAGCAAACTAACACAAACTCATGTGGCCCAATTATTCACTTAGACTCCCTTATTCCTAGGTGTATCTCTTATATTTTATGATTGTCTTGAATGATCACGAGGATGCATTGTTTGACTTATTTCGATAGTTTATTTAGGCTGAAAATACAGTGGGACGATTTAATCAATAGTTAGCTAAAGGACAAAATCTTTTAAAACTGCTTCTCGGGACCTCTTAAAGTTCATATCTTGGCATAACTCGCTTCACGATTTGAGACCTTTCTCGGACCGATATTTGGCAGCGACTTCATACTTCAAATCTTGAGAGACGTTCTTGAAATTATGGTCTTCTCTTCATAATAGGAATTTCTTCACTTGAAGTTTTTGAGAGATTCTTCATACTTGGACCACGACTTCTTCATTTTTCTCCAATCTTTATTTTGGATTTTGATATACAACGATCCGTCTCCTTTTAGGACTTGGATCTATTTATCCTCATACCTTGTAAGGGTCTTTTTGGATAGACTTCTCCATGATCTTTAGGGGAGTATTTGCTTTTCGTTGTGTGTCTCGATCCTTCATATTGATTTTTGATAAATGATTCTTCATATCACTTAGGATCTTTAACAACAAAATGTAGCCCTCATGCCTTGTTAGGGCCTTTTCGGAGTCGCCAATCTTCGCATCCCGCTTCAATAAGTTATGCCTTGGCTGTGAACTCTAATTAATACCGAGCAACTTTTAAACGATCTTGTGCTAGAAGCTAAGTAACTTTTCAAATCGTACAACCTTATTTATTGCAAATATATTTATTAACAAGTGATGGGAGAAAAAGCTTATAATCAACTCATATAAATTCATGAAAGAATACCAAACTTATAATTGACTCTATCATCTCTCGTTCTCCGCAATTTAAAATCTCAAGGAATGAGACTCGTGGATGCTTAGCCAACTGAATCAAAGTTTTGGGTTTTCAAGTCATCTATAGGATCTTGCAACTTCTTAGACTCTTTTAAGTTTAGAATTCGCATTTTAAAGTTCCCTTGATAAACGACTTTCTAGGATCAATTATAGGAACTTGTGAAAAGTTCTTGTTCTTACCCGTAAGAGTTAAGACTTTCGCGTTTTAAAGTTCCCTATATAAAAGCCTAGCAAAACTTGACTTAAACACGTTAAGGATACTAGCTAGAAACTTAGATAAGTAAACTTGGGTTGAGTCAAAAGATTCATGACACTTGAAAATTTAAAACCACTTTATTAAACTTTATTTTAGCAAAGAAAGTAAATAACGATAACAAAGGAAAAACTACTAGGCCAAAATAGATTAAAAATTTTGAAAAATGTCAAAAAATTAGATTTTTCGGTTAAAATGAGGACAAATTCATGGAAAATCCCACTTAACTTCGATAGAAGTCCCCCTTACACTTGATATAAACATTGTCCTCAATGTTTAAGCATGTGGGAGTAAACTCCCCTACACTTAGGACATTGTGCACTTTTTTTAAATCTTGCTAAGGAAAGGACAACTATAGTGATTTCAATGTAAACATATAAGATATGAAAAATGAATCACGACAGTTTAGGATAGAACCGGGAAGACGGGTACACGGGATCACGGGTCGTCAAAAGTCATCAAAAGTGCTCTTTGAAGCTTTAATCCCTACACATCATAAGAAACAAGACAACAAACACCTACGTGGCTCCCCCTACACTTATTATGAAAACGGGTAAAGGATAGATCATCGGGTTGCCTCCCGAGAAGCGCTTGTTTTTGTTAACCGAGTCACGAGCCTGACTCGACCCAGAACTAATTCAAGGGAAACGTGGTGAGGGATGGAATCATCTCATGAGAGATGTCCTCACCAAAGTACAACTTCACACGCTGGCCATTCACTTTAAAATTTTGCCCATTTGGTTGCGATAACTCAATTGTGCCATAAGGGAAGATTTTGGCAACGGTGAATGGACCAGACCAACGGCTCTTAAGCTTGCCCGAAAAGATTTTCAACCGAGAGTTAAAGAGTAAAACTTGGTCACCTATGTGAAACTCTCGGTTCTTAATCCTAGAATCATGAATGAGCTTGGTTTTCTCCTTGTAGATCAATGAATTCTCATACGCTTCATTCCTAAGTTCATTTAGTTCATTGAGTTGGATCTTCCTAAAATCACCGGCTTTGTTGATATCAAAATTAGCCCACTTAAGGCCCAATAAGCCTTATGCTCCAACTCAATGGGGAGGTGGCATGCCTTTCCGTACACGAGACGATATGGAGTGCAACCAATAGGTGTCTTATATGCGGTACGGAAAGCTCACAAAGCATCATCTAACTTATCGGCCCATGAGGCACGATGCTCTCCCACAGTTCGCTCTAAGATTCTCTTAAGTCCACGGTTTGAAATCTCGGCTTGACCATTTGTTTGGGGATGATAAGCGGTGGAAAGACGATGATTGACACCGTACTTAGCCATGACTCTAGCAAATTGATCATTGCAAAAATGAGTCCCGCGCTCACTGATGATAGCACGAGGAACACCGAATCGAGCAAATAGTTGTTTCAGAAAGTTCACAACCACCCTCGCATCGTTAGTAGGTAAAGCCTTTGCTTCAACCCATTTATAGACGTAGTCAACGGCTACGAGGATGTACTTGTTCCCTTTAGATGATGGAAATGGCCCCATAAAGTCGATGCCCCATACGTCAAAGATTTCACATTCTTGGATGAAATTTTGAGGCATCTCATCTTTATGCGTGATCTTGCCTTGTCTTTGGCAAGCATCACAACACTTAACCATTTCATGAGCGTCATGATAAATGGTGGGCCAATAAAATCCAGAGTCGAAAACTTTCTTCGCAGTTTAGTTAGGACCAAAGTGACCACCGGTGGGTCCTTTGTGGCAAGCTTCTATGATTAGTAAAGCTGTCGGCCCATCAACACACCTACGAATGACAAGATCCTCACATTGCTTGAAAGGGTAAGGGTTTTCCCAATAATAGTGTTTAATGTCCTTGAAGAACTTTTTCTTTTGTTGGGACGTTAACCCTTCCATAAGAACACCACCCGCTAAATAGTTTGTAAAGTCTGCAAACCATGGGGTATCGTCAAGATTGGAGTTAATAGGCATCAAGGATACAAGGGGAAAGAGTCATTAATCTCTTGATTTGGGAGCTCCCCTTGATAAGGATCCTCGAGTCTACTAAGATGATCCGCGGCTAGGTTTTCTGCTCCCTTCTTGTCACGAATTTCAATTTTAAATTCTTGTAGGAGCAAAACCCAACGAAGAAGTCTAGGCTTGGAATCTTGTTTAGTTAACAAGTACTTCAACGCGGAATGATCGGTATAGACAATGGTGGTGGAAAGGACAAGATAGGGGCGGAACTTCTCAAAAGCATACATTACAGCTAAAAGCTCTTTTTCGGTAGTGATATAATGCAATTGATCCCCCGTCATTGTCTTGCTAGCATAATGGATTAGTTGGAAGTGTTTGTTCACTCTTTGTCCTAAAACCGCTCCAATAGCGAAATCGCTAGCATCACACATCAATTCAAAAGGTAACTCCCAATTAGGGGTAACCAAGACCGGTGCCTTAGTTAATTTATCCTTAAGAAGATTGAAAGAGTCAATACACTCTATAGAAAAGATAAAAGGGGTATCTTTTTCCAAGAGGTGGGTCATCGGGTGAGCGATCTTAGAAAAATCTTGAATGAAACGACGATAGAAGCCCGCATGACCTAGAAAACTTCTCACACCCTTCACGGTTGAAGGAGGAGGTAATTTAGCAATCACATCGACTTTAGCACCGTCGACTTCAAGACCGGCTTTGGAGATTTTATGACCAAGAACAATACCTTATTTTACCATGAAATGGCATTTTTCCCAATTTAGAACAAGACGAGTGTCTTCACACCGTTTGAGCATACATTCTAAATTGGCAAGGCAAGATGAGAAAGAATCACCATAGACCGAGAAATGGTCCATAAAGACTTCCATAGTTTCTTCAACCATGTCATGGAATATAGCCATCATACACCTTTGGAAAGTCCCAGGAGCATTGCATAAGCTGAAAGGCATTCTTTTGTAAGCAAATGTGCCATAAGGACAAGTGAATGTGGTTTTCTCTTGGTCTATAGGATCGATGGGAATTTGAAAATACCCGGAGAAACCGTCTAAGAAGCAATAATAGTCATTACCCACTAAACGCTCGAGCATTTGATCCATGAAAGGAAGAGGAAAATGATCCTTGTGAGTGGCATCATTAAGCTTACGATAATCTATGCAAACTCGCCAACCCGTGACAAGTCGATTAGGAATCAACTCGTTGTTTTCATTGGGAACAACGGTTATTCCGCCTTTCTTAGGCACACAATGGACGGGACTAACCCATGGCGAATCTGAAATAGGGTAAATCATTCTGGCATCTAGAAGTTTGATAACTTCTTTCTTGATGACGTCATGAATTTTTGGATTAACCCTTCTTTGGGTTTGGATTGTGGGTTTAAAGTCATATTCCATAAGAATTTTATGAGTACAAAAGTGAGGATCAATTCTGCGGATGTCGGAAATTTTCCAAGCAATTGCCTTCTTATGAGTTTTGAGCACATCTATAAGTCGAGATTTTTCATCCTCTTTTAAGTCCTTTGCAATGATGACGGGTAACTTCTTATTGGCTTCTAGGAAAACGTATTCAAGATGAGACGGTAATTCTTTAAGCTCTAAATCCGGAGGATTGTCGATGGAAGGTGTAAGCAAATTTGGATCATTGTGTGTAACTTCTATAGGGGAAGGAGGAGAAATATGGTCCGCATTGAGAAGTTTCTCAATGGTACGAATGTCTTCGTCCCAATTGGAGGGAGAATCGTCATATTTTAAGTCCACATCCCCTAAACTTGCTTCAAATTATTTTAAAAGAAAGTAACTTTCTCCAAATGGAGTCAATGATGGAGCAATAGAAGCTACGTTCTCAACATGAGGTAAAGGAGAACTCCCGCTCTTACAAGCCTCGTGAAAATGTGCTTCACATGCTTCGTCGAGCACATCAATGTAATTCACGGATTCGGGCTCATCGGGAAGTTTGGAAAGTTTACCCATGTTAAAGACGATTTTATCATCCCCGACCCTCATCATAAGTTCACCCGCGGTGACATCAATCAATGTACGCCCGGTTCTCAAGAAGGGGCGTCCCACAATTAAGGGAACACGGGGATCCATTTCATAGTAGACAATAACGAAATCGGCGGGGAAAGTGAATTTGTCAACTCTAACGAACACATCCTCGGCTATCCCCACCGGATAAGCAACCGATCGGTTAGCTAATTCCAGTGTCATGCGAGTGGGGACTAGCTCGGATAAAGATAATTGCTTCCACACGGACAATGGCATAAGATTTATACTCGCACCGAGATCCGCCAAAGCCATACACTTCTCTACACCCGGAAAATTACAAGGAATAGGGAATCGATCGTGATCTCCTAACTTAACCGGAAGTTTTCTCAAAAGAACGGTAGAACAATTCTCAATTAATTGGGTATTGGCGATATAGAGCAATTTTTCCTTATCACTTAAAAGATCCTTAAACATCTTAGCATATTTAGGCATGTGAGCGAGAGCCTCGGCAAAGGTGATATTGAAATTCAATTGTTTGAACATTTTTAGAATGTTCGAAACTTGAATATCATCCTTATTCTTTAATTTCTCTTTCCTCAACCTTGAGGAATAAGGTATATTGGGCTGAGATGAAGGCTTTGGAATGGAAGTCTCACTCACATCCTTAGGTGGAGGAGGGGTAGAAGTGGAAGGTGGAGGAACCGGTTTTGGAACCGAAGGTGTGGTATAAACTTGAGGTACGGGTGGAACATAAGGTGTAGACGAAGGCATAACGGGTGGTATGTCACAAGTAGAAGGTGAAGAATGGGAGGTAAAAGTAGAAGGAATGTCGGGTCCTTGGTTAGGTGGGGAATAAGAAGGTTCTACGATGTTCTTACCACTCCTAGTAGTGATGGCATTAGCGTTGGCCCTAGGATTCGTCACGGTGTTAGAAGGAAGAGCACCTTGGGGATTAATGGCTTGATACATTTGCATAAATTTCTTATCACTCGATTCTTGCATAGCATACATGGTTTTCTCATGTTCACTCAACTTATCACTTAACTTTTGAAGAACCAATTCCATTGAAGGTGTATTCGTGTCTGCCCTTGATTTTGAAAACCTTGGTTTGGATATTGTTGTTGATAAGCGTTGTTGTTATTAAAACCTTGGTTAAAGTTGTTATTTTGAAACCCTTGGTTTTGCCCATTAAAAGCCCCTTGATTTTGACCATGAAAATTCCCTTGATTTGAGTTATAATTCCTTTGATTATTAGAAGAACCCCCTTGGTAGTTACTTCTTTGGCCTTGGTTCCTTGGTGGATATTGTGTGTTGTTCAATTGAGGTGGTGGTGGTCTATTATGGGGTTGAAAACCGGGTGGAGCCAAATAATTAGGAGATTATAAGAAAGATTGTTAGCATCCACATTAGGCTTAAAATGCACCCTCTCATTGGTGTTATAGGCATACACTTCTTGGGGAGAGGGGTCATAGACCTTATCACAATTGTAGTAAGAGTGTGTCCACCACAAGTCTCACAAGACTCACTAAGGGTATTAACTTGAGCATTGTTGTTTTTGGCATTGTTAGCGGCTTGCAAAGCAAGTGCTTCAACAACTGAAGTAAGCTTATCAATTCTCTTGTCGGTCTCAATAGCACTAGCACTAGACACATTAGCCCGAACACCCCTAGTTTGAACTCTAGACTTATTCTCAATAATATCCCACACAGCATTAGAATACTTAACCAAAATGTTACCCCTCGAGGCACTATTTAGTGAATCTTGGTCATTCATGCTTAAACCATTGTAAAAAGTATTAATTTGATGCACTTTTGTAAAACCATATTGTGGACACTTTCTTAAAAGTTCCTTAAAACGGTCCCAAGATTCACTAAATGTCTCACCGTACTTTTGTTCAAAGTTAATGATTTCATTCCGCAAAGCGGTAGTACGTGAGGGTGGGAAAAAGTAGTTGATGAATTTGGTCTCTAAATCCGACCACGTAAGAATACTTTGTGGCGGTTCCTTTGCAAGCCAATGTCGGGCTTGTCCCTCTAAGGAGAAAGGAAAAAGTTGCAAGCGAATTACCTCTTGTGAAACCCCATTATACTTAACTGTATTAGTGAGTTGAAGGAACATTTTGATATGGTCATGAGGATCATCAAGTGTACGCCCCAAGAATGGTTGAGCAGAGACCATTTGAATGAAGCCGGATTTGAGCTCAAAGTTGTTGGCTCCAATCTCGGGTATGACAATAGCATCGGTGTTTCCCTCTACGTGCGATTGCAAAAGCTCGATCGTTGGTCGATTGTCCATGGCGACAATAGGTTGAGTTTCGACTTCGGCTTGAGTTGCTTTCTTCTTACGAGCACGGGTACACATACACACCTACAAAACAAAAAAGAAAGATAGACAAGAAATATTTTTGGTTTTTTATGTTTTTCTATCTTTTTGGATTTTTGAAAATTTTATATATTTTTTTAGGATTTTTGAAATTTTTGACACGAAAAATAACGTCCAAGAGTGAACGAATCCCAAAATCCAACGCGTCTCTCACTAAAAACCGTTAATTTTTACGAAAAGAGCCGGCAGCGATGCCATTTTATTACAAGGTTTTCACATAGTATGAAAATAAAGTTCGTCTCGATTCAATTCGAATTGACCGTGGTTTTAAGTGTGACTCAGTTGTTCTTGGTGGAAAATAAAGTGGTGTGATTATCTATTTTAAACTAAAAGTAAAAATTGAAAATGAAAATGTCGTTTAGTAAAAATGAAAGCTTTAAAGGTTAAACTAAAAATTAAGGCTAAAAAATAAATGAATAAAAATTAAAACTTTTAAAAGTAAATTTAAAACTTAAAACTTTGTAAAAATGTAAAATTTATAAAAACTTAATACTAGGATAAAACACTTTTGAAAATAAACTAAGTAAAATTTGGAGGGAAAAATTAAGGTTTGAAAATTAAAGTTTGAAAAATAAAAATTTGAACATAAGTCAGAATCCAATCCAACACCTAAGTCTGAATGAAAATCCTTCAACTAATTCGGAATACTTGGTGTGTTCCCAACTTAGTTTGGAATATGACGTTCCCAACCTAACTCGGAATCCACGATCACGAACTCAATTCGGAATACATGGTTCTGCTTGCAATTCGGAATTCAGGTAGCACAATTAACTCGGAATATAACCTACTTCTTTTAGTTCGGAATTCGTGTACCAAACCTAATTCGGAATGACAATATCTGAGCTAACTCGGAATACAACATCCAGTTACTAGTTCGGAATCCCTTTTACTCACCTAATTCGGGAAAGAAAACAACTACTAATTCGGAATATAGATTATGACCTAATTCGGAATTGACTACTTCACCACTAATTCGGAATATGTGATTCGAATATAATCTGGAGTCTGTGATTTCAGACCTAATTCGGAATATGAGTATTCTACACAGTTCGGAATGAAAGATATGCATACAATTCGGGAAAGGAAATCTTGAACCTAATTCGGGAAAAAGAAGAGTGCAAGTAGTTCGGGAAAAGCTGGATCCTCCACCTAGTTAGGGAAACTAGGGTTTTAAGATAACCCGAATTATAACCAAAATAAGCAAAATCTATAATTAAGCTAAAACCAATTAAGCACTTATCTAAAAACTTAACCAAATCAATTTTAAGAAAAGTGAATAAGCCAAAATTTAAAAACTTTTAAAACCACTAAATAAGCAAAAATTTAAAATATCAACTTTTTTATAAAAATATAAAACTATCAATATCAACTTATTTTAAAAACTAATAAACATAAAAATTAAGCAATAAGCACCTTAATCTCAAAACTTTAAAACACACCAACTCAATAAGCACAATCCACTAAGCAAACCAATCACATAATCAAAAAGATGAAATCAACTACATGATTAATTAAGCAAAAATAATAGATAATGATTAAGAAAGGTAGAATGAGAATTTATTAAAAAGCTTGATTATATTAAAGATTAAGATGAAAGATTACAAGATTAAGATGAAAGATTACAAGATTAAGATGAAGGTTTTAAAATCTTGAAAGAAAACTAGAGAGAAGAAAAATAAAACAAACTTAATTACCTTCTAAAATTAAGGACTAATTAACTAATTAACTAATACCCTCCTAATGAAGGATTAAGAGGGTATATATAGGATAAGGGGAGGGTCTTGTGTCTTTTCTCTTTCTTCTTGTCTTCTCGACTTTTAATTAACTCGTTTTTTCTCAACTTTGTCTCGGGATTAGTCGAATGATAACTTGAACTCGTCTTCTAATTTTCTTGTTTTAGTAGACTTGGTTCTTCGACTTTGTTAAACTTCCGTCTTTAGACTTTTTCTTCGATAAATCTTCAGAATAGGCCTTTGACTTCCGTTCTTCTTGCATTTTTGATCTGTTGACTTCGTCTTTTGTCTTTTTCTTCGATAAAAGCCCGTGAAAGCCCATGTTTTCTTCCCTTTTCATAATTTGGTCCTAAAACATAACAAAAACATAAACCACGCATAATTCTGACGTTTACGACACTAAATACACGTTTTGGCTTGGTTATTATTATAATTAAGTGGTAAAAGGATAAGTGTTTTGACACTTATTAGAAAGCCTTCCAAAAATTTGATGTGAACCTACCGTCTCGATCACAAATTATTGAGACTGGTATGCCATGTTTGGTCACTATCTCCTTCAGGTACGTCTTTACGAGTTTTGCCAGGGGATCATTCTCCCGAATTGGCAGGAAATGAGCGGACTTGGTGAGTTGATCAACGATTACCCAGATAGTATCGTAACCGTGAGATGCCTTTGGGAGTTTGGTGACAAAGTCCATGGTGATGTTGTCCCACTTCCATTTCGGTATCTCGGGCTGTACGAGTAAACCCGATGGTCTCTGGTGTTCAGTTTTGACACGTGAACATGTCAAACACTTCTGCACATAGGTGGTGATGTCAGCTTTCATATTTGGCCACCAGTATAATTTCTTCATATCCTGATACATCTTTCAGATCTGGGATGTATAGAATAATTAGACTTATGAGATTCATGCACGATCACGTTCCTCAAATCTCCCTAGCAAGGTAACCAACTTCGTCCGTGAAGGCATAGGGTTCCATCTGCTCTTGGTTCTGGCTTCTCCTTAGTAAGGTCGGTTATGAGCATTCCCCCGACGTCTTCCTTCACGAGGTTTTCAGGTAATTGAGCTTGAGTCTGAGCTTCAAAAATCTGTTTGGGTAGATCCAAACTGATAGTCATAACTAATGCCCGAACTCTCATAGGAGGGTCTGTTTCCTTACGACTTAAAGCATCAGCAACCACATTTGCTTTACCGGGGTGGTATTTGATCTCGCAGTCGTAGTCACTCAACAGCTCAATCCAACAGCGTTGTCTCATGTTTAGCTCCTTCTGGTCCAATATGTGTTGCAAACTTTTGTGGTCAGTATGCATTGTACACTTCGTTCCGTATAGGTAATGTATCCATATCTTGAGAGCAAATACTACGGATCCAAGTTCTAGATCGTGAGTGGTGTAGTTCTTCTCATGCTTCTTCAGTTGTCTTGAAGCGTAGGCGATCACTTTCATTCTCTGCATCAGTACTGCACCTAGACCTTTATGTGAAGCATCACAGTATACAAAGAAATCATCGTTGCCTTCAGGCAAGGCTAATATAGATGCACTACATAACTTCTGCTTGATCAGCTGAAAAGCTGATTCTTCCTTCTCTCTCCAATCGAACTTTATTCCTTTCTGTGTGAGTTTGGTCATCGGTTTGGCTATTTTGGAGAAATCTTCGATAAATCTACGGTAATACCCGGCAAGGCCTAGAAATTGACGGATCTCTGTCGGCGACTTAGGTGATACCCAATCTTTAACATATTCGACCTTTGCTGGGTCTACGTGAATACCGTCAGAATCGATGACATGACTGAGGATATGCACTCTGGGAATCCAGAATTCACATTTGGAGAATTTAGCATAGAGTTGTTCCTCCTTGAGTACCTTTAGTACTTGTGCAAGGTGTTCCCCGTGTTCTTGTTCGTTCTTGGAATAAATGAGTATATTTTCAATGAAGACTATCACGAATTTATCCAGGTAGGGTCTGCACACATAATTCATAAGATCCATGAAAATGGCTTGTGCGTTGGTCAACCCAAATGGCATAACCTGGAATTCGTAATGACCGTAACGGGTTCTAAAAGCCGTTTTTGGAATATCTTCCTCCCTGACCCTTAGTTGATGGTATCCAGACCTCAAGTCAATCTTGGAATACACACTTGACCCTTGCAGTTGGTCAAATAGGTCGTCAATGCGAGGAAGCGGATAACGATTCTTCACATTTAACTTATTCAGTTCTCTGTAATCGATGCACATTCGGAAAGAACCATCTTTCTTTTTGACAAATAATACAGGAGCTCCTCATGGCAAGGAACTGGGTCGAATAAATCCTTTGTCGGATAGTTCCTAAAGTTGTTCAGCTAGCTCTTTCATCTCTGATGGTGCCAACCGGTATGGAGCTTTAGCTACAGGTGCAGCTCCGGGAATCAAATCGATTTGAAATTCCACTTGTCGGGTTGGTGGTAAGCCTGGCAACTCATCAGGAAAGACTTCGAGAAAATCTCGGATGATAGGTACGTCCTTGATTTGTTGCTTCTCGGGTGTGTCCTCCTCATCTGTTTGAGAAATATGGGCCAAGAAGATAGGACATCCTCTCAACAAATATTTCTGAGCTTTAGTACAAGAGATAACACTAAGTCTAGTGTCAGTAAAGTCGGTGTTACCGTCTCCTTGAATGGTTAAAGTTTCGTTTCCCCACGGAATACGGACTAGTTTTTCATCACAAAAATGACTGCGCGGTATCTCGCTAACCAGTCCATACCAATAATAACATCAAAACTACCAAGGTTTAAGGGAATAAGGTCAATTTTGAATGGATGTTTAGAAAGATTTAAGGTACAACCTCTAATGATAGTGTCAGCCTCTACAGTCTTACCGTCAGCTAATTCTATGGAGTAACGGTGATCTAAAATTGATGGGACGACTTCTTGTACATTGCTAAATTCAGTGGATATAAAACTTCGGCTTGCTCCAGTATCAAACAAAACAGATGCATAACGATTGTTTAGTGGAAACGTACCAGTAACGACATTTGAATCAGGGTTGGCTTTTGCATTGCCGACCACGTACACTCTTGACGAAGCTCCTCCACTGTTCTTGTTCTGGTTGGCCAACTTGGGACAACTTGGTCTCACATGTCCCGGTGCTCCACACTCATAGCACACAACTCCTTTCTTAGGTCCATTGTCATTCCCTCCGGCAGTAATGCGGTTTCCCTGCTGTCCGTTCCCGTTCCCACGAGCATTGTATCCTCCCCTGTTGTTGTAGTTTCTGGTGTTCTGGTTGGGTCAGACCTGAGTGATAGCATTGACTCGACAAGTCATAGCAAAATGACCAACTTGTCCACACTTGTGGCAGGTCTGGCATGGGCTATCAACAGTATGATGATAGTTGCATCTTGAGCACAAGGGTTTTGCACCCACATATGCCCTAGTTCCTACAGTGGTAGCACTGTAGACCTGTCCAACATTTGGCCTTTTTGGAGGCTGTTGGTGCTGATTATGGAAATTTTCAGCAGCTCTCCGCTTGTTTTCAGTGTTCCTCTCAGACATGGTACGAACTCTCTTGTTGATCAATTCAGTAGCGAACTCAATGGCACTCTCAATAGTAGTGGGTCGAGATGTGAGTACGCTGTCATGAATGGCGTTTGGGAGTCCACCAACATACTTCTCAATATTTTCATCCTCCTCAACAAACATCCTGGTACACATTAGGGTCAACTCTTGGAATCTTTGGTTGTATGCAATGATGTCATTGTTCTTGCATCATAGATCCCATAACTCGATCTCAAGCTTCTTCATCTCGCCCCTTGGACAGTACTTCTCGGTCATCCTTACTTTCAGATCAGTCCAGCTGAGAGCATAAGCAGTATCGTGTCCAAGAGTGGCAACTACAGAGTTCCACCAAGTAAGAGCACCTTCAAGCAACGTATATGTGGCAAACTTGAGTTTGTTCTCGTCTGCACAATCACTGATGCGGAACACAGTCTCCAACCTTTCGAACCACTGCATCAGTTCCACAACACCTTCTTTGCCTTTGTAGTACGAAGGCTTGCACTTTAGAAATTCGGGGTAAGAGCAACCCCTAGTGGTCTGATTATTCTGGCGGTTGTTGGAGTTTTGACTATTATCCACGTTTCTGTTGGCTGCCATCGCAGTTGCGATGCATTGATCAATCATTTCCCTTAGTTGGGCAGCAGTGACGTTTTGGGTAGTGTCGGCATTGTTGGGGTTCGTTCTAGTGATTACCATTTGTTTATAATTATACACAAAAATGAAATCATTAGATTAAGGTGTTAGCACAATTTTATATAAATACACGAAAAGAAATTCATGCATCGACTTCACAACAAATTGGATAACTTGTTTAACAGTTCATAATATAATATAGTACAGGATATAACAAAAGATAATGAGTACATGCCATATGTCTAGAATAGGAATACAATACAAATTGCACAACGAATCCAAGACCGAGCACAGACCGCCTGTCTGGGATGGTGGTACACATAATATAAAGTACATCGTCTACGGATACCTAATATAAATAGTACAGTACAAGGATACATATGATAAAAGGAAATACAAATACATAGGGTCATATATCATGATAGTCGGGATGCAACCCTAAAAGCTTGTCATGATGTACAAAAGAATCTAACACATCTAGTCTAATCGTGTCTGACAGACTCCTCTGAGATGGTTGGTGCTGCTGGTGGTGATGAGACGGCTGGTGCCTGCATGGCATCCTGCATCGAGGTCATGGCGGCTCGGGTCTCCTTAAGGAGTTGAAGTGCCTCCAAGAACTGGTGTTTGAAGGTCTGTTGAACTCCTCGAAGATGAGTAGTCTCTTCCGTCAATCCCTGGTGATGGACGTCCTAGAGATCGAAGAAGATGGCAAGCGTCTGCACTATGGACATGAGAGCGGTGTGAGTCTCAGTCTGCTGACTCTGTAGTGTGTAGATCTGCTCACGAAGGAACTCATTCTCCTCCAGCAACCACTGAAGAGAATGGTAAGTCATGGACCATGCTCCTCGAGCAGCGTGCGCCTCAGCGCTAACAGTCCAGCACAGAAGGTCCTGACGCGACTATAGAGCAGTGCGTCCAAGCTGTCCAGCAGATAGCAGAGTATGAATCTCTGCTACGTCCTGTGCCTGGCATGCGGCCAGTACAGTGATCAGGGCCTGGATAGGATCCACGCGCCTCGCACCTGAACCCTCGCCGGCCTCAAAAGTAGAGTCGACAGGTGCCTCGTACCTCCTCTTGCGAGGTGGCAGAGACGCAGGTGCGTAGCCCAGGAGTGAGGAAGCTGGTGTTAAAGGTGGTAAGGTAGCAATCGGCTGAACCTCTTCCCCAGCAGAGGATATAGGTGAAACAGGTGGAGTAGCAATGAGTGCAGCAACGAGAGTGGTGTCACCAGAAGTGTGACTGTCGTCTGTCTCACTGGCAGATATCCATCCATGCAAGACGGATGTCGGTGATACAGCAACAGGAGTATCGGCGGGTGATGTCATAGTAAATCTGAAAATAATATCGTTTTAATTGACGTAAGTATAATCTTACTCAAGTTAAAAGTTTTTAGGAATAATGATTAAATTATATAATAGTGTCGTTTAACATGGCGGTGTTAAAGGTTACGTTAATACTTATGATATTAATCAACCGGATGTTAATAATCAATGCACAGATAGCCACATAAAAATGTATGCTCTACACTCTATATGCTTAATAAGTGTGAAAACACTTATTCTTTTACCACGTATTTCTAATAATAACAAGACCAAAACGTGTATTTAATGTCGTAAAAGGCGGAATTATGCGTGGTTTGTGTTTTTATTATGTTTTAGGACAAAAATATGAAAAAGGAAGAAAACACGGGCTTTCACGGGATTTTATCGAAGAAAAAGATTAAAGACAAAGTCAAAAGATCAAAAGTGCAAGAAGAACGGAATTCAAAGGCCTATTCTGAAGATTTATCGAAGAAAAATTCTAAAGACGGAAGTTTAACGAAGTCGAAGAACCAAGTCTACTAAAAGAAGAAAATTCGAAGACGAGTTCAAATTATCATTCGACTAATCCCGAGACAAAGTCGAGAAAGACGAGTTATTTAAAAGACGAGAAGACAAGAAGAAAGAAGGAGGAAACAATACCTTTCCCTTCCCTATATATAGTTTCCTAAACATGTCATTAGGGAGTAGTCTTTATTTTTCTTTAAGTTTAATAGGTAATTAGTGTGTGTTTTACTTTTTCTCTCTCTAGCTTTTCTTTCAAGCTTATCAAACTTTCATCTTAATCTTGTAATTTTGAATCTTAATCTTCAATCTAATCAAGCTTTTAGTTAATTCTCATTCTACCTTTCTTAATCATAATCTATTAATTTGTCTCTTTAATCATGTAGTTGATTTTATCTAGTTGATTATGTGATTGATTTGCTTATTGGATTGTGCTTATTGATGTGGTGTGTTTGAGGTTTTTAGATTATTGTGCTTATTGCTTAATTTTTATATTTTCTAGTTTTTAACTAAGTTAATTTTGGTAGATTAATATTTTTATAAAAAGTTGATTTTAAATAATTTGATTATTTAGTGTTTTTTAAAAGTTTTTAAATTGTGTCTTATTAGCTTTTTCTAAAAATTGATTTGGTTAAGGTTTTAGTTAAGTGCTTATTGTGATTTTGCTTATTTTGTATTAATCCGGATCTTGAAACCCTAACATTCCGAATTAAGTGTTGGATCCATATTCTGGATTACGTACAAGTTTCATATTCCGGATTGTATTGCACTCTACACATTACGAACTACATACAAGATCTATATTCCGAATTACATACATGATTGACATTCCGGATTACGTTTGCAACTCACATTACGAACTGTATGCAAAAGTGGTGATTCCGAATTAGGTTGGTGATCAGTATTCCGGATTCATATCTGGAATCCATATTCCGGATTAGTTACATATTTTACATTCCGACTTATGTTTTCATTTTGGTTTCTCGACTTATTTTCAAACTTAATTTTTCCCACCAACTTTTACCTAGTTTAATTTTTAAACATTTTCACTTAGTTTAATTTTCAAGTTATTTTTATCAAGTTTACATTTTTATAAAGTTTTAAGTTTCAAATTTACTTTTAAAGTTTTAATTTTTCGTCATTTATCTTTTAAGTCTTAATTTTTAGTTTAACTATTAAAGCTTTCATTTTTACTTAACGATATTTACATTGTCACTTTTATTTTAAAATAGATAATTACCTTTAGTTTCTTCGCCAAGTTTTACTATGCAGCATTCATTCTGGAAAAGCAATCAAGGTTAGACA
Source organism: Glebionis coronaria (assembly GCA_025667525.1). NCBI lineage: Eukaryota > Viridiplantae > Streptophyta > Magnoliopsida > Asterales > Asteraceae > Glebionis > Glebionis coronaria. The sequence goes on along the minus strand of CM046876.1, from coordinate 192,026,112 downwards.
TTTAATTTTTTTATATTTAATAGCTTTAACGTTTATATTATTAGTAGACTTAGATAATCAAGCTCCCCCCTTTTAGTAACCAACACCAATAATTCCACCCTAAACCGTGATCAATTCGATTAGATACCGAGAACGATTGAGTACACATATGCAAACACCATTAAATCAAATGACTGCAAAAATCATTAAATCAAATGGCGCCACTGCCGGCTCTTTTCGTAAAGATTAACGGTTTTTAGTGAGAAAAATTGGATTTTGGGATCCGTTCTTTTGGGAACGTTATTTTCTAGCATAAAAAATTTCAAAAATCCTAAAAAATATAAAATTTTCAAAAATCCAAAAAAATAAAAAAAAGATAAAAAAGATAAAAATTCAAAAATATTGTATTTCATTTTTAGTGTATGCGTACTCGATCTACGTCTTATCCTGAGCCCGAGACTCGTAGAGACTTAGATATGGCCAGTGTGCATAATAATAACAACCCACCTCACCCCAATTTGAATAATAACAACAATAACAACCATGTCCCTCAACCCGACCTTCGTACGATGGAGGAGCTATGTCAACCAACTATGAACGGACGTGGAGGACCGATTGCGCCGATGCTAATCACGGCCCCCGAATTTTCGTTGAAGCATCACATGATCCAACAAGTTCAAAATGCTTGTCCATTTCACAGATTACCGGATGATGATGCCAACAAACACCTCGATATATTCATAACCGTCACTCAAAGCATGAAATTGCCGGTGTTTCCATGGATTTTCTTCGCCTTCACCTTTTTCCACACACTTTATCCCACCATGCCGAAAAATGGTTTGCTCGTCTTCCTAAAAACTCAATTCATACATGGGACGAGATGACTCAAAAAATTTTGTCGCGCTACTTTCCACCATCCATGGTCACTAGTCTTCGTAATCAAATAAATGGTTTCACTCAAGAACCTGATGAGTCGCTTTTCGATGCTTGGGAACGTTAAAATGTCTTGATCGATCGTTGTCCTAACCATAATATGCTCCCCGTCACTTTGATTGATACTTTCTACAATGGTTTAACTTTTCGTGATCGTGATACGATTAATGCTGCCGCCGGTGGTACATTTATGAAGAGAAGACCCGAGGAGTGTAGAGAGCTTATAGAGAACATGACCACTCATCACAAAAATTAGGATTCATCCGCATATTCAAGAAATAACCCGGGGGACAATGTTTCTTCTACTTCAACAAACCCCGAGTTAACCGAACTCACCCGCCAAATAGCCGAGATGAACAAAAATTTCTTAACCATGGCTACGAACCAATTTCAACAAGTTAAAGCTGTAACACCTTCTTGTGAGACTTGCGGGGGTTCTCATTCATACACCGATTGTCCTTCTACTCATGACAATCCGGAAAACGTGTATGCGACTAATGGTAACTTTTCCACGGGAGGCTATCAAGCTCGTCCTCAAGGTGACTGCAATTTGCTAAGTTATCGTTCAAACAACTTCCTTTCACCACCCGGTTTTCCTCCTCAAAACCAAACCAACTACAATCGCAACAATCAAAACCAACCTTGAGCTCCTAATCAATATCAAACCCAAAGAAACCCATATCCACCTCAAGGAAACAATCAAGTCTACCAACAATCCACTTATCAACCACCCGCTTACCAAGTTCCCCATCCCAACCAACCCACGACATACAATCAAGAGGTTGAAACATACATGAGGACTAATGACGCGCTGGTGGAGAATCTTCAGAGCCAAATTATCAACTTGAAAGGTGACATGGCGAAACAAGGGAATGATCTTCGAGTCGAGCTTAGGAATGACATGCGAAACTCTTTAAGCAGTAAAATGAATGACTTAAGGGATATGATGGCTAGTTTCTTCCCAAGTAATCAATCCTCTGGTTCGGGTTCTCTTTCGAGTAACACCGTTGCCAATCCAAGATGGGAGATGTAAGCAATCACCACCCAAAGTGGAAAAGGTTAAAAGGAACCAGAGATTCCTAAACCTCCTCCGGTGATTGTGACAAAGGATAACGAGCCCCCTTCACAAATTCCTCCACCTTCTACTTCTACCCCTCCTCCACCCAAGGATGTGAGTGAGAATTCTATTCCAAAGCCTTCCTCTCAACCCGATATACCTTACCCTTAAAGGTTGAGGAAAGAGAAGTTGAAGAACAAGGATGATATTCAAGTATCAAACTTTCTTAAAATGTTTAAACAATTGAATTTCAACATCCCTTTGTCGAGGCTCTCGCGCACATGCCTAAATATGCTAAAATGTTCAAAGATCTTCTCAGTGACAAATAAAAACTTCTTGATATTGCTCAAACCCAACTTAATGAGAATTGCTTCGTGGTTTTTTTAAGGAAATTACCCACCAAACTTGGTGATCCGGGTCGCTTTCTCATTCCTTGCAACTTTCCCGGGGTAGAGAATTGTATGGCCCTAGACGATCTAGGTGCTAGTATCAACCTAATGCCATTAAGCGTTTGGAAACAATTATCTCTACCTGAGCTAGTCCCCACACGAATGACATTGGAGTTAGCTAACCGTATGGTTGCTTATTCGGTGGGGATAGCCGAAGATGTCTATGTCGGTATCGACAAATTCACCTTTCCGGTGGATTTTCTTGTCGTTGACTACGAGATGGATCCCCGCGTTCCATTAATCATTGGACGTCCATTCTTGAGGACCGGTCGCACTCTTATTGATGTAGCCGCGGGCGAATTAATCATGAGAGTTGGTGATGACAAAATCGTCTTCAACATGGGTAAACTTTCTAAGCAACCTTATGAACACGAGAGCGTTAATTTCATTGACGTACTTGATGAGGCTTGTGAAGAACATTTCAAAGACGCTTGTAAAAGTGGTTTTTCTTCTCTACCCATTGTTGAGACCGTTGCCTCTATTGCTCCATCATTAACTTCATTTGGAGAAAGTGATTTCCTTTTGAAAGAATTTGAAGCAACTATAGGGGATGTGGACTTAAAATATGATGATTCTCCATCCGATTAGGACGAAGACATTCGTACCATTGAGAAACTTCTCAATGAGGACCATATTTCTCCACCTTCTCCTATGGAAATTACAAACGATGATCCGAATTTGACTACGCCTTCCATCGACAATCCTCCGGATTTAGAGCTTAAGGATTTACCGTCTCATCTTGAATACGTTTTCCTAGAAGAAAATAAGAAGTTACCCGTCATCATTGCAAAGGACTTACAAGAGGATGAAAAATCTCAACTTATCGATGTGCTCAAAAATCATAAGAAAACAATTGCTTGGAAAATTTCCGACATTCGCGAAATTGATCCTAACTTTTGTACTCATAAAATTCTCATGGAAGATGACTTTAAACCTGTAATCCAAAGCCAAAGAAGGGTTAATCCAAAAATTCATGATGTCATCAAGAAAGAAGTTATCAAACTTCTAGATGCCGGAATGATTTACCCTATTTAGGATTCGCCATGGGTTAGTCCCGTCCATTGTGTGCCTAAGAAAGGCGGTATAACCGTTGTTCCCAATGAAAACAATGAGTTGATTCCTACTCGACTTGTCACGGGTTGGCGAGTTTGCATAGACTATCGAAAGATCAATGATGCCACTCGTAAGGATCATTTTCCTCTTCCTTTCATAGATCAAATGCTCGAGCGTTTAACGGGTAATGACTATTATTGCTTCTTAGACGGTTTCTCCGGGTATTTTCAAATTCCCATCGATCTAAAAGACCAAGAGAAAACCACATTCACTTGTCCTTATGGAACATTTGCTTATAAAAGAATGCCTTTCGGTTTATGCAATGCTCCCGGGACTTTACAAAGGTGTAAGATGGCTATATTCCATGACATGGTTGAAGAAACTATAGAAGCCTTTATGGATGATTTCTCGGTCTTTGGTGACTCTTTCTCTACTTGCCTTGTAAATTTAGAACGTATGCTTAAACGGTGTGAAGACACTCGTCTCGTTCTTAATTGGGAAAAATGCCATTTCATGGTAAAAGAAGGCATTGTTCTTGGACATAAAATTTCCAAAGCCGGTCTTGAAGTTGACCGTGCTAAAGTCAATGTGATTGCTAAATTACCTCCACCTTCAACCGTGAAGGGTGTGAGAAGTTTTCTTGGTCATGCGGGCTTCTATCGTCGATTCATTCAAGATTTTTCTAAGACCGCTCGCCCGATGACCCACCTCTTGGAAAAAGACACTCCTTTTATCTTTTCTAAAGAGTGTATCGAATCTTTCAATCTTCTTAAGGATAAATTAACTAAGGCACCGGTCTTAGTTACCCCTAATTGGGAGTTACCTTTTGAATTGATGTGTGATGCTAGCGACTTTGCTATTTGAGCTGTTTTGGGACAAAGAATTAACAAACAATTCCAACCAATCCATTATGCTAGCAAGACAATGACAGGGGCTAAATTGCATTATACCACTACCGAAAAAGAGCTTTTAGCTGTAGTGTATGCTTTTGAAAAATTTTGCCCCTATCTTGTCCTTTCCACCACCATTGTGTACACCGATCATTCCGCGTTGAAGTACTTGTTAACAAAACAAGATTCCAAACCAAGACTTCTTCGTTGGGTTTTACTCCTTCAAGAATTTAAAATTAAAATTCGTGACAAGAAGGGAGCAGAAAACCTAGCCGCGGATCATCTTAGTAGACTCGAGGATCCTTATCAAGGGGAGCTCCCAAATCAAGAGATTAATGAATCTTTTCCCCTTGGGGCCTTGATGTCTATCAAATCCAATCTTGATGAGACCCCATGGTTTGCGGACTTTGCAAACTACTTGGCGGGTGGAATTCTCATCGAAAGGTTATCGTCCCAACAAAAGAAGAAATTCTTCAAGGATGTGAAAACTTACTATTGGGACGACCCTTATCTCTTCAAATAATGTGCTGACTTGATCCTTCGTGTGTTGACGGTCCCGCAACTTTACAAATCATGGAAGCTTGCCATAAAGGACCAACCGGTGGTCATTTTGGTCCCAGTTACACCGCGAAGAAAGTTTTCGATTCTGGCTTCTATTGGCCCACCATTTATCGTGATGCACACGAAATGGTTAAGCATTATGATGCTTGCCAACGACAAGGCAAGATCACACATAAAGATGAGATACCTCAAAATTTCATCCAAGAATGTGAAATCTTTGACGTATGGGGCATCGACTTTATGGGGCCATTTCCATCATCCAAATGGAACAAGTACATCCTCGTATACGTTGACTACGTATCCAAATGGGTTGAAGCAAAAGCTTTACCTACGAAGGATGTGTGGTTGTGAACTTTCTGAAACAATTATTTGCTCGATTCGGTGTTCCTCGTGCTATCATTAGTGATCACGGGACTCATTTTTGCAATGATCAATTTGCTCGAGTTATGGCTAAGTATAGTGTCAATCACCGTCTTTCCACCGCGTATCATCCACAAATAAATGGTCAAGCCGAGATTTCAAACCGTGGACTTAAGAGAATCTTAGAGCGTACTGTGTGAGAGCATCGTGCCTCATGGGCTGATAAGTTAGATGATGCTTTGTGGGCTTTCTGTACCGCATATAAGACAACTATTGGTTGCACTCCATATCGTCTTGTGTACGGAAAGGCATGCCACCTCCCCATTAGGTTGGAGCATAAGGCTTATTGGGCCTTGAAATGGGCTAATTTTGATATCAACAAAGCCGGTGATCTTAGGAAGATCCAACTCAATGAACTTAATGAACTAAGGAATGAAGCTTATGAGAGTTCATTGATCTACAAGGAGAAAACCAAGCTCATTCATGATTCTAAGATCAAAAACCGAGAGTTCAAAATTGGTGATCAAGTTTTACTCTTTAACTCTCGTTGAAAATCTTTTCGAGCAAGCTTAAGAGCCGTTGGTCTAGTCCATTCACCGTCGCCAAAGTCTTCCCTTATGGCACCATTGAGCTTTCTCAACCAAATGGGCCAAACTTCAAGGTGAATGGCCAACGTGTTAAGTTGTACTTTGGTGAGGACATCTCTCATGAGATGATTCCATTCCTCACCACGTTTCCCTTGAATTAGTTCTGGGTCGAGTCAACCCGATGATCTATCCTTTTACATGTTTCCATAATAAGTGTAGGGGGAGCTACATAGGCGTGTGTTGTTTTGTTTCTTTAAATGTGCAAGGATTAAAGCTTCAAAGAGCATTTTGATGATATCTGAAGACCCGTGATCCTGTGTTCCCGTCTTCCCGGTTCTATCCTAAACTGTCGTGGTTCAATATTTCATATCTTATATGTTGCCATTGAATTCACTATAGTTGTCTCTTCCTTAGCAAGATTTAAACAACGGGCACAATGTCCTAAGTGTAGGGGGAGTTTACTCCCACATGCTTAAACATTGAGGACAATGTTTATATCAAGTGTAGGGGGACTTCTATCGAAGTTAAGTGGGCTATTCCATTAATTTGTCCTCATTTTAACCGGAAAATCTAATTTTTCGACTTTTTTCAAAATTTTTGATCTATTTTGGCCAAGTAGTATTTTTCATTTATTCTCTTTTATGTTCTTTCCTTTTGTTATTGCATTGTATGTATATATTTCATTTCGAAAATTGATATGAGCAAAAACTCATATCAATTTATCAACAAATCACCCTAAAAACACAATAAAAATACCTAAACTTTGTGCTATAAAGCGGAATTATGTGGTATGTCGTGTGTTTGTGCTCAAATAGGTAAGACGAATACATTTTCAAGCAAACAAAGGAAAATCAAGCTTAATTTGATGAAAAAGACAAAGAAGGATCAAAAGTGACAAGACTTTGAAGTGCAAGGACCTATCTTGACAATCTGCCAAAGATGAAGGACCAAAAGTGTAAATATGACAAAGTCAAGATCAAAGTCAAATCTGGTCAACTATCAAGTCAACTCAGTCAAAGGGGCTTTTTGATCAAGTTTGCAAGTGGAAGGACTTAAATTGCCAAAAGAATGAAGTTACTAGCTCAAAAATACATTCTGCCAAGTTAGAGGACTGATTCTGCCATTTTTGGAAAGTTAAACTGAGCTTGATCCGTGTGAGATGCTATTGGCCAATGAGAATGCAAGAAACAAATAACCTGGATTGCCAACTCACTTCATTTAATGCCACTTAGCCGCCAGCATTTAATTGGTCAATATCCCAACAGTGCAAGCGCACTAATTCTCTTTCAGCCAATAAGGAAAGGCCATGCAATAATCAAATTATCCATTTTGGATAATGATCCGTGTGAACTTCTCATAACCAATGAAATCGTGCCACGTGTCATCTTCTTCAACGCATATTGCCAGAATCGTTCTTGAGCTAGAAGCAACTTCAAGAGATGGTATAAACATGAAACTTGCTCGTTTTTGAGAGACGAATCCAATGATCACAACCAATTACACTCAAGATCAATAACAAAGAAAACCCCAAATGTGTTCATCACCTGCAAAATCCAATTTAACTGAATTGTACACGTGGAAGCTTCTAATTGGTTCTAACACGTCACCAACCCCAATCACTTCACTCTTGCAGTCTATAAATACCATGGATTGTTCTCATTTCTTGTATTGTAGAAAAAGTGTGAAAACACACAAATACCGATTGGTGTACAACCTCTTCCTCCGAAAAGGAAGAAAAAGAGAAAGAGTAAGACCACCACCGTCCATCAAGCCGATCACGAGAATCGTGCTTTGATTCATCCACAACAAGAAGCCATGGCAGTTGATAATCGTTCTTTGATGGAACGTTTGCAATCCAATGTTCACAGATATGCCGATGCTATCAAGATTCCCGACATTCCCGCAAATTCATTTGAGCTAAAAACGGATATGATTACCTTGGTTTCAAACACACCTTTCTATGGTCACAAGAATGATAATCCTCATGATCACCTTAAGAGATTCCTTGCTCTTTGCAATACCCTTAAGTACAATGGAGTTCCACATGATGCTATTAAGTTGATATTAGTGCCATTTTCACTAGAGGGACACGCTAAGCATTGGTTAGACACCCAACCACCCGATAGTATCACCACATGGGATGGTTTCACCACTAAGTTTTTGAACAAGTTCTTTCCCCCATCTAAGACCACGGCTTTGAGGAACTTAATTATAGGCTTTCAACAAAAACCTAGTCAATCTTTTAGTGATGCTTGGGAGGAGTTTAGAGAGTTATTGAGGAGATGCCCTTAACCATGGATTGGATGAAGTTCACCAAATCAATACTTTCTATGATGGCCTTAAACCTCATCACCAAGATTCACTCAATGCTTCCGCAGGAGGGAATATTCTTCGTAAATCCATTCAAGAGGCCTTGGACATCATTGAGACTAAAGCAATGGTTCAAACAAATTCTCAATGTGAAGAAAGGGTTCATGTTATCCAAAACAATTCTCAAACACCTTGTGATAACCAATTCCTCAAGTATCAACAATAGATCATTCAAAAGATGGATAGAGGTCATGAGATGAATCTTAAGGCACAACAAGAAATGATTCAAGCTATTAAGAGCCTTTCATTAAACAATTCTTCAAATGATGTGAATGTCATTAATCTTTCTTGTGTAACTTGTGGAGGTCCCCATTCTTATGAACAATGTGATAAGGTACAAGGTTATCAAGGGGAATGTTATGCTTACCAAGAGGAACATCGTGAACACTTCAAGCCAAATATCAATCCAAATAACCTTTCTTTCAAGTCCCAAAATTACCATACTCTACCGGGATTCCCACCCCAACCACCCACCCAAATTCAACAAAATCCTCCTCAAGTGTTACAAAGGAATCAAGGGCAAAGACCACCTTACCAAGGAAATAACTACAAGGCACCCAACAATTTTCAACATCAAGGAAATACCTTTTATCCACCACATCAAGGATTTAATCAACCTATTCCACCTTTCCCAAATCAAGGATATTCTCAAATACCAAATCAAGCTTACCCTCAATTTCAAAATCAAGGATATGGGATACAAGAGACTCATGAGTATGTTGACAAGAGAATTCGTGAAATTGAAAAGAGAATGAATGACCAAATGAAACTTGCATTGGATACACAAACCAATAGGCTTTTAATGGCATTCAATCAAAGACCACAAGGGGCTTTACCTTCTAACACACAAACAAATCCAAGAGCAAATGTCAATGCTATTACAACAAGAAGTGGAAAGACAACAAAGGATCCTTCACCTCCTAAGCCTCCTATTGTTCCACCCACTTTTGTTCCTACTTGTGACACGCCTTCTACCTCTACTTCACCACCTCAAAATGCTCCCATTCAATCAAACACACCTTCTCAACATATTCCTACTTCTCCTCTACCTTCCACACCTCCCAATGAAGAAGCTAACAAAGACAAATCTTCCACTACAACACCTATTCCACCTACACCAAAACCAACTCTTCCATATCCTTCAAGGTTGAAAAAGGACAAGTTAAAGAACAAGGATGACATCCAAGTTTCAAATTTCTTAAGGATGTTCAAGCAACTCAACATCAACATATCCTTTGCGGAAGCTCTTGCTTATATGCTAATGTTTGCTAAGATGTTCAAGGATTTACTCTCAAACAAAGAAAAATTGGTTGATTTGCCCAACACATCCCTTAATGAGAACTGTTCCGCCGTGCTACTTAAAACCTTACCAACAAAACTTGGAGATCCGGGGCGCTTCTTGATACCTTGTAATTTTCCCGGTGTAGAAAATTGCATGGCTTTGGCGGATCTAGGGGCAAGCATTAACCTCATGCCTTTATCAATTTGGAAAAAACTCTCTCTTCCCGAGCTCACTCCCACTAGGATGACCCTTGAATTAGACAACCGAACCATAGCTTATCCCGTAGGTATAGCGGAGGATGTGTTTGTAGGTGTGGATAAGTTTACATTTCCGGCCGACTTTGTAGTGGTTGATTATGACATGGATCCTAGAGTTCCTTTGATTGTTGGTAGACCGTTTTTGAGAACGAGTCGTACTTTGATAGATGTGGCGGAAGGAGAACTAATTATGAGAGTAGAGGATGAGAAAGTGGTGTTTAAGTTAGGGAAAGTTTGTGATAGGAAAGAGGTTAAGGAGTCTAGACCATGTGAGACTATTAACATAGTTGATGTGTTAGATGAAGTGTGTGATGAACACTTTCATGATGCTTGCAAGAGTACTAGTGATGAAATGCCCCATGTTGAAACCGTGGCCTCAATTGCTCCCTCTTTAACACCTTTTGGAGAGAGTGATTTCCTCTTGGAGGAATTAGAGTCAAACTTTCTTGGTGATGATGATTCTCCCATTAATTGGGAAGAAGATATTCTTACTATCCAAAAGTTGTTCAATGAGGACCTTATTCCTTCTCCTACTCCACAAGAAGTTACCAATGAGAATCCTTCCATAGTAAAACCTTCCATAGAGAGTCCACCTCCAATTGAACTTAAGGATCTTTCATCCCACTTAGAGTATGCTTTCTTAGAGGGCAAAGACCAATTACCCGTGATCATTGCTAAAGAGTTGAAAGAGGATGAGAAGGAGCAACTTATTGAATTCCTTAAGAAACACAAGAAAGCTTTAGCTTGGAAAATATCCGACATAAGGGGAATTGATCCACATTTTTGTACACACAAAATCCTTATGGAGGATGATTACAAACCCGCCATTCAAAGTCAACGAAGAGTTAACCCAAAAATCCATGAGGTCATTAAGAAGGAGGTGATTAAACTCCTTGATGCGGGTATGATTTACCCCATTTCCGACTCTCCATGGGTTAGCCCGGTACATTGTGTTCCAAAGAAGGGTGGAATCACCGTGGTCCCTAATGAGAACGATGAGCTTATTCCTACGAGACTTGTCACCGGTTGGAGAGTTTGTATTGACTATAGAAAACTCAATGAGGCTACTAGGAAAGACCATTTCCCATTACCTTTTATGGATCAAATGCTTGAACGCTCAGCGGGAAATGAGTACTATTGCTTTCTTGATGGCTTTTCGGGTTATTTCCAAATACCAATTGACCCTAAGGATCAAGAAAAGACCACATTCACTTGTCCCTACGGTACATTTGCTTACAAACAGATGCCTTTTGGCTTATGTAATGCACCGGGGACGTTTCAAAGGTGCATGATGGCGATTTTCCATGACATGATAGAGCATACTATGGAGGTTTTTATGGATGATTTTTCCGTCTTTGGAAATTCATTTACTTCATGTCTCACTAATCTAGAGAGAATGCTTAAGCGTTGTGAGGAAACACGTTTAGTGCTTAATTGGGAGAAATGTCACTTTATGGTGAAAGAGGGAATTGTTTTAGGGCACAAAATATCCAAAAAGGGATTAGAAGTGGATCGAGCTAAAATTGATGTGATTGCTAAGCTTCCCCCACCCACCTCGGTTAAAGGTGTGAGGAGTTTCTTAGGTCATACGGGATTTTATAGGCGCTTTATACAAGATTTTTCTAAGATAGCTAGACCGATGACTCACCTCTTGGAAAAAGAGGCTCCTTTCATTTTTAACCAAGATTGTTTGGACTCTTTTGAGACTCTTAAGGAGAAATTGACAAAGGCTCCCGTTTTGGTTTCTCCAAATTGGGAATTACCTTTTGAGCTTATGTGTGACGCTAGTGATTATGTGGTGGGGGCGTCTTAGGTCAAAGAGTGAATAAGCATTTTCAACCTATACACTATGCGAGTAAAACCATGACTGGTGCACAACTTCATTACACTACCACGGAAAAAGAGTTGCTTGCTATAGTCTATGCTTTTGAGAAATTTAGACCATACCTTGTGTTATCCAAAACCATAGTGTATACAGATCATTCCGCTATCAAGTATCTTATGACAAAACATGATGCTAAGCCTAGGCTCTTGAGATGGGTTTTGTTGCTTCAAGAGTTTAAGATAGAAATTCGTGATAAGAAAGGGGCCGAGAATTTAGCGGCGGATCACTTGAGTAGACTTGAGCATCCTTTTCAAGGAGATTTTCCAAATCAAGAAATTAATGAATCCTTTCCATTAGAGGAGCTCATGTCTATCTCTTCCCAAGAGGATGCTACTCCTTGGTTTGCGGATATAGCAAACTATCTTGTGGGAAATGTGCTTATTGAGGGTCTTACTTATCAACAAAAGAAGAAATTTCTTAAGGAAGCAAAGTACTACTTTTGGGATGATCCTTATCTTTTTAGGCAATGTGCGGACCAAATCATTAGACGGTGTGTAGATGGGCCCGAGGCATTTAAGATCTTAGAAGCATGTCATAAAGGACCTACGGGTGGACATTTTGGGCCCAACTATACCGCCAAGAAAGTCTTTGATTCAGGTTACTATTGGCCTTCCATTTACAAAGATGCCCATGAGATGGTGAAATTTTGTGATGTGTGTCAAAGACAAGGAAACATTACGCAACGTGATGAGATGCCACAAAATTTTATTCAAGAGTGTGAGATATTTGATGTATGGGGCATTGATTTCATGGGACCTTTTCCATCTTCTAAGGGAAACAAGTATATACTTGTGGCGGTGGATTATGTGTCTAAATAGGTGGAGGCTAAAGCCTTACCTACCAATGATGCTAGAGTTGTTGTGAAGTTCTTAAAGCAATTGTTTGCTAGATTTGGTGTACCTCGGGCCATCATCAGTGATCGTGGTATGCACTTTTGTAATGATCAATTCACGAGAGTTATAAAGAAATATGGAGTTAATCATAGACTTTCTACCGCGTATCACCCTCAAACCAATGGTCAAACCGAGGTCACAAATCGTGGTTTAAAGAGAATTTTAGAGAGAACGGTGGGAGAGCATCGAGCTTCTTGGTCGGATAAGCTTGATGATGCTTTGTGGGCTTTTAGGACGGCTTTTAAGATACCAATTGGTTGTACTCCTTATAGGCTTCTCTATGGTAAAGCGTGCCACCTCCCATTTGAGTTAGAACACAAGGCATCTTGGGCTCTCAAGTGGGCTAACTTTGATTTAAACCAAGCCAGTTCACATAGGAAAGATCAACTTAATGAGATGGATGAATTGAGAGCCAATGCCTATGAAAATTCTTTGCTTTACAAGGAAAAGACTAAGAAATTGCATGATGCTAAGATCAAGAACCGTGAGTTCAAAGTTGGAGAGCCGGTTCTCCTCTTTAACTCAAGGTTGAAACTTTTTGCGGGCAAGCTTAAGTCGAGATGGTCCGGTCCATTCACTATTGCTCAAGTGTTTCCATATGGAACTATTGAGTTGTCACAACCCGATGGTCCAAATTTTAAAGTGAATGGTCACCGTGTGAAACATTATTTTGGGGAGGACATTTCCGTTGAAATGGTCCAAGAGATCCCCATTTTTCCCATGAATTAATTCATTGAGGGACGAGTCGAGCTAGAGACTCATTAACTCAAGCATCGTATAACTAGGTTTAGAGTGTTGTAGGTTAGCAATAAAGGTATAGACTTGGAGATAAGTGTAGGGGAGACCTTATTTTGTCTTCATGTGTTTGTAGGGTTGCTCACTCATTTCATGCTTTGGAGCTTATGGAGGAGGCCCTTGTATCCGGTTCACTTCGTTACTATTGTGATCTTTCATTGACACCTTGTGCTTAAACATGAATTCACTAATAGTTGTCCTTTCCTTAACTTGGGTTAAGCAAAGTCTGTTCATTGTCATAAGTGTAGGGGAAGTTTTTATACTTCCATGCTCTTAAAACATTAAGGACAATGTTTAGCTTAAGTGTAGGGGGTCTTCTATCGAAGTGACCTTACCTAGAACTTGTCATTGACTTTCATGATAACTTGGAAAATTAATTTTTCAAATATTTTTCAAATTTTTGATCTACTTTGGCCACCAAAAAAATATGCATTCATATTTTTCATTAATCATTTTTTTTATTTCATTTGCATATCACATTTGCATTGTATATATTTCTTCTTCATCCAAAAATATATAAAAGAGTAAATATAATAAGGACATGGTTTAACAAGTTTAGACTTCTTTGACATATTAGGCCCGCCATGGATATTTTGACTCAACCCGAGTTGGCTTATCTTAGCATTCTCTAGCTAGTATCCTTAACCATGTAGTCCTTCATTGGTCTATTAGGCTAAGCATCCACCAATCTCATTATTTGAGATTTTAAATTTGTGGAGAATGGGAAATGATAGAGTTGAAGCAAGTATAAAAGGGCTAGATAAACTTCATGATAATTACTTGTGGCTAAACCCTTCTCTTCTTTACCTCTATTTTCTTTGCATGTATATATTTTAATAAATAATCAAGAACGGTTTTATTGGTTTGTAATCTCTTATGCATTTTTGACTAATCATTCATGGTTGATATAAGTACGTCTTAAGATTCTAAGTTAGAACGTTTTATGTGTACTAGACTTATGTCATGCTCAATATTTAGCGGGTGTTTTTCCTTTTATTCTTTTAAACTTTCTTTGTGAGGAATAAAGAAAAATAAGAGCGGCTTATGAAAAAAATGAGTGGCTAGAAAAAAAAATATATACAAGACTCCCAAGAGGGGCAGTTTGGTGTTAATTATAGTGACTATTGAGTTCCAATATTACCTTGACGGGTTGCGGGGATTCAATAGATTGCTCCAATCCAATATTACCTTGACGGGTTGCGGGGTTGAAGATCCAAAGTCTCAAAAAGATGGCGGATGTAAATTATTGCGTGAGTTTTATTTTTCTTTCCTTAGCGAGTGTGTAGCTACTTATGAAAGCATGACATGAGGATTTTACACATAAGGCGAATGACTTATTACTCTTCAAACGGACTTGTATTAATTGTGAGCGGTTTTTCAAGTAATGGATGAGAGGATTACTTAGGATTAAAACCGTGCTTCCTTATTTTTGGATTTTACACTTCTTATATTTCACACTTGAATAATGACAAATTTGCCCACAAGCAATTTGCTCAAATAATAACCGGTTCCACATGTAATTGTCATGAATAAGTTGATGCACTTTTTACTTGTGAATACAATGATCCCATTTTTTAAGCTTGGTATGGGGAAAGTGAAACTTGAGGGTGATAAATGTCCATGGTACCGAAGCCCTAATCAAAGTCAATGAATTCTTTATGAGTTATTTCCATCAAAACTATTTCAAGAAAAACCAAAAAGATATAGATAGAATTGTATTTTGTTCATTGCATTGTTAAAAATCAAAATCATGCATCATTTAAGTATAGAGTAGTGTAGATGCATTCCAAAATGGCCAAGGAGGATTAATTATGAGGAGAATGTAAATTTGTGTTTTAATACATAGCATTGCATGAGGACATGACAATGTTCAAGTGTAGGGGATTTGATATGAGCAAAAACTCATATCAATTTATCAACAAATCACCCTAAAAACACAATAAAAATACCTAAACTTTGTGCTATAAAGCGGAATTATGTGGTATGTTGTGTGTTTGTGCTCAAATAGGTAAGAAGGATACATTTTCAAGCAAACAAAGGAAAATCAAGCTTAATTTGATGAAAAAGACAAAGAAGGATCAAAAGTGACAAGACTTTGAAGTGCAAGGACCTATCTTGACAATCTGCCAAAGATGAAGGACCAAAAGTGTAAATATGACAAAGTCAAGATCAAAGTCAAATCTGGTCAACTATCAAGTCAACTCAGTCAAAGGGGCTTTTTGATCAAGTTTGCAAGTGGAAGGACTTAAATTGCCAAAAGAATGAAGTTACTAGCTCAAAAATACATTCTGCCAAGTTAGAGGACTGATTCTGCCATTTTTGGAAAGTTAAACTGAGCTTGTTCTGTGTGAGATGCTATTGGCCAATGAGAATTCAAGAAACAAATAACCTGGATTGCCAACTCACTTCATTTAATGCCACTTAGCCGCCAGCATTTAATTGGTCAATATCCCAACAGTGCAAGCGCACTAATTCTCTTTCAGCCAATAAGGAAAGGCCATGCAATAATCAGATTATCCATTTTGGATAATGATCCGTGTGAACTTCTCATAACCAATGAAATCCTGCCACGTGTCATCTTCTTCAACGCATATTGCCAGAAATGTTCTTGAGCTAGAAGCAACTTCAAGAGATGGTATAAACATGAAACTTGCTCGTTTTTGAGAGACGAATCCAATGATCACAACCAATTACACTCAAGATCAATAACAAAGAAAACCCCAAATGTGTGCATCACCTACAAAATCCAATTTAACTGAATTGTACACGTGGAAGCTTCTAATTGGTTCTAACACGTCACCAACCCCAATCACTTCACTCCTGCAGTCTATAAATACCATGGATTGTTCTCATTTCTTGTATTGTAGAAAAAGTGTGAAAACACACACTTTTAGTTTTTCTCTCATCCTTCTTAGTTGTAGCTTAACAACTCAAGAGTCTGACACACTCTTGAGTCTGTTATAGTTAGTAGTAACAGATTACCAACCTTGTAACTACTTTTCAATTCAATAAATACAAATTTCCATTTTTTCCTCCAAATTCTCATACTTCTCTACTGGTTCATACCTGCTTCATTGATACCTTGTGATGATGTTAGTTTGTTATGATCATCACTTGATCATAGTGAGCTATTTGTGAAGATTGTAGTTGTTGTACCTGCTTTGTTGATCCAGTTCCATTTCTAGCAGATTTTGAAGAATTCTAGTCCAGTATGGTGATTTTTGGTGGTTGTAGCTGTTGTTTGGTTGTTGATTAGTGTGTTCTAGTGCTAAGGTGGTGGTTAGCACTAGATTAGAGAGCTCAGCGCTCCTCTACTCCCCAAAGGAGGCCTAAGCAAAAAGTATACATTTTCTGATTTTCAGTTCCTCTAAATTGTTGAATGCCTGCTTCATTCCTAGTTAACTTTGTTTGATTGCATGATAAAAGATGTTTTAGCCTGCTATTGATCTGATCTCATTGTTTTTGTAGCTTATTAGTAGCTTTTACTGCTTATTAGCTTTGATACTTGTCCTGTTTTTCAATATTCATCAGTCAATTTAGTCTTAATAGTCATTTTGGGTTCTAGTTGTTGTAACTGCTTGTTTCTAGTTCAAATGCATTTCATATCAGCTATAGAACTTAGTTTGTTAAAGCTCTTTACTCGGTCTAATCATTAGCTCAATAATCCTTCATAAAAGTTTCAAAAAGTTCAGTAAAGTAGTGTTTGGCATTAGCTTTGATTTGATTTCCAAGTGTTATAATTTGGCAAACTTTTGTTCATTTTCAGTTAACAAGTCATAACAAATAGTTTTGAGTCACTTTTCATGAGACTTGATTTCTCGTCTTTCTTTTGAGCTTATTAACAAGAATCTCCATTAAAATCTAGTTGTGTAAGTCTAGCTTAATTGGTAGCTTATTTTGTGCTTATTGATTTCAGCTTATCAGAGTTTTAGATACTTTCAGCAAGATTCCTTGGATAGGTCTAGTTAAAATTTGATTTTAAGTCGTTTGCAGTTTGTTTGATCAAATTTGGTTGAGAAATAAGCTAAAACGAGCTTATTGAAGTGTTAAACCCGTTTTTGGTAAAATAGATTTTAAAATTGCCATTTAGTCCTTGAAGTATTAAGAAGTTTTCAATCCTAACTAATCTTTCCAACTAATTAGGGTTTTCAAATGGCAGTCCTTACATTTTCAGTTTTGTGCACAATTAGTTAGTTAGTTTCAATTTTGTTGAAAATTAGTTACATTGTTTGAATAGTTTTCATCTTAAGTCCATATAGTTTACTGTTTTTGCACATTCAGTCCTTATACTTTTTAGCTTTACATTTTTAGCATTTAAATTTTAAAGAATTTACATTTCCAGTCCTTATAGTTTGTAGAATTTACATTTGGCATTTTATTTGAATATAAACTTGGTATTTGCACTTTGTTTTACATATAAGTACACGATATTTTTCATTTTAGCAAGGCTTGTTTGAATTAGCAATAGAATATCCAAAAAGACATTACCAACGAGAAACAATTAAAAACCCGATCTTGTTAGGACTTTCAATTTGTTAAGAACTGAGAAAAACGAACTTCAACTATACATATTTCAAAAATAAAGTCAAAAGAGAAAAATAAAGTTAAATAAAATGGTTTTAATGAGTTTAGATGTCTTTGATATATTAGGCCCGCCATGAATTATTTGACTCAACCCGAGTTTACTTATCTAAGTTTACTCTAGCTAGTATCCTTAACGTGTTTAAGTCAAGTTTTGCTAGACTTTTATATAGGGAACTTTAAAACGTAAAAGTCTTAACTCTTACGGGTTAAGAACAAGAACTTTTCGCAAGTTCCTATAATTGATCCTAGAAAGTCGTTTATCAGCGGAACTTTAAAATGCGAATTCTAAACTTGAAAAAGTCTAAGAAGTTGCAAGATCCTATAGATGACTTGAAAACCCAAAACCTTGATTTAATTGGCTAAGCATCCACGAGTCTCATTCTTTGAGATTTTAAATTATGGAGAACGAGAGATGATAGAGTCAATTATAAGTTTGGTATTCTTTCATGAATTTATGTGAGTTTATTATGATCTTTTTCTCCCATCGCTTGTTAATAAATATATTTGCAATAAGTAAGGTCGTACGATTTGAAACGTTACTTAGCTTCTAGCACAAGATCGTTTAAAAGTTGCTCGATATTAATTAGAGTTCATAGCCAAGGCATAACTTATTGAAGCGGGATGCGAAGATTGGCGAGTTCGAAAAGGCCCTAACAAGGCATGAGGGCTACATTTTGTTGCTAAAGATCCAAAGTGATGTGAAGAATCATTTATCAAAAATCAATATGAAGGATCGAGACACACGACGAAAAGCAAATACTCCCCTAAAGATCATTGAAAAGTCTATCCGAAAAGGCCCTATCAAGACATGAGGATAAATAGATTCAAGTCCTAAAAGGAGGCGGATCGTTGTATATCAAAATCCAAAATAAAGATTGGAGAAAAATGAAGAAGTCGTGGTCCAAGTATGAAGAATCTCTCAAAAACTTCAAGTGAAGAAATTCCTATCATGAAGAGAAGACCATTATTTCAAGAACGTCTCTCAAGATTTGAAGTATGAAGTCGCTGCCAAATATCGGTCCGAGAAAGGTCTCAAATCGTGAAGCGAGTTATGCCAAGATATGAACTTTATGAGGTCCCGAGAAGCAGTTTTAAAAGATTTTGTCCTTTAGCTAACTATTGATTAAATCGTCCTACTTTATTTTTAGCCTAAATAAACTATCGAAATAAGTCAAACAATGCATCCTCGTGATCATTCAAGACAATCATAAAATATAAGAGATACACCTAGGAATAAGGGAGTCTAAGTGAATAATTGGGCCACATGAGTTTGTGTTAGCTTACTAACTTATAATAACAATGATCTCGTTTCTAAGCTTGGTGTAGGGAACGTGAAACTTGAGGGTGATAAATATTCATGACAACCAAAGCTCTAATGTAAGTCTTCGATCTCTTTACTTGTTCTTCCTTCAAACATTTTGTATATATTTCTATCTTTTTAGTTTCCTTAGTGTTTAGTTTTTAATAAAGACCAATGTAGGTTAATTATGATGAAAAATGTAAACCGTGCTTTAAAATTAATACATTGCATGAGGGCATTGCAATGGTCAAGTGTAGGGGATTTAATAAGTGTGAAAACATTTATTCTTTTACCACTTGTTTCTAATAATAACAAGACCAAAACGTGTATTTAATGTCGTAAAAGGCGGAATTATGCATGGTTTGTGTTTTTATTATGTTTTAAGACAAAAATATGAAAAAGGAAGAAAACACGGGCTTTCACGGGCTTTTATCGAAGAAAAAGACAAAAGACGAAGTCAAAAGATCAAAAGTGCAAGAAGAACGGAAGTCAAAGGCCTATTCTGAAGATTTATCGAAGAAAAAGTCTAAAGACGGAAGTTTAACGAAGTCGAAGAACCACGTCTACTAAAAGAAGAAAATTAGAAGACGAGTTCAAATTATCATTCGACTAATCCTGAGACAAAGTCGAGAAAGACGAGTTAATTAAAAGACGAGAAGACAAGAAGAAAGAAGGAGGAAACAACACCTTTCCCTTCCCCTATATATAGTTTCCTAAACATGTGATTAGGGAGTAGTCTTTATTTTTCTTTAAGTTTAATAGGTAATTATTGTGTGTTTTACTTTTTATCTCTCTAACTTTTCTTTCAAGCTTATCAAACTTCCATCTTAATCTTGTAATTTTGAATCTTAGTCTTCAATCTAATCAAGCTTTTAGTTAATTCTCATTCTACCTTTCTTAATCATAATCTATTAATTTGTCTCTTTAATCATGTAGTTGATTTTATCTGGTTGATTATGTGATTGATTTGCTTATTGGATTGTGCTTATTGATGTGGTGTGTTTGGGGTTTTTAGATTATTGTGCTTATTGCTTAATTTTTATATTTTCTAGTTTTTAAATAAGTTGATTTTGGTAGATTAATATTTTTATAAAAAGTTGATTTTAAATAATTTGATTATTTAGTGTTTTTTAAAAGTTTTAAAATTATGTCTTATTAGCTTTTTCTAAAAATTGATTTGGTTAAGGTTTTAGTTAAGTGCTTATTGTGATTTTGCTTATTTTGTATTAATCCGGATCTTGAAAACCCTAACATTCCGAACTATATGCTAAACCCATTTATCCCGACTTACTTGCAAAATCTTTTTCCCGGATTACATGTTTGATTAGTTTCCCGAATTGAGTGCTAGATTACATATTCCAAACTAGGTGTGATTTTGGAGATTCCGGATTAAGTCAAACTTGTGCATTCTGGATTAAGTAGAGAACACGGATTCCGGATTACTATCCGGAATAGGTATTCCGGATTACGTTGAAAATATGTTTTCCGAATTAGGTTAAAAATCTTGGATCCCGAATTAGGTCTAGTTCTCCTTGATTCCGAATTAAGTGTTGGATCCATATTCCGGATTACGTACAAGTTTCATATTCCGGATTGTAATGCACTCTACACATTCCGAACTACATACAAGATCTATATTCCGAATTACATACAGGATTGACATTCCGGATTACGTTTGCAACTCACTTTCCGGATTGTATGCAAAAGGGGTGATTCCGAATTAGGTTTGTCATCAGTATTCCGGATTCATATCCGGAATCCATATTCCGGATTAGTTACATATTTTACATTCTGACTTATGTTTTCATTTTGGTTTCCCGACTTATTTTCAAACTTAATTTTTCCCGCTAATTTTTACCTAATTTAATTTTTAAGCATTTTCACTTAGTTTAATTTTCAAGTTATTTTTATCATGTTTACATTTTTATAAAGTTTTAAGTTTCAAATTTACTTTTAAAGTTTTAATTTTTCGTCATTTATCTTTTAAGTCTTAATTTTTAGTTTAACTATTAAAGCTTTCATTTTTACTCAACGATATTTACATTTTCACTTTTATTTTAAAATAGATAATTACCTTTAGTTTCTTTCGCCAAGTTTACTGTGCAACATTCATTCTGGAAAAGCAATCAAGGTTAGACATTCCCTTTTTTATATTTAATATCTTTAACTTTTATATTATTAGTAGACTTAGGTAATCAAGCTCCCCCCCCCCCCCTTTTAGTAACCAACACCAATAATTCCACCCTAAACCGTGATCGATTCGATTAGATACCGAGAACGATTGAGTACACATATGCAAACACCATTAAATCAAATGACTACAAAATCATTAAATCAATGCTTAACTAATCTAGTCCCGAAAATCCCAAAACATTTTTAAAGCAGTTATAGTCTAGTTTATATAAAAAATTTATTTTTATATTTATTTTAATTTTTTTCTGGTTCTCTATAACTATCGCTCTGATACCATTCTGTGACACCCCCAAAGGGGACCCTAGGTTTCTAACTAAGTTACATAATTAAACCTAACCTATTAATAATTACAATGGAGTCCTCCAACTATGTTCAAGTCTCGAATGGTATTAAAATACTACCCTAGACTCTCGGCATATTACAATATAGGTTCTTTAGTCTTATCTTTTGTTAAAATGAATTTCTAAATGTGACCATTTAAGTCCCTAAACTTATAATACTTACAAAATCAACCCGAAAACTTTATGTTTAACCTTTTTAATCTGAAACTTCATAGATTTACTATTTTAATCCAAAACTTTATAAAATCATAATTTTAACACCAAAAGTTTTATAATAACATTATTTTAATAAAATAAAGTTTATTTTTAGGTAAGCTTATTCTAGTGGGCTTAATAGCTTAATTTCTATAAGGCAATTAGTGAGCTTAATAATCTAAGGCAACTAGTTATATTTTTAGTTAGTAACTTTAGATCTAGTGATTGTAGGCTTGTCTAAACATTACAAAGTTAACCATAACACTAAACCATGAGGATAAACCGATAAACCCATCGTCTAGTATTTATGCATGCTTAGGTTTTCATGGTTTTTCTATCTAAGCATGTTCATGAGGTTATGTTCATTATGGTTAACAAGATTTTATATCACACTAAGTAATAAACTCATTTTAGCCGTGATCCTATATAGTCTAGGGTTTCTTAGATTTGTTTCAAGGTTAAGTTCTTACTAGTGATATGCATGCATATGTTCATGTGTATGAAAAGAGATATATTGAAAAGGTAGGTTTCATGTTACTTATTTGTTTAGATACATCTAGCAATGGATAGTGAATGAGTAGTTATTTGAGCTTGGCTTCAACAATGGTGGTTTCTTGTAAACAATTTCTAGCCGTGGCCTTCACTTGAGCTCCTAGGGCTTTCGTGTTGTCTTGTAGTGTAAGTTAGGAGTAGTAAAGAGTAATGATTTGTATTTATGTTGTATGAGACATGACTTTAAGGTTAGTAAATAAGGTATTAATGGAGTTTTTGGTGAATCTTGGTGATGAACAAAATAGAGCCGAGAGTTATGAGGAGGGAGTGAGGAATGATTTGAAATATTTTGTGTTGTGAATCTAGTAGGATTCGGATCTAATAAGCAAATGGGAAGATCATGTGTATCTCTAGTATAGTACTTGAGTATCCTAGTAAGATATATGTAAGATATGAAGAGATTGTGTATGTACTATCCCAAAACTAGCAACAATTGACTTCCTTCCATCCTCACTCTTGTCGTATGTTTTGAGTCAAAGGGTAATGTCTCAAAATAATGTATGTGTAAGGTAGTATAGTGAGTTGTATGGTGGCATAGTATAATACTTGACTTTGGGGCATGGTTACTTGTAAGATTTAATGATTAGGAGTAGTGCATACATACATATACATGGCACACATATGTATTTTTGGAGAAATGTGTTAATTTGTATCAAGTGTTGGGAGTTAATAATAGTCTATGTATTATAGTGTATACAATTGTTAAGTTTCTAGGTGTTTTGGTTAAACATTTAGGTAACTTGGTGAAAGTATATAATGAGTATATCATTATAATTATTTTACCTGAATAAAGTAAATAAATGACAATGTGAAAATAATGTACACTGTTTTAAAGGGTTAGGTGTTTGTTCATAGTATGAAATATATGTAAATATGTACATATAAATATAAATCCAAGTACTTAATAAATTAAGTAAATAATGATACAGTGTATCAAAAGTGTGTACTGGGATGATGAGTCCTTGTTCAATCATGTGGCCAGTCAATTGCCAAAGTAGTCAATAAGGACTAAAGTTTTGGCCAGTCAATTTCCAATGTAGTCAATAAAGACTAAAGGTTCATATAAATGTGCAAATAAATATGAAATGATGGTATGACAAAAGTATATGATTATTAGTAAATCATATAAAAGTGGAATTGTATAGATTCCAAAAATAGTAAGTACAACAGTTGACAAAGTCAATAAGATAAAATCAGATGTTTTATAGTTGTTAATGCAGTGATGCCTAAAAACGTTACTTGTATTTTTCGTTCTTGCTTTGTTTTGATTACGACAATATGTAAAAACAAGCATTTATGAAAACAACGAAAAACGAATTCTTGAGTTCAAGTATTTTCATTTCAACCATTATCACTTAATGTAACACCCCCAAATTTATACAACTCAGTACAGCGGAAGACTAGTTGGTGTTACGGGATAGCACATTACTCACATCATAGACAACGCATAAAAATCGTGTCGTTTATTAATAAAGCATTTCCATTCATAAATATCAAAGTTACATCGGTCCCAAGTCATTATATTTCATACAAAGTTTTACAAAGTATTTGAATGGAAATATATAGTTTAGGTGCGGGCCATGAATTCTTGTTGTCTTCCCGAGAATTACCTTCAAGTACCTGAGATAAAACATGTTAAAAGAAAAGGTCAGCGATAACGCCGAGTGAATTCATAGAGTTTAATAAATTCCATCAATATAACTTTGGTATAAAATTAGTACCAAAAATCAATTCGTACAAATCATTATAATAGGCCGTAAAATAGCCAAAATCATTTTATACAAATCTTTGTAATAGGCCATAAAATAGCCAAAGTCATTTTATATAAATCCTTATCGAAAATCATAATATAGGCATCTGCCTTAAAAATCATTATACGAGCCAATGTCGTAAAAACAATCATACAATACGTCTTATGACGTTGTATAAAATCAAATAAAAATCGTTATATGAATATGGTTATGAAAACCAAAATACAATCATAATATCAATAGTATGACCCTGTATTGCTAGTCAGGCAATACATCGTAATTCGGAGCGTCTATTATTATTTTGTTAATTCGAATTATTATAAGCCGCATGACATTGTTACCTTACTAAACCAACAACGGGTAGCTAACCCGATACAAATTTTGCCCATCTAAAGTAGCGTGTCGTCACAAAGGTCACGCTATTGAAATCTTCTCATACATAAATTCGCTTACCAATCAATGTGGCACGACGGGGATCAACCGTCAAGGCGCGAACTGGGGTGATCGTCCCCAAATAGTACTATTAAATGCATAAGCGTCTACCAACTCCCGGTAGTTCACAATTCATGCTAATGGGACTTTTAGTGACATAACCTAACTTTAATAATCCATTTAATTTCATCTATCGGGTCCATTAATCATTTATCGGGTCATACAATCGGGTCATTCAATCATTCGGGTCCAAAATCAATAGACAAACAATCGGGACGAATGGTGTCCAAACTTTTATAAAAACTAACATGTTATCTCCCTCGCGGGTTTATAAAACATTTATAAAAACATTTAAAAGAGTGCGAGGCTATGAACTCACGTTGATATGGGAAGGCGGGTGATCGGCAATTCGGACGTACGGTACGTGCTTCAATCACGGAAACCTAGACAAATAATACTCGGTCTTAGACGTTTGTCCAATGACTTTATAAAAATAACAAGTATGTATACATATGATGATTATATATATATGATGATCAAGTGGTTTTACATATTCTCGTTTACTCCTTTTAGTGTTATATGTCGATAACTTTTATATTAGTTTACTAGTTTTACCCGTTTACGTGTCTTAAGCCCAATAAGCTTATTATAAGTTATTTAACTTATTTTAATCCATTTTGTACCTATATTATCAGTATGTATACTTTCCAAGTTGGGCCTAAATGGGTTAAGCCCAATAGATTCTTTTTACAAGTTTTTATCCTATTGAGTCCATTTATTAGTCCAATATGTTTATTTAACTTGTTAATGTCCGTATGCCCTATAGTTCGGGTTTTATCGGTTTTTACTTGTCATATATGTCTATATATCAGTATATAAGTTTTATAAAGTTTTCATTAGACGGGTCCAACCATCTAAGTTTTATTTAACAAAAACGTTAATTTTACGGCGATAGCCGAAAAAGTCGTAAAAATCAAGTTTATAGTTTTATAACTTATAAAAATTAACAAGTTACCATTTTTATAAAATGTCCACTTATTTAACCTTTTACATACTTATATAAATAAAATCCATAAGTTAGTGGGTTTTTATTTTACATTTTATACTATTAAATTTTGAGTGCTTATATAATAGTATTATTCTTTATTTTCCAAAAATCTGATTTTTAACTTCATCTTCACCAAAACTGCCATATCTTGAGTTCTACATGGAGATAGAAGCTCAAATTTTTATCACATAAACTACATGATATGTGCTACATTTAACTCTTCTATAGCTACTGTTGAATCATCCTTTAAGTATTTTCTAAAAATCGTCCAAAACAGTAACTTCAGATTTATACCCTAAACTTGTTTTGATCATATCTCACTCATTATTTTGATTCCATTGCATGGCCAACTCTCACATGTGTACAAGACATTTAGCTTACTGTAAATGGATCCTACTTCATTATTTCATCAGTTCATAACATGTTTCTTTACTGTTTTATACAGCCATGTAAATTAATCAAGATTTTACCCTTGTTTCTTATGGTTTTTCACCTTTTTATCCATGATTATCAACAACAAATCCCCACATAACATTTTTATCATCATATAATCATCATAAATATATACAATAGGAAATAAAATACATGTTTACATAATCAAAATAACAAGAAGTTGAGGAGGACAATCTTTATACCACCAAGTTGATGTAGGTTATGATTTTGACATGGTTTTTGATGGAGAAACTTGTAGACAACCATGAACATCTTCAAGACCACCATGCTCCATGAACTCCTTGTATAAAATCAGCCCTAAGACATCATAAAAACTCCTCCATGGATGTTATAACTTACACCAATCTTCATCTTTTTGAATGGAGATTAACATATGTTAATTATAACATATGTTTGTGGTTAAATTTAGATCAATTGGGATGTTTTGGTTGATGATATGGGACGGCTCAAATGAGTGTGAGAGAGAGAGGAGAGTTGTTTTTGCATGTAGGAAATGAGAATAGTGGTTTGGGGTAGTGGTTTTGATAGTGGAAAGGCTTAAGATGTAAGCTAAGTTACACTTGTAACTAGCTAGCTTAAAACTTGACACCAAAGTGTTGAGGTGTGGTGTTGTAGCCGTCCCATGTAAGCTAGTGGGGTGGGACAATGTATTTTGTCCCATCTCACTAGTTTACGGGTATTCCTCGATTCTAGTTTCCTCGATTTGCGTGCCCTCGGGTCGTTTTACGAAAAACGTTTTTATAAATTATGAATCAACGTCACAAAACGAATCCAATAAAAATTGTCTCATCAAAAACGGAGTTCGAAAACGTAAATACGTAATCCTAAGGTTTCCGGTTTAGTTGTAAAGGACGTTAAAATAAAATCGTAAGTCCTAATCTCTTCTCGTAAATTTGTGAGTTTATGAACCAACACAAATTTAAAACTCCAAAATAATATTCTCAGATAAATTTATTTTCTGAAATGTCGGACTGTCACCCAAGACGGTGTATGTAAACGTAAGCACGTAAGGTAGAATCCTCCGGTTTAAACGTAGTCGATGCTACTTCAAGACGTAAATCCAAATTTCTTCCCAAAAATAAGTGAGTTCATATTGTAACATTAAAATGATATTTTCAAATAAATATTTGAGAATAAAATATCAATCGTAAATTGACGGATTGTCACAGCATTTACCCCTAAACAGGATCTTTGTCCTCAAAGATCATCTTACCTTACTACTCGCTTCTTATAGAGTTAAAGCCATGTGGGTATTTCCTCCACATTCGGTCTTTTCTCACAAGTGCAATCCATTATAATACGCGAGTTTCATCAAACATAACTACGGGAATAAGATCAGGCTTAATGTTGACTTACTTTCTCTATCCATGATGTTCACGGGTTTTTGATGAATGCAACTTTTCGCCGATCTAAGCTCTACTAAGAATAATCAGATTCTCACTTGATAGATATTCCATCAAGTTCGATACACGAAACATAATTCACGCAGTCTTTGAAGTCCTAGGGTAGATCCGGCTTATATGCCTTTCAAACCAATCTTTCACATCATCTCAATGGTCCCAAACAACGGGGACTTATATCCCATGATTTGTCAGATCATGAATTCATTTTTTTTTCCAAGGTTAAAAATTGTGGCATAACTTCGCTACCCATTTGGCACTTCAAGATCTACATTTCATATTTACATAACCTCTTGCCCACTATCGGCAGTTAATAATCAGATCCTAATTTCAATAATCATTTCAGATCTCGCGGGTCGGGTATTTTGCAAGGATAGGTTCGCCATCATAGGAAACCTTAAACCTAAGAGACATGTCCAACTCACAATGGGTGTATGTCGGATGTCTTCATCTCAATTCCTGCTTACAGATTCTCTAAGATTTAGATCCTAACAAGATTCGATCTCAATCCTAATACGATGATCATCAATGATAATCCTTCCAAACGAAAACGATTATACGGTCTATTACCAAAGGTCAATCATTCAAACATAAAACAGCACTTATATTACTTTGTATCGTTACTTTACCTCGTCCCTTCGATTTAGGATGGTACATAGTACTCTCATCAAGGTTCGTTCTTATTGATTTCTGAGAAAATCTCTAGAAATTCGATGCGAAGCGAGGATCTTGATATATAGATGATCGATACAAGCACACTATGTTTACATAACTCTTTTGCATTTATCATTAATGAGAATGATATTAGCAGATTTGGTCAGTCTGTCGACGATGACTCAAACCGAATCAAATTCAGATGATGACCTTTGCAATAGCTAGATGTTTACTAATGTATGAGGCGATGTCTGCCTTCATAATTGCCATTAGTACAACTTCTTCAGACAAAGATACTTTAGTCAAAAATGACATACATATAATACTTATACTTACAAATTCCAACATAACTATATCTCACAATCCTCCATATTTAGGCAATCATAAGTGGCCTTTAAAATATTTAACGCTACCGGCTTCTCAATTATAATGGTTCACATTAGCCGTGAAACCTTCACTATTTATATTATCCTTTTTACAAACATCGGCTATTTTATATTGTTTGGCACTTTATTCTGCACCTTCATTATTAAGGAACACGTCCTAACTGGTTCTTTATCTTTTATACATAATGCGCCGGTATCTATATTCACTTCTCATGATGATATAATTATCATGTCCACAATTCACTCAGATATTCTTTCTATATTATGCGTCAGTAATTACGTTCACCTTCCTGATGAAATAAATATCCTAACCGCATTTATTCAAAATTCTTTCTTCATATCTTTTCTATGTTTTAGTTTCGCCTTTACTATCATTTTTATCCGTTTTACTCAATCTGACGTCTAAAGCGTCGATAA
The DNA here is from genome assembly GCA_025667525.1 of Glebionis coronaria. Taxonomy (NCBI): domain Eukaryota; kingdom Viridiplantae; phylum Streptophyta; class Magnoliopsida; order Asterales; family Asteraceae; genus Glebionis; species Glebionis coronaria. The sequence goes on along the minus strand of CM046876.1, from coordinate 191,997,055 downwards.
TTATTATAACTAATTAAATATTAAATATTCAATTTTTATGAAACGTAAACGTAAAGATTTTAAATTTCTTAGTTCGACCAATTATATAAAATGTTCAAAATTAAATTTGAATTTAATTAACAAGATTTTTGTTGATTTATCGAAAATATTTAATAAGATTCGTAAATGTTCGAGAAATCTTTGTTTATACTTTGGTTAAAGTTTTTTTTTTTTATTTGAAAAGCAAAAATTGTCGTTTCAAATTTCAAGTTATGGTTTTAATGGGTTTTCTCAATCTTCTTAAGTTGTCTAAAAGTATACACAAACATTTACCCCTAAACAGAAGTTTAGTTAAATGGTTTGTGTATAAGGAAATAATCCCTTAAAAATCCTTTGTTAAAACATTTGTCAAAATATATTTCCATTTCTTTTTGGTAAAATCCAAAGTCTTAAAAGGGCTCTTAATTTTTGAAGAGTCTATATGCATACATCTTACCATTACTAATCCAACGGTCATTTTATGTAAAGGATTAAGTCTTAAGTCTTATGTTAAATATTTAAGGTACATGTTTTCATTGTTCGGCCAATTCAGGGCAATCTATAAATAATTATTAACTCATTCTTATTCTTATATACAAACAAATAGTTCTTAATGATCACGAGCATGAATTTTACCAAATTACAGCCTACACACGTGATTCACCAAATTTATGAATACTACATGTGCATTAATCAATCCAAACGTCACCATGTGAAACTCATAATGTTCATTACAAGTATCGGATGTAGTGATTGGAATACATAATCTTCTTCGCAGATGCGAAGTTGATGATAACCATGCCGTGGATCAAATCTTTAAAACATACGCTAGAACCTTGTAAATGATCGAACGAATCTTCCATTTCGAGTTATGGATATTGTTTTCGATTGTCAATTTACTCAGTTTATAGTAATCTATAAGGAATGATAACACCATAGCTCTTCAGGATGACAGGCTTGGTATAATAAAATCTTTCTCCGACAACTCTCTCAGTTGTACGGTAATTCCTTTAATTTAGATGGTGCTGACGTGCAGTGCACAAGCCACAGGTGCAGCACCGGGAATATAATCAATACCAAATTCAACTTGCCTTAATGGCGAAAGTCTAGGTAATTCACCAACAAATACCTCCTAAAGTTTCAGATAAGATAAACATCTTTTAATAAATACATATTAGGTTCCTTCTAGATTATAATATCTATAATTAGTTCACAACCATTCATGGTAATATTTTTCAAGTCTAAAAGCAGGATATGGTCATCCATCAAGAATTATTTAGATCACTTTTGATAATCAACATCTTATCATTTAGGGAATTCTACTCGAGTTCCCATCAATTCAGACAATGTCGTCATGTCACAATCAATCAATCCATTCTACCGGTATTATCAACTTTTCAGTTTCATTGCCGTCGATAAGATGTGAACTTCTCAAAAGACTAAAATAATTCATAATCCTTCACAAATTCAGGGATATTAGGATATACAACTACTATTAAAAGAGTAAGGTCAACGCATAATCTATGCGAGAGAATTTCAAATCAGATACAGACGAAAACATTTAACGAATATGAATATATCCCATGTTTTCATAATTTAAGTACGCATTCGAAAGCTCCTCGGATCGTTACCCAGGTCATTCAAATGAAATCAAATCATAAGAAATGATAAGAACGTCAATACATCCAGTCGGGTATCAACACTCGGTAATCAGATACTTTTCCTAAGAATCTCACTACGGGAGAATTGGACAAGAAAGAATTGTCAATTGTCAAATAAGACAATTTCCACAGATGAGTAAATTCAACTCAGAATAATAGATGCTACAGGCACATATGTAGGTGTCCCTAACATTATGTCCTTATATTTCACTTCTTGCAGATCCCTTAAAATTTAATCTTTCACAATCTTCAAAGAAAATGTAGTGTTTATTCATTAGTTTTATGGTGACTACTAATCAGTCTTGCATAGTCCATTCCAAATTATATGTAGGCGCGCAACTATATACAATTTCAAGATTAACGATGCAATACTCAGTTCGTCAAAATTTTATCACCATGTTTATAATAAAATCATTTTCATGCTTAACTCTCAAATAAGAATCAAGAATATATTTACAAAGATTTTCTTTGTTATGAAAACAGTTAAGTTTTCCAAGGTACTTTATAAACAACTTCTTTTTGATAACAATCACTTATAAATCTCACCTTGAATAATCCTTTTAGTGATGAAAATTCAATTTTCTCAAAGGATACCGTTTTAACTTTATAAAACAATGTGTGATCTACAGAAAAGTGATGAAGGCTTGTTCACCAAGAATTTACTACGATATAATAGGAAATGAGCTTTAGCCAAATAATCATGAGGTTCATGACCTCGATGGCACTCACGAAGAATGATTCACAACGTAACTCAAATCAAGATGAGTACTTGTTCAAGGGTTGCATCACTAATGCGAACAATAGGATGAAGCAATAAAAGATAGATAACATCGATACATGTAGAATTTAGCAATCAAATGTAGTCTTTTCATTAATCACAAACAAGTCAAATTGTACCGTAACACATTACGTGTTACTATGTCATACAATTCTCAGAACTCATCCTACCAACTGATGTCTCAGTTAAGTTAGGGATTATTTTTAAAAGATACCACAATGAATACTAATCTACAAGAGTCATTAGGCGTTCCACTTGTCCCGGAAGATCCATTGGTCCCAATTCAGAAGAAGATTTCTTCAATTTATTTCTTGGACACTGGGCATCCTCGTTAGTGGACAATGTCCTAGGAACAACCCTTAACACGAATCAATAATAAATTAAATCCTTATAATTCAATCACAAAACTTAACAACTTCCTCTTATCAATCTCATATTCCATACGGGTTAAATTTTATTTTATTCAAGTTTCAACCAAATTTATAATCAATTCGATATCCTACCTCATTCTCCAATACTTCAACCTTATTCTTAGGCCTTAAAAGGCAATACAATCTCAATATGAATTAACACTTAATTTCCAATCCTATATCTCTTACCACAACAATTATCAAATGAGTCATTAATATGAAATGACTCGATCATTCAGTTAAACTTCTCGGAAAGGTATTAGTGGCATGAGGCTTTTGGGTAATGGTTCCAATAACATCCTCAAGTGCAACATTCACCCTTTCGATTTCAATTTAAGAATTGGGTGACAACGAATCAGATGACATCTTTCTAGGTGGTAACGTTTTGTCAAACTCCACTCTATAAGAAAAGATCGTCATACCATCGATATCAGATTTAATCTCGCCAATCCTTTTTCAATATCGCAATCAACTAATATCTACATTTCTACGAATATCAACCATTTGTTGGGATCATAAATATCCACAACTTGGTTTAGATCTAGGATAACTAGAATTCCTACGAGAATAGATTCGATTAATTTACTAGGGGATTTAGGGTTACTTGTGACAATCTACGTCGTATAAATACCTCGTATAAACATCAAAATAATCATCAAACAATCATGTAATAAAATTACATCATATATATATATATATAATCCAAGTTATATATATATTAAAATAACACTTCTCAGTCTTGGTCTTGTCGGTAACTCGGGAATTCTTCGGCACCGTTATAGTCAAAAGATTTTTAGACATTTTTAGAAAAATGTTTATAGTTAAAAGATTTTGAAATGTTTTATTCAAAACCTTGGTTTTTAAAAATCTTTCGTTCTCTATAACGAGAGCTCTGGTACCAAACTGTAACACCCCCAAATTTATACAACTCAGTACAGCGGAAGACTAGTTGGTGTTACGGGATAGCACATTACTCACATCATAGACAACGCATAAAAATCGCGTCGTTTATTAATAAAGCATTTCCATTCATAAATATCAAAGTTACATCGGTCCCAAGTCATTATATTTCATACAAAGTTTTACAAAGTATTTGAATGGAAATATATAGTTTAGGTGCGGGCCATGAATTCTTGTTGTCTTCCCGAGAATTACCTTCAAGTACCTGAGATAAAACATGTTAAAAGAAAAGGTCAGCGATAACGCCAAGTGAATTCATAGAGTTTAATAAATTCCATCAATATAACTTTGGTATAAAATTAGTACCAAAAATCAATTCGTACAAATCATTATAATAGGCCGTAAAATAGCCAAAATCATTTTATACAAATCTTTGTAATAGGCCATAAAATAGCCAAAGTCGTTTTATATAAATCCTTATCGAAAATCATAATATAGGCATCTGCCTTAAAAATCATTATACGAGCCAATGTCGTAAAAACAATCATACAATACGTCTTATGACGTTGTATAAAATCAAATAAAAATCGTTATATGAATATGGTTATGAAAACCAAAATACAATCATAATATCAATAGTATGACCCTGTATTGCTAGTCAGGCAATACATCGTAATTCGGAGCGTCTATTATTATTTTGTTAATTCGGATTATTATAAGCCGCATGACATTGTTACCTTACTAAACCAACAACGGGTAGCTAACCCGATACAAATTTTGCCCATCTAAAGTAGCGTGTCGTCACAAAGGTCACGCTATTGAAATCTTCTCATACATAAATTCGCTTACCAATCAATGTGGCACGACGGGGATCAACCGTCAAGGCGCGAACTGGGGTGATCGTCCCCAAATAGTACTATTAAATGCATAAGCGTCTACCAACTCCCGGTAGTTCACAATTCATGCTAATGGGACTTTTAGTGACATAACCTAACTTTAATAATCCATTTAATTTCATCTATCGGGTCCATTAATCATTTATCGGGTCATACAATCGGGTCATTCAATCATTCGGGTCCAAAATCAATAGACAAACAATCGGGACGAATGGTGTCCAAACTTTTATAAAAACTAACATGTTATCTCCCTCGCGGGTTTATAAAACATTTATAAAAACATTTAAAAGAGTGCGAGGCTATGAACTCACGTTGATATGGGAAGGCGGGTGATCGGCAATTCGGACGTACGGTACGTGCTTCAATCACGGAAACCTAGACAAATAATACTCGGTCTTAGACGTTTGTCCAATGACTTTATAAAAATAAAAAGTATGTATACATATGATGATTATATATATATGATGATCAAGTGGGTTTACATATTCTCGTTTACTCCTTTTAGTGTTATATGTCGATAACTTTTATATTAGTTTACTAGTTTTACCCGTTTACGTGTCTTAAGCCCAATAAGCTTATTATAAGTTATTTAACTTATTTTAATCCATTTTGTACCTATATTATCAGTATGTATACTTTCCAAGTTGGGCCTAAATGGGTTAAGCCCAATAGATTCTTTTTACAAGTTTTTATCCTATTGAGTCCATTTATTAGTCCAATATGTTTATTTAACTTGTTAATGTCCGTATGCCCTATAGTTCGGGTTTTATCAGTTTTTACTTGTCATATATGTCTATATATCAGTATATAAGTTTTATAAAGTTTTCATTAGACGGGTCCAACCATCTAAGTTTTGTTTAACAAAAACGTTAATTTTACGGCAATAGCCGAAAAAGTCGTAAAAATCAAGTTTATAGTTTTATAACTTATAAAACTTAACAAGTTACCATTTTTATAAAATGTCCACTTATTTAACCTTTTACATACTTATATAAATAAAATCCATAAGTTAGTGGGTTTTTATTTTACATTTTATACTATTAAATTTTGAGTGCTTATATAATAGTATTATTCTTTATTTTCCAAAAATCTGATTTTTAACTTCATCTTCACCAAAACTGCCATATTTTGAGTTCTACATGGAGATAAAAGCTCAAATTTTTATCACATAAACTAAATGATATGTGCTACATTTAACTCTTCTATAGCTACTGTTGAATCATCCTTTAAGTATTTTCTAAAAATCGTCCAAAACAGTAACTTCAGATTTATACCCTAAACTTGTTTTGATCATATCTCACTCATTATTTTGATTCCATTGCATGGCCAACTCTCACATGTGTACAAGACATTTAGCTTACTGTAAATGGATCCTACTTCATTATTTCATCAGTTCATAACATGTTTCTTTACTGTTTTATACAGCCATGTAAATTAATCAAGATTTTACCCTTGTTTCTTATGGTTTTTCACCTTTTTATCCATGATTATCAACAACAAATCCCCACATAACATTTTTATCATCATATAATCATCATAAATATATACAATAGGAAATAAAATACATGTTTACATAATCAAAATAACAAGAAGTTGAGGAGGACAATCTTTATACCACCAAGTTGATGTAGGTTATGATTTTGACATGGTTTTTGATGGAGAAACTTGTAGACAACCATAAACATCTTCAAGACCACCATGCTCCATGAACTCCTTGTATAAAATCAGACCTAAGACATCATAAAAACTCCTCCATGGATGTTATAACTTGCACCAATCTTCATCTTTTTGAATGGAGATTAACATATGTTAATTATAACATATGTTTGTGGTTAAATTTGGATCAATTGGGATGTTTTGGTTGATGATATGGGACGGCTCAAATGAGTGTGAGAGAGAGAGGAGAGTTGTTTTTGCATGTAGGAAATGAGAATAGTGGTTTGGGGTAGTGGTTTTGATAGTGGAAAGGCTTAAGATGTAAGCTAAGTTACACTTGTAACTAGCTAGCTTAAAACTTGACACCAAAGTGTTGAGGTGTGGTGTTGTAGCCGTCCCATGTAAGCTAGTGGGGTGGGACAATGTATTTTGTCCCATCTCACTAGTTTACGGGTATTCCTCGATTCTAGTTTCCTCGATTTGCGTGCCCTCGGGTCGTTTTACGAAAAACGTTTTTATAAATTATGAATCAACGTCACAAAACGAATCCAATAAAAATTGTCTCATCAAAAACGGAGTTCGAAAACGTAAATACGTAATCCTAAGGTTTCCGGTTTAGTCGTAAAGGACGTTAAAATAAAATCGTAAGTCCTAATCTCTTCTCGTAAATTTGTGAGTTTATGAACCAACACAAATTTAAAACTCCAAAATAATATTCTCAGATAAATTTATTTTCTGAAATGTCGGACTGTCACCCAAGACGGTGTATGTAAACGTAAGCACGTAACGTAGAATCCTCCGGTTTAAACGTAGTCGATGCTACTTCAAGACGTAAATCCAAATTTCTTCCCAAAAATAAGTGAGTTCATATTGTAACATTAAAATAATATTTTCAAATAAATATTTGAGAATAAAATATCAATCGTAAATTGATGGATTGTCACACTTAAGGTATGAACAAACAAGTAATCATCCTAATTAAGTGATCAAGGATTTAATCTTTTCTTAAAACTCACTTTTTATTAAGTGTGACAAGTTTTTTTATTAAACTTTCTTTTTAAGAAAATGTTTTATTAAATTAATTATTTGAAAATTTGAAATTTGAAAATGGCATATTTTATCTTGGTTTGGAATATCCTTTCAGGATATTTTAATCCCCAGATTCGAACCAATCCACTAAAAGATAAAAGTCTATGCAGGCGGTTCCTTAGCACCTATAGCGGTTCTTAATCGATAAAGAACCATGGGCTCCAATAAGGAATCGCGGGCAGATATAGCCGTTGGATGTTTGTCTTATAAATAGTGGACCATTCTCAGACTTTCAGTTCACCTCTTTTGCACATACATTTCCAGATTCTTTTATACTTCTTAAATCACTCAAATCCTTGATCATTTGTTTGATTACTACTTGTTTAGAAGTGAATCTTTCTCCTCTCATCTTTTCCTCTCAAAGTGCAAAGAGAAGAACACTATCATCCTTGAAGTGTTGTGTCTACCTCAAAGATCCATTGAAGATCCAAACTTATTTATTCATTGTTGTGTCATTGTTGTGAAGATCCAAGTAGTTGTGTCTATTTGGAAGTTGTGTATGTATTAAGGTTAATACTTAGTCCTTAAAGTATATTGGTGTAGATTGGTCCTAGCTAAGATTAGAGCTCGACTTTTAGCTTAGAGTCGGAAATTGGTTAAGCGACGTTGTGTACGGTTTCTCCACCTTAAGGAGCTTGTTGATTAGTGAACTCTCGAGTAACGAGTACTCGAGGAGTGGAGTAGGAACGAGGAGTGAGTTTCGTTGCCGAACCACTATAAATCCTTAGTGTTTAGTTTGATCTTTCCTTCCCTTATCTCTTTACATTCATTATTCTTTATATTTGTGATTATTAGTTTAGTTGCACTATAACTTGTTCATATTTTGTATAAGAAAGTTTTATGTAAATACTCAAGCCTAAGTTTTTGAAAAGGATTTTTTAAAAACCAATCTTTAACAAGTAAGTTTAAGAAACTATTCAACCCCCTCCCCTTCTAGTTTCTACAATTGGTATCAGAGCATGGTTGCTCAAGCCTTTTTAAAATATATTGTATTTTAAAACTTGAATCGATCTATCGCTTCCAACAAGTATCTACAAGGGCAGTCCATGCAAAGGTCACCTCTTTTTGAAACTGATAGTTTTATTTATTGGAAAAATAGATTTGAGACTTATGTGAAATCAAAAGATTTAGATCTTTGGCATGTTATTACCAATGGTGATTTTTTGCCATATCAATATAATGAAGTTTCTAAAAGCAAAGAGATAGTCACTTTTTACAAAGCTAATGATGATACTAAAAGGAAACTTGCTAAAAGTAATGAGGCTAAAATGGTGATTTATAATGTTTTACCAAAGAAAGAGTAAGAAAGGATTTTTATGTGTGAAACCGCTAAAGATATTTGGAACACTCTTTTAGTAACCCACCAAGGTAATAGCCAAGTCAAAGAATGTAAAATCTATCTTCTTGTTCAACAATATGAATAATTTATCATCTTAGAAGATGAAACTATTGATAGTGCATTTGCTAGATTTAACACTATTATTACTAGTCTAAAAGCACTTGATGAAGGTTTTTCTAGCAAGAACAATGTTAGGAAGTTTCTTAGGGCGTTGCATCCAAAATGGAGAGCTAAAGTCACCGCGATTAAAGAATCAAAGGATCTCGCCAAATTATGACTCGATGAACTCATTGGTAACTTGAAGGTTCATGAGATGATAATTTTGAAGGACTCGGAAATGGTGAAAACTAAGAGTGAAAGAAAGTCTCTTGCACTCAAGGCCAAGAAGGCGCAAAGTGACCATGAAAGCTCCTCGGATAGTGATGATGAGGAATATGCCATGGCGGTTAGAGACTTTAAGATGTTCTTCAAAAGACGAGGTCAATACATGAGGCAACCAAACAACAACAAGAAACCCTTCTCCAAAAACCGATTTGGCAAAGATGATAAAGGTGATAGGAAATGCTTTAGATGTGGAGATCCAAATCATTTCATCGGTGATTGTCCTAAACCTTCACGCGACAAGAACCACACGGCGTTTGTTGGAGGTTCATGGAGCAATAGCGATGAATATGTTGATGACAACCCCAAAGATTAGAAATATCTCATGGCTCACACTTCTAAAGAGGTACATTCTGAAACCGATTATTATAGCAATAATAAATCTTCTCAAGATGATAGTGAATTAGAAGGCCAATACAATAATTTACATAAGCTTAGTCTTAAATCCATTGAAAAGAACAAAGTGCTAAAATCAACTAGAACTAAGCTTGAGAATGAGATTAGTGAGCTAAAAGAGAAATTAGCTAAGCTTGAGAAAAACAAAGAAGTTGATCTAGGATGTTTTAAATATGAAAACCTTAGACAAGAAAATGAAAATCTCAAGAGCACCTCCATTAGACTTGAAAAGTTCATGAGAGGTACTAATGCTCTTGATAATATGTTAAACAACAAATTCATTCTAAGGAAAGACTTGAGATAGGATATAACACTAATGAAGCATCAACTAGTGAACCAAAACAAGTTAGGTTTTTAGAAAAACGCACCCCTGTACGTGGTTCTCCAGCATATGGTGCGGTTCCTTATAGCTATGGAATCGCAGGTGGAGCTAAAGAACCGCGGACAGAAGATAGTTTTTGTGAAAATCCTGAACTTTCTGAAAAGTCTATTTTAGGTGAAGGACCATAACATATACTAATTAACAAGGTCAAAGTACCTATTATTGAAAAGCCTACTCTAGATAAATTCTACAAGCCCTTGAGTAAACCTCTTAATGGGAACTAGAAACTTATCTAGACAAACATCTACTCCTCCAAGAGCACGAAATGAATCTAAACCTAGAAGTAGAACACCTACACCAAAAAGAGATGATCAAGCTAAATCACGAACTAGAAGTAAAACTCCAACACCTAGGAGAAATAACAATAATTCTAGATCAAGATCAAAGACACCTAGGAGAAACTATGGACAACAAAATGGCCATATGAATTGGAATAATTTTCAACAACAATACTTTTCCCCATGGGGAATGTCTCCTTCATTCATGCATCCTAACCAAATGCAAGGGATGTTTGGAACTAACAACTTTGTACCCATGAGATATTGGGGACCAAATGTTTAATCTTGTGTGTTGTTACCTAGATATGCTTGGGAATCGATTTAGAGCCCGACGAGTGGATTAAGGATAGTGGTTGTTCTAAACACATGACGGGTAATCGAAGTTTATTCTCGCGCTACAAAGCATATGATGGAGGTAACGTTACATTCGCAAGTAATCGACGAGGTAATATCATTGGCAAAGGTACGGTCTCTCTTGACTCTATGACTATAGAAAACGTAGAGCACGTAGATAACTTAGGTTTTAACCTTCTAAGTATAGGTCAAATTTGTGACAATAAGTGTAAGGTCATCTTTTTGGAATATGACAGTGAAATCGTAAAAGATGGAAAGGTCATTGGAAAAGGTGTTAGAAAGCATAGGCTTTATGTCATGAAGGTCAATAGGAAGTCAAAGGACAACTTATGTCTAGCGACTTTAGATGATAGTTCTACTCTTTGGCATAGGAGATTGGGTCACGCTAATATGCGTTTAATTCAATCTTTAGTCTCTAAGGAGTTGGTAAGACATCTCCTCAAGATGAAGTTTGATAGTCACTTTTGTGATGCTTGCAAAATTGGGAAACAAGTTCACTCAAGTCACAAAGCCAAGAATTTGGTTTCGACCTCTCGGTGCTTAGAGCTCCTACATATGGATCTCTTTGGACCTTCCGCCATACGGAGTTATGGAGGTAACCTTTATACCCTAGTTATAGTTGATGACTATTCTAGATTCACTTGGACTAGATTTTTGGCATCTAAGAATGAAGCTTTCGATCACTTCAAAACCTTTAGTCGAAGAATTCAAAATCAACTAGGATGTTCAATTGTCTCTATTAGGACGGATCATGGTAGGGAATTTGATAATGAAGTGCAATTCGATGGCTTTTGTGAAGCTCATGGTATTACCCATAACTTCTCGGCTCCTCGCACTCCACAATCAAATGGGGTAGTTGAAAGGAAGAATATGACCATCCAAGAGATGAGTATGACGATGTTAAATGAGTAATCTTTGTCGAGATGGTTTCCATGTCGTTTCATTGGTGTCGATATAGATGTAAATCGTTATTTAGTTGGGTTGATTGGCTCAAAAGTACAAACCTTATTTCCTTGTAATTTTCGCTAGTTTCTTGCTAGTTGGTTTAATAAATGTGTTGTTCAAAAAAATGAGTAATCTTTGCCTCAAAATTTTTGGTGCAATGTCGTGGACACATCGACCTACATTCTCAACCGAATTCTTATTCGACCTTTTCTAGGAATGACCCCCTATGAGATTCTTAAAGGTAAGAAGCCCTCATTGGAATAGATTAGGGTGTTTGGAAGCAAGTGCTTCATTCTCAACACCAAAGATTACCTTACTAAGTTCGACCCAAAGTATTACAAAGGTATCTTTTTAGGTTATTCTCAAACTAGCAAAGCCTACATAGTCCTCAATAGAACCTCAGGTGTAATTGAAGAATCACTTAACGTGAAATTTGATGAAACCCCTCCTTAATCTAAGACACCACCTTTGGTAGATGATGACTTGGATGAAATAGACATAGTTAATGCCAAAGATTTTTTTTTTTTGAACGGCAATTTTTACAACTCATACAACTATCTCACAATTTCTATCACACATGTCTCCACCGAGACTTGAACCCACAACCTTGAGGTTAGAGGGCCACTCACATACCGCTAGACCAAGAGGCCTTTGGTTAATGCCAAAGATATTAGAAACATAGGAGTTGGAGACCTTAGTGTTGAAAAGGGAGTAAACATTAAGGAGTCAAAGTATCATGCTCTTGATAACGTCATAGGCGAATTAAATCAAAGGACCCTAAGATCTCAAGTCCAAAATCAAAGTAACTTCTTTTTTTTCGTCTCCTTGATTGAACCAAAGAATGTTAAAGAAGCTTTGATGGATGAGAGTTGGGTCATCGCTATGCAAGAAGAATTGAATCAATTCATTGCTAATGACGTTTGGGAACTTGTTCCTCCACCTAGAAGTTCGACCATCATAGGAACCAAATGGGTATATAGGAATAAGTTAGACTAAAATGGTGTTGTGTCTCGTAACAAGGCTAGACTTGTAGCTCAAGGCTATAATCAACAAGAAGGTATTGATTATGATGAGACATACGCACCCGTAGCAAGATTAGAATCCATTAGAATCCTTTTAGCTTACATTTGTGCCTTAGACTTTAAGCTTCAACAAATGGATGTAAATAGTGCATTTCTTAACGGTTTGATCAATGAGGAGGTATATGTGGCTCAACCTCTCGGCTTCATTGATTTTGAGAAACCGGATCATGTTTACAAGCTTAAGAAAGCTCTTTATGGTCTTAAACAAGCACCCAAAGCTTGATATGATAGGCTTAAAGCGTTTCTTGTAAAACATGAGTATACCATGGGGATGGTAGACAATACACTCTTTATAAATAAGAAAGGTTCTCACCTCATTATCGTACAAATATATGTTGATGACATTATATTTGGCTCAACTTGTCAATCATTGTGTGATGACTTTGCCAAAATCATGCATGACGAGTTTGAAATGAGTATGATGGGAGAACTTAACTTCTTTTTAGGACTCCAAATTAAACAAATGGACGATGGTATTTTCTTTAACCAATCCAAGTATGTTAAAGAAATGCTAAATAAATTTGGATTAGAAGACTCTAGACCGATGAAGACCCCTATGGCCTCGGATACTAAACTCACCGTAGATGATGATTGTGAGTCGGTAGACAACACCAAATATAGAGGTATGATTGGTAGTTTGTTGTACCTAACGGTAAGTCGACCGGATATCATGTTTAGTGTTTGCCTTTGTGCTCGCATCCAAAAGGCTCCCAAAACCTCTCACCTTGAATCGGTTAAGCGTATCTTTCGATACATTAAGGGCACTATACATTTAGGATTATGGTATCCTAAAGGGACTGTTGGAAATACGTTTTACGTATTAAGAAGGATCGGTCACTCCAACGATAGTTCATGTAATAGCTCGTAGTTTAGTTAACATTCTTTATTTATCAAACAAGTCCAAGCCTAGCCTACAACATGTGTAGGCCGGCCCAAACGTGTAAGCCCAAGCCCATCACAAGGCTTGGGTATATAAACCCTCTCCTTTGATGGAGAGGGTGTGTGGTTTCATAATTTACACATAGTTCTCTTAACTTTCTCTCTCTAAAAGTGTGAAATCCACCATCTCTTTCTCTCTCTAAAAACATAAGAAAGATTTACATTTCTTCAAATGGTATCAAGAGCTTGGGATGAAATATAGGTTTGTTTTTAGTGTTGCGTATGTTTTATAAACATTTCGTAGGTTGTTGAGTATCTCTTGCCGAATCCTCAATTTTTTTTTGTGTTTGATCGTGATTTCAAGTAGTATAACGTAGTGATTCATGTTATAGTGTTTTTGGTATCTTGGTTTTGGTTAAAACACAATCTTTCTTGGATCAAAAGTACAAAAAGTTCTTGTGTTCTTCTTTCTGAAATTCAAGCAACCATCACCATCGGAAAGTACAAGTGCAAAGGAGTCTCCATCGCAATAACCATCACCATCGGAAAGTGACTGGTTCTACATTGCGATACTTGGATTTCATTACTTATTCCGATCTGGACATTCCGATCGATCTTTGCGATCTGGGATTCCGACGGTTATAAGGAAGTTTTAAGTCGTTACTTGCCTAAATTTTATCAGCTATATTCCGATCTGAATCATTCCGACAGCACTTTGCGATCTGAGCATTCCGATAGGACTTTGCGATCTGAACATTTCGACAGCTTTGCTTTGCGATCTGAACATTCCGATAGGACTTTGCGATCTGAATCATTTCGACAGCTTTGCATTGCGATCTAGGCATTTCGATACCAACAACATTTCGACAGGTTTATATTACGATCTGGACATTCCGATCTGACATTCCGATCTGGCATTCCGATCTAGACATTCCGACAAATCCAAAAATTATTCCTTAAAAAATTTCGAACAAACTTTGTGTGTAATTTTGACTTGGAATTTTTTGGTTTATCGAGAACATATTTTAGGGGATTTTAACATTGTTTCTCGATTTTAACTCACAACAACACAAAAATACTTAACCTTATTTCATTGTTCAATCAACTTTGTAAACCTTAACTTATTGAAATGGAGTACACATCTCTTACGGATAAGTCCATCCTCTCGGGTACGGATAATCGTCCACCAATGTTGGTGAAGACTATGTATGAGGAATGGGCTTCCCGAATGGAACTTTATATGTTGAACAAGGAAAATGGACATCTTAGGCATCTGTGCTCAATGGACCATTAGATTATGGTACAGTGACGGGAGGTACGACTACTCGTCCTCGCACAACGGATGAGTTGACTGGAGGATATGAAGATTCAAGATAAATGTGATAAGTATGCTACAAACATCATTCTCCAAGCCCTTCCTCCAGATGTCTACAAACTCGTCAGCAAACATAAAGTTGCCAAAGAGTTATGGGATAGAATTCGTGTTCTCATGCAAGGCACCTCGTTAACTAAACAAGAACGAGAGTGTAAGCTTTATGATACTTTTGATAAGTTTGCCTATGTGCCAGGGGAGACTCTCAATGATTACTATCTGAGATTTACCCTATTGTTGAATGAGCTTAATATCTATGGCATGGTAATCCCTACCTTTCAATTGAACACGAAGTATTTGAACACTCTTCCTCCATAATGGAAAAAATACGTGACGGATGTTAAATTGGCTAAGGACTTGCATAACACCAATGTGGATCAACTTCAAGCTTTTCTTCAACAACACGAATGTCATGTGATCGAGGCTCGGTTGTCTACACCTCAAGTTCATGATCCACTTGCAATGTATGCTTCTCAACAAAACATGGCTTATACTTATCAACAACCATCATACTTGCAGCAGCCACCACCACACATCTATCAGCAACCATAGCAACCATCTTATCAACGTCTAATGATGCCACAACAAGAATATCAACAAAGTGTTCATCAACAATCTTTTCAACAGCAACCACCGTATCGAACATCACCATTACAAGCCAACACTTCTCCATTGGGTTATACTCCTCAGCAAGGATATTTTCCAATAGAAGCACAACCAGCACAAGCTTTCTACTCTAATGAACTTCCACCAATCCAAGCACCGGTCTTTACTCCAAATGATACGCCAATTGATGTTCTAAACCATCTCACAACCTATTTGTCAAAACTTGTTGCAACTAGAGGATTTCCACCAACAAACAATCAGCTCCGCACCTCATCAAATCCTCGACAACAAGCCACTGTTCAAGATGGTCAAGTGACGGTGCAACCTATTCAGGGAAGGCAAAATTCATATGGAACTCTTACAAGGACTGGGAACAATCAAGCTGTGAATTCTCAAGCTAGTGGAAATGGGATTCCTATTGGTCCTAAAAAGGTTGTGACTTGCTACAATTGCCGAGGACAAGGTCATATGGCTAGGGAATGCACTCAGCCGAAAAGGAGAAGGGATGATGCATGGTTTCGTGAGAAGATGTATTTGGTTGATGCTCAGTCTAAGGGGAAGATTTTGGATTCAGAGGAGTTAGCATTTCTTGCAGACCCAGGGGCAGCAGATACTGAAGGCATTGCAGTTGTATACACTTCTAATGCAGCTTATCAAGCGGACGATCTTGATGCATACGATTCGGATTGTGATGACATTCACTCTGCCCAAGCTGCTCTCGTTGCTAATCTCTCTCACTACGGTTCTGATGTCATCAGTGAGGTACCAACCACATCTAATAATATTGATGATAACCAACATCAAGTTGGGCATGAAAATGACAACCTCGAACAGCATTCGGGAACTAGTAATTCAAATGATGTGGTACCCAATTCTACACATTTGAGTGAACCTCAACCAAATGCTACGACGGGTATGGAATCTTATGCTCAACATGATTTGGTAATGGTGCCTAAACATATTATTGATCAAATGCATATGGCCCTCAGACAATCCGTAGATACCAATTCCACCCTAACTGCTGAGCTTGCGTTGCATAAAGAAAAGGTCAAAGCTTTTGAAATGGTCCCTCAAGCAGAGAAAATAACATGTTCTGAATTTAACCAATTTCATTTTGAAAAGGTTGAACACTTGAAAGAAATAGAATCATTAAAAGCTAATCTTTCTAATGAATTAAAAGAAAAGGAGTCGGTTGTCAATGATTTTCAGAAACTTGAAATGGATTTCGAAACTCTCGAGTCTAAAAAGGTTGAATCAGAAATTAATGCTACCAAACTTCTTAAATTCAAAGAACAACAGCTTTTAAAACAATACGATTCCACAGAAAAGGTTCATCTTTTAACTAAATCATTTAAAGAACTCGAACTTAAACATCTTCACGATTTACCACCTAATCCCGGTTATGCAAAACAAGCTCAGGAATATATTCCCGGTCTTTATGATATGACCATAATTGGCAAATCGAAAGAAGCACCTTTTGTTCGTAGTACTGAGGAGACATAATCACTTGCGGATGAAACTCATTCTAAAATGCTTTCAAAATTCCATACAATTGATTATGATCAACATAACAAAGATCAATTTTCGAAAAAGACACGCATTCGCTTACAAAAGGAATTAGCAGAATTAACAGTTCTTGTGCCCCAAAGTTTGTCAAATGAAAACCTTCCCAGTACGTCTCCTACACTTGTCAAAATGGATTTAACGAAGTTAATTCCACCGGCAAGCAAGGCGTCTGTTAACTTAAATGCGGTTCACCAACACTTAGCCGATATTGACAAGGTCATTTTGGAACATACGACGGCTTCGGCCATAACGGAAGGTGAATGGAACTTTGAGCACACTAGAGCTGCGTTCCGAAATGAAATTGTTCCGTTTGTAGACAATGTTAAGGCTTGTCTTAATAATCTTGATCAAGATTTGTTTTTGGAAGCAGAAGAATTTAGACGTGTTTTCAATGAAATGGATAATGCTTATGAAAAAAGTTTACTTGAAATAGAACGGGTTTCACGCCATAATGATCTGCTTCTGAATCAAGTGATGTCTCATGATATAGTTTTTGTCTGTGTGAATACAAGTGTTGATAATGATTCTATTGTGCATAATGTTGAATCTGTGGATAATGTGGTAGATAGTACTTGTCACGAATCTGACGCTGAATTTTTAAAGCTTCAAGATTCATATTCTTCGCTTTCAAAACGTTTTGATGAGATTCAGACACATTGTATTTCGCTTGAATGCAAGAAGCAATTTATTCAAGAAATCTTTGAAACGTCATTCGAAGGTGTTAATATCGATGATGCAAACTTTGAAAAGAATTTTCGATTGAATTTACAATCAAAACAGCGTCAGCCAAGTGACAAGGTTGCTCAATCTTTGCCGATAGACATAGAGAAATCTAAGGAGCTTAACTGTGTAAACGTACTTGAGGCCGCTGAGAATCTTAAACTTGATCTAGATAATCGAGTTTCCAAGATTTTGTCCAAAGTTGATAACTTAAAACAGAAAAATACACGACTCTTCGATTCAGTAAAGCCCGCATGTGCTAATACCACTGCATAGAATCAATCATTGATTGAACAATTGAATCGAAAGTCGGTGGAAATATCTGATTTGAGGGAACAAATTTGTGATAAGAATCTGGTCTTGGCCGAGTTAAAGGAAACACTTCGTACTCTAAAAGGTAAGAATGTTGTGGATAACGCAGCCACTGTCTCAGCATCGTCCTCTAGTGCAATAAAAAAGAACCTAATAGCCGTCACACCACTTAACAAGGGCCCTAGGACTAAACCATCTCAAACTTTGGTCACTAAAGATAAGGCGGAATCAAAACAAGCTTCTAATATTCCCGTGTTGCCTTCTACAGGAGTAAGCACCACTACTAAGGCTCAAAGATCTAAGCTTAAAAGAAACAAGAAGAATGATAGGATCTTGCCCCCATCTAGTAGTCAAGTGAAGAAGAAAGTAGAAGCCCATCCTAGGAATGTTATTTCTGTTTTGAATAAAAAGAATCATGTAGCTAAACCTAAAGGCTCTGCGGTTGTGCAGCGTTCTAAGCCTAGTGTGAATTCTAATTTGAAATGTTGGAATTGCAATGAATGTATGTTTTCTAGTCGTCATGATTCTTGCCTTATTGACCATGTGAATGAGATGCATGCCCGAAAAAATGGATTAGAATGGAAACCGACTGGGAAAGTGTTAACCCAAGTTGGTTGGATGTGGCGCCCTACTGGTAGAACTTTCACTATAGTAGGAAATACGTGCCCTTTGACTAGGATCACTCCCACTACAGCAAAGAAAGCGTACCCTTTAACTAGGAGTACCAAGGCTACCAAAACACAAGCGTGTCCTTTAACTAGGAACACCGACACTACCGTAGGAACCAAGTGCCCTTTAAATAGGTCTACTCCCACTGTAGTGCCCGCGAATAATCCAAAACCTAAGAAAGTTGGAACAGTAAAACCTGTTAGTGCTAAAAAAACGCAGGAAATCTAAGGGTCTCAAAAATGTTAGCAATTCTGATAATTCTATATCTGTATCTGCTAACACCCCGGAACCAATAGTTTCTAATGCATTGTCTACTGTTGTTATTGAAAACAGGTGGTCCAAATTGTTCTCTGGTATTTGGACTCTGGTTGCTCCAAGCATATGACCGGAGATCGCTCTCAGCTCAGAAATTTCGTCAGCAAGTTTCTTGGTACGGTTAGATTTGGAAATGATCATATTGCAAAGATAATGGGTTATGGTGAATATCATATTGGGAATGTTATAATTTCGAGAGTGTATTATGTGGAAGGTCTCGGTCACAACTTATTTTCTGTGGGACAATTTTTTGATGCAAACCTAGAAGTTGCTTTTCCAGAGCATACATGCTTCATTCGTAATTTGGAAGGGGCTGATTTATTGAAAGGTACTCGAGGGAATAATTTGTATACTTTGTCTCTACAAGACATGATGGCCGCTTCTCCCGTATGTCTTCTCTCCAAAGCTTCAAAGACTAAGTCATGGTTATGGCATCGACGGTTATCTCATCTTAACTTTGACGCTATTAATCACTTGGCGAAAAACGAACTTGTTCGTGGTCTTCCTAAACTATCATTTCACAAGGATCATTTGTGTTCCGCTTGTACAATGGGGAAAAGCACTAAGAAATCTTACAAACCCAAGACGGAAGACACCAACCAAGAGAAACTTTATCTGTTGCATATGGATCTTTATGGACCAATGCGTGTTGAAAGTCTTAGTGGCAAAAAGTACATCCTCGTCATTGTCGATGATTACTCTCGGTTTACATGGGTGAAATTTCTTAAAGCAAAGAATGAGGCACCTAAGTTCATCACCGGATTTCTCAAAATTTGCATCTCAACACTACTGTCCGACGTATTCGTACAGATAATGGAACCGAATTTGTGAATCAAATTTTGCTTGATTATTATAAAGAAGTTGGCATTTCTCATGAAACATCCGTTGCTCGCACTCCACAACAAAACGGTGTCGTTGAAAGGCGAAATCGCACACTTATGGAAGCTGCTCGAACGATGTTAATTTACGCAAAGGCTCCATTGTTTTTATGGGCAAAAGCAGTATCTACAGCAGTGTACACCCAAAACCGGTCACTAATTCGTAAACGCTATGGTAAAACACCTTATGAGCTTCTCCATGGAAAAGTACCAGATTTATCATATCTTCATGTATTTGGTTCTCTTTGCTATCCAAATAATGATGGTGACAATTTGGGAAAACTTCAACCAAAGGCTGATGTTGGTATTTTCATTGGTTACGCACCCGCAAAGAAGGCATACCGAATCTACAACCGTAACTCTCGCAAGATCCTTGAAACTATGAATGTTGATTTTGATGAGCTGACAGCAATGGCTTCTGAGCAAAGCAGCTATGAACCCGCACTTCATGAAATGAGACCCAGTAACATTAGTTCTGGTCTTGTCCCAAACAACCCTACTTCATCATTTATACCACCTACTAGGACTGAATGGGATACGTTGTTTCAACCGTTCTTTGATGAATTCTTTACTCCTCCAAGTATTGTTGCTCCAGAACCTGAGGTAATAGCTCCGGTAACCGAAGTTGTCACTCCAGCAACCGTTGCACAATCAGACACATATGCACCTACAATTGGTCAAGATATACCTACAACAAGTAATTCTCAACCAACACCTGTTTCAACTACCCATGTCATGCCTATTGATGATGAAGAGGATGATGATGATCACGATTTCGCTCAAATGCGTGAACTTCCATTCTTTGGTGTACCAATTCCCGACCCTAATCAAGCCGGGTCGTCCACCTCAGAGGAAGCTCCTTCTACAGTTTACTCCAATCCACGGATTCGTGAACATGACAGAAAGTGAACAAAGGATCATCCTATAGATTCTATTATTGGTGACCCTAATTGTCCGGTATCCACACGAAGTCAGTTACAAGGAAGTGCAATGTTTTGTCACTTTGATGCTTTTCTCACTGAAGTTGAACCTAAGACATGGCAACAAGCTTTTACTCAATCATGTTGGATAGAAGCTATGCAAGAAGAACTTAATGAATTTATACGTCTTGAAGTATGGGAACTTATCCCATGCCCGGATCAAGTGCAGTTACTCACTTTGAAATGGGTTTACAAGGTGAAACTCGATGAGTTAGGCGGAGTATTGAAGAACAAAGCTCGACTAGTAGCTCGTGGATACAAGCAATTATTGGGCATCGACTTTATGGAATCCTTTGCACCTGTTGCCCGTTTGGAAGCTATTAGACTATTCCTCGCTTATGCAGCCCACATGAATATGATCGTCTATCAGATGGATGTGAAGACGGCATTTCCTAATGGTGAAATCAAGGAAGAGGTCTATGTTCAACAGCCGGATGGTTTTGTGAATCCTAAATATCCTAATCATGTGTACAAGCTTAAGAAGGCTCTCTATGGGTTGAAGCAAGCTCCTCGCGCATGGTATGATCTTTTGTCACAATTCCTCATTACGCAAGGCTTCGGTAAAGGCAAGGTGGATCCCACGTTGTTCATTCAGAAACGAGGTAAAGATATGATTATGGTACAAATATATGTTGATGATATTATATTTGCAGCCTCGACCCAAACCTTATCGGATGAGTTTGGGACACTCATGTCTTCCAAGTTTAAGATGTCAATGATGGGCAAGGTATCATTCTTCTTAGGTCTTCAGATATCTCAGAGTCCCAGAGGCATCTTTATCAATCAATCCAAGTATGCCCTTGAATCGCTTAAGAAGTATAAGATGGAATCTTGCGACCCTGTGGATACTCCAATGGTGGAAAAATCTAAGCTTGATGAAGATCCACATGGAGTTGTCGTTGATCTGACCCTTTATCGTGGAATGATCGGTACTCTTCTGTATATCACAGCTAGTCGACATGATCTTCAGTTTGCTATATGTATGTGTGCTAGGTATCAAACTAGGCTGACTGAGTTACACTTAGCTACTGTTAAAAGGATCTTTCGATATCTTAAAGGAACCATTAATCGGGGACTTTGGTATTCGAAGGACTCTTCTATTGCACTAATGGCATATGCAGATGCAGATCACGCGGGTTATCAAGATACACGACGTAGCACGAGTGGAACTTTGCAACTACTAGGAGATCGACTAATCAGTTGGGCATCGAAAAGGCAGAAAAGCGCTGCAATTTCAAGTACGGAAGCAGAATACATAACTATGTCCGGTTGTTGTGCTCAAATTCTTTGGATGAGATCGTAATTAACCGACTATGGTCTAGGTTTCAACAAAATTCTGATGTACTGTGACAACAAGAGTGCAATTGCCTTATGCTGCAACAATGTTCAATTCTCCCAGTCGAAGCATATCGACATTCGCTACCATTTCATCAAGGAGCAAGTGGAAAATGGAGTGATCGAGCTTTACTTTGTCCGATCTGAGTATCAATTGGCGGATATTTTCACGAAGGCTTTAGATCGCGCTCGAATTGAATTTTTGGCCGACAAGCTAGGAATGAGAACTTTCTCGCCTGAGA
This sequence comes from Glebionis coronaria, assembly GCA_025667525.1. Lineage (NCBI taxonomy): Eukaryota > Viridiplantae > Streptophyta > Magnoliopsida > Asterales > Asteraceae > Glebionis > Glebionis coronaria. The sequence continues at coordinate 191,974,616 of CM046876.1, read as the reverse complement.
CTCTAAAGGAACTAGCAGATGAAGCGAAAGAATAGTGGTGGTAAAACTATTCTCCGTATCCTTGGTGATCATTTGTATATATTGTTTATATTTTTATCCACAAAAGCAAAATACAAAAATATAAAATCATATAAAAACCATAAAAATTGAAAAATTCATAAAAATCTAAAAATATTTTTACTTTATTTTTCAAAGGCATGTCTTTTGGTACGATAATATTTACGGCCTTAGAAATGTCGATTAATATTGACACGGCGCCATAAATAGAGTTTGTACAAAAGTTGTAAATATTTCATAAAACATGCCTAAATGGCTTGTAGTTATTTCTGACTGCAACCCGGTTTTCACATTAAAGTCAAGTATTTCTTATGAAAGCTTTGGCTCACAACGGGAATTAATTTTCTCGGGCAAGGTTTACTTTAAAACCTTGTAAGGGATCAAGTTTACTTTATAACTTGGTCTAACACAAATCTATGTACGCCTCAGTGCATTTATTTGTTAAAACAAGAGAAGTCTTGTTTTTATGAAGCTATCATCTCTACAACCATAGCAATCTACAATTGGTATCTATATACTCGACGATGCGACTACTCAACCAACGACTACAGCTCTTTCAGTAGAACACTGGTCAACAATTGAGGGGGAGCAATTGTCAAGCATTCAGAATCTTCGATGCCGAACGTGCCAAGCTCACAAGTTGGCGTCAAGACAACAATACCAATCGTACACGTGGTGTCGAGAGATGACTTCAGACGTGACGAGGCGACCAACATATGCTGACAAGAACCATTTGATATTATCATATGATGTTCTCATCAATCAGGTCCAACCTTGTCAATTCTTTTTTAATATGGTGAATATGTGATCATGTTACAAATCGGTATCATATCTCATACGCTTGATATCATGAAGATAAAATGGACTTGCATTTTTCTTCCCAAAACCTTTGTTAAAACTTCATTAAATCAATTGATATTAAAAACATCGATTGGGTTAATATTTTTAATATGGGGGAGAAAATGAGATTTAATATAGGATATTATCACAAATGGTTTGACTTAATGTGTTGGCTCATCCCGACATATGCGAAATGTTTTCGAATATCGTGGCATATGTTAAGGGGGAGCAAAATGGATTTGCATATCAAAAATGGATTTCATGGTGATTTATACTTACCCAAAACCCATTTATTTCACGACGATGAAGATTGTGGTGACATAAGGATGGTAGGATAGGTTAAGTCCTATGATTCTTCTAGAACCGGAGGAATCTTCCCAAGGACATTCCATAGCTAGAAATAGTCGTCCTTAGGAAAGTTGGAGAAATATTGTGAACGTAGCTGAATGCCGACCAAGTACTTAAGTTAGCACTGGAACAATCACAACAAGGTGCTAGTTATGACGTATTGGTAAGCATTGAAGGGGTTGAAGAATGAAAAAGAATTGTAAAGATAAAGGGTGTAAAGAAAGAAGCCCTCCTTACAACTTTAGGCAGAAACGGGGTCAACACATATGCTATTGAGATCATTTTAATGATTCTCGATATTGAAGACAGACATCATGGACCCAGTGATGTAATGGACAACCCATCCCAGCTAACTCAGATATCTCTCAAAAGGTATTTGTTTTAATCACACGGAGACAACACATTATCTATCGATTTATTCACTCCGAGTAAATTGGTATTGAAAATGTGGCACTCCACTCCAGCCTCCGATCACTAAAATCCAAAGTGCACGATCGAGTCTAGAGCCATTTGAGATCATCAAATATCTCATTAGGACACACTTTCATATTTCCTTGCTTCTTCACACACTGTGAAAAGTAAGAAAGATTTTAAGAGTCCTACGCAAAATCTTCATGATCTTGCCTGAACATCCGAGTAATACGAAAGTATTTACAATGAAGATGGAAATCCTTCTTGAGCGAATATCAAAAAGCTCATGGTAGGTGACTTGTGCGATTCTTTATGAATCAAACTTGTGATAACTGGAAAGCAACAGTGGTTTAATTCTTAGCTGAACTTAAACACGTTCCAGGCCTCTACGCAATATCTCAGTGATCTTGCCAGAACACTCAGAGTGATACCTCAGTGTTCACAGTGATGAGTGGAAATCCTTCTAGTGTTAACCTCAAACAGCACTTGGTAGGTAACTTGCAAGATTCTATACGAATCAAGCTCGTGACAACTGGAAAGCAACGATGGTGCGGTTCTTAATTAAATTTTACTTGTTCCAGGAACATGAATTGACGGCTTCAAATCATGCGGATATTATTATCTAAATGATTCACTCTTTATGTTCGCAGTTAGCTTTAGACGGTCGAATAAAGAGAACGGGTTTACCCGCGAAATCCTGTCAGGAAGTTACTTAATTGAAACTATCCTTCACGGGTACGATATCTAATATCGTCCAACGGTCTTCACCGACCGGAGGTAAAATGCTACCGAATTAGAATGAAATGTTCAAAGCCATTTCGTTCGTGTCTACTTATGTTGCGGCATTTGAAGACGGTGGCGTTGTGGAATCCAAGAAGAAGTTGTCCCCGCATGCTTATACTTTATGCACTTAATATCTCATCTAATTCAAGAAAGCCTAAAAGTTAAGTCTTCCGCTGTATCGAACTCTGAAGCTTTCAAGAATTACGAAGGTATAAGTATGTGGGACATGGCGTCACGAAGAGGCGAAGATCACAAGTGATGGATGCACGAGATCAAGGCAAGAGATTAATTCTCAAGATTGATATCAAAGATCACATCAGCATGTTCACCAGAAAAGAAAAAGAAAAAGAAAGACGAAGACTACGAGCTCAAGACAAGCATAGTATGCTAGGTTTATTTTATTACTGTAACTTGGGTAACGCCCTTGTTTGGAGTGACCTCCCTTAGGGGGAGATTGTTGGAAATACGTTTTACGTATTAAGAAGGATCGGTCACTCCAACGATAGTTCATGTAATAGCTCGTAGTTTAGTTAACATTCTTTATTTATCAAACAAGTCCAAGCCTATCCTACAACATGTGTAGGCCGGCCCAAACGTGTAAGCCCAAGCCCATCACAAGGCTTGGGTATATAAACCCTCTCCTTTGATGGAGAGGGTGTGTGGTTTCATAATTTACACATAGTTCTCTTAACTTTCTCTCTCTAGAAGTGTGAAATCCACCATCTTTCTATCTCTTTCTCTCTCTAAAAACATAAGCATAGATTTACATTTCTACAGGGACCGTCGTAGAAACCATTGTCTACACGGACTCGGATCATACGGGAGACTATGTGGACCGGAAAAGCACTAGTGGAGTTTGTACCTTCATGGGTTGTTGTTTAACTTCTTAGTTCTCCAAGAAACAAACCGCTCTTGCTAAATCTACCACGGAAGCTGAGTATGTGAGTGCCGGTAAAGCTTGTCAACAAGCTCTATGGATGAAGCAAGAGCTTGTTGATTACGGGATTTTCTTGATGATGTTCCCATCATGTGCGACAATAAGGGTGCAATAGACCTTAGCAAGAATCCCGTGCAACATTCGCGAACTAAGCACATAGAGATTCACCACCATTTTCTTAGGGATAATGTTCAAAAGGGGAACATTTCGATTGTGAAGGTGCCCTCGGTAGAAAAATTAGCCGACATCTTCACTAAGCCACTTAAGAGGGAACCTTTTAATTACTTGCGTCTAGGTCTAGGTTTAATGGAACATATTCTTTAATTGCGCATTTTAATTAATCGAGTCTTTTTCTCTTTTGAGTCTTTTCTTTCTTTGAGCTTTTGGATATCGCAAACTCCTTTGGAAAATCTTCTCTTCTCTTTTTCAAAATTCTCAAAGTTCTTTTGAAATGGTCGAGAAATGTTTTTGCATTTTTAATTCAATATATAAACATTTTTCATAGCTTCTTGCTATTCATAATGAGCTTACATAATTCATATGTATGGGTCTCTCAAATATAGCAAGAACAAAAGAGAACTATGGAGGATCATTGTGTCATGACCTTGTGTCTAGTTCTTCACACCTCCTACATTGATTTTCTATAAAATCCATGTATTTTGGTCAAAACCTTGTTTGGTGAGTTCTTGTGTGTTTTTTTGTCTATCTTTGCTTCTAAGCATATCTCTATGATTAGTTAGACTAGAAAAATAGGATTTGCTGAATTAGAAAATCCTCCATCATCACCAAATTCAACCCACTGTGGGCGGTTCTCTATTGAGACCGCGATTCCCTAGTGATAAGGAACCGCCTGTGGAGATAAGGAACCGCGCCCAGTACATTCATTTTCGGGTATTCCTGAAACTCCAAATTTGTTCCAACACTTTTTGGAATCTTTGTTTCAACCCTTTGACCACCTCTAAAATATCTTGGGCTTTCTCTATTTAACCTTAAGCATTTTGCAGCCTTTCTCAAATCAAAATGTCTTATTCCCCAAATGAAAGCTTTAATTCTCCTCCATTTTCTCCAATTGCTTTCAATCCTAATTCACCCAAGAACACTCAAAATCACATCTCTTCTTCTCCTAAGAATGTTGATTGTGGAACTCCTTATCTTCCACCACTAGCCTTTAGTGTTCTTCCTCCTTCACATGATAATGTCATGCATCATGAAACATATTGTCATTGTTGTTGTTGGGTCTACTAGATGTAGATCTTGCAGCCTGTCAGGACCGGTGAATGACTTCTGTAATCACAAGTCAAATCACAAAGAGACTCTATACACAATATGAATGTAGAATATAAATATAATTAAGAGAAATAGAATAACTATAAAGACTTGATCCTTTCTAAGGATTTCTAATATTGATAATGACTAGAACTATGTTTTGTGAAGGTGTGTCTAACCCTTCTGCCTAAGGTTCCTTTTATACTACAAGGAAACCCTAATACATCATTAAAGAAAATGTGTAAAACTGATATGCATATCCTTTCCTAACATATCTCATGCATATCCTAACAGAAAATTAAGTAAATAATAAAGTTTGACTTCAACTAGGACCAGGAGCAGGACTTGCTCCTACTACGACTAGGACCAGGAGGAACTACATACCTCCTAGTCTACCTATTACATATAACTATTACAATGGTCCTAACAATCCTCCCCTAAACTTGAATTTGACCTGTTGAGTTCAAGTTTCCTGGAAAACGTGCAAAGAAAGCCCGAGGATTGTATCAGCAAAACAAATAGCAGCATCAACAAGATAAGAATCAGAAGAACAGCCGCATGAAACACTAGAAGCTTCTCCAAAGCTTGTAACAAATCAGCATCAGGTTGAATCTTATCAGCAACATGAGCAGATTTGATGTGCCTTTACCAAGTAGCTGCTCGCTCTTGGGCTAGCTAGTCATTCTGGTGGAATAAACATCACCCTGGGAGACTAGAACCCAGCCCAACTCTTAGAACGTGAATCAATGGTGAGTGGGAGTACCCTGATGATTTTAGGCAAACCATCACAGCCGTCAACGGATTTGATGCGTCTTTACCAGAAGTCGTACCCCTCTGGACTCGCCAACTCTTAGCAATGAAGCATCGGTGAGTTGAACACCCTATAGCTTTAAGCAAGCTATTACAGCTATCAACTGTTGATCCCAAACTTAGATCGATTAAGCTTTGTGTATATGAGATTAGATCAAGTACTACACGTAGAGAAACCTTTGCTTATGAATAAAGTAACAAAGTGTTATGCGGAATTAACACTTGATCTAAAACACAAAGATGTTAAACAAACTTTCACTTGTATTAGAATGATCGTACTTGATTACAATGAAAGAGGTTTAACTTGTGAAAACTTATGAAAACTGATTAAGAACTTTAACCTAAAAGATCTTCTTTTATAGAACAAGAAGTCTTGTACAATAAGCTACGAATCAACTATTCTAGGTAAAGATAATAATGGAAAATACAATGTCGTGCTTATCTTTACCAAACATAAATAAAGAAACAAATAAACAAATGATTCGTATGAAGATATATTCCATCAGTGCTAATCTTCAAGGCTGTCAGCGTTGACTTCTTCAATGTCAACGCTTGGCTGTCAGCGTCCAATGTCATCCTATCAGCGTTGACATTCTTCTTATCAGCGTCTAGTGAACTGACCCATATTTTATTCCCAACAATCCTCCCCTAAACTTGATATCCATTCCAATGATCAAGTTTCTGAATAAATACTTAAGGCTTAGGAGGAATCTTGCAAAAACTTCTTATGTTGGTGATAAACATATCTAATCAAGTCCTTGGCCACGTCACTAGTATAATCAATCTCCAAGGGTGTCTCTAGCATCTTCTCCAACACTTCTTTGGACAAGAAATAGTCAGCATCCACAAGTAGATACTCTGAAAACTTTGTAGAGCTCAAATGAAATACACCACAAGTAGAATAAAGCCTCCAATGAAGATTACTGAGATCATCTTCAAGATCCTTCCATATGGCAGGATCTGCTTCTCTTGGACCACACAAAGTCAAAAATGTGTTCCAAAGTCTTATTCCATTTGCTGAAGTAGGTGCTTCAGCTGTATACTTGGCCTCTATTAATCTCCATAGATGCACCAAGTCTTCCCTGTCTATGCTTGCAAAGATAGAAATAACTGAAGTGAAAGTATGTACCTCCTTTCCAAATCTGCCAATCTTCCAAAATCCACACTCATCTTCATCAAAACTGATGATTGGATTTCTGTCATCTAGAGGTACTACATTAACCAAATCTGAAGCTTCCAATGGAGAAAGCTTGAGATGCTTCCTTATTACACCTTCAGTTGGAAAATACACATCCATATCTTTAGGAAATTGGAAAGGATCTCCTTTCTTCACTAGTCTTTGAGCAATCCTCATTTCCTTTTGAATCTGCATTTCCTCAGCAAGCTCTTGTTTCCTTTCTTCTGAAAGAAACTGGTAGACATTATTTTCTTGCACACTCCTCCAAATAGGATGTGCCCTATACTCTAGCTCCTCAAAAGATAAAGCCAGCAACTTCTTGGATGTCCAGTTAGGTTGATGACATCTAAGCAACTTGTAGTACAACTGCCTTCTATCTCTTTTGAGCCAAGTCTTGACCTCCTGTGCATTATACTTCAAAATCACCTTTATATCATCTTGTACCCTGAGAAGAACTTCCAACCCCCAAATTTGATCTGATAAACTCATTCCTGGGTTGTCCATTACCTTGTCTTCCCAAGCATGGTACATTCTGGTGATTTCTGGAAGGTCCCAATCAATCTGATTCTTCAAATCACTCAACCTTTCCTTTGCCAACTCATCCCCATATTCAAGTCTTTCTGGATCTTCAATAATTTGAATACTTGAATCTGAGCTATCACCTTCTTTATCATCACCACTCTCTTCCTCACTCTCAGAAGTAGCAACAAATGGTGATCTACTACTCCTCTTCAAATCTCTTTCCAAAAGTTGTGCAGCCAACTGTTCATCAAATGCAATTTGTGCTGCATCTTTCTTTGGAACATCTTCTTCAACCAATTTTCCTTTACCTTTGTCTTTTGGATCAATAATAGGTAAAGTAGAAGAAGAAACCTGTGTGGACACATCTTTGATGATTGCTGATGACTGGAATACATCAACACCACCTGCAACTTTGTCAGCGTTCAAGTTACCTCTATCAGCGCCACGATTACCTTTGTCAGCGTTGGATGTGTCAGCGTTCAAACCTGTATCAGCGCCCAATGTTTCTTTGAAAGATCCTTCCAAGTTTAATGGTGTCACCTTGGATGTATCAATAACTGCGTGCTTCTTCAAGTTGGTGAGTGCTTCAGCAACCTGTAAAGATTCACTAAATTGTGAACTCTTCTCTGAACTCTTCTCACTAGCTGTATGAATCAGCTCATCCTCTTCATCCTCTTCATCCTCCCCTTTGGAAGATTCCTCCATTAGACTCCTGCTACTTGGATTCTCCAAAACAGTTACCCGCTCCCTCAATACTTGGAGTTCACGGCCCTGGTTGTTGACAATTTGTACAAGGCTGACATTTTGCTTTTGCAAGCTAATGACAGCAGCCGTCAATTCAGTCAAAGTCATAGGTTCCAATCTGCCCTCAGCTAGAATGGGGATTTGACCTCCCAAAATAGAATCATAGGGCATGAATGAGGTCTTAATGATGTTGGGACTGTCTTGACCAGCATCTAAGCCTGTGTCAATAGCCCCAGCCTCATCCATGACACCAACCACACTTGTGGAGGTGGTTCTCTCTGCTACAAGGCTAGGACCACTAGAGGAGAACACTCCAGTAGTCCTTTGGCGTTTATTCAACCTAGATTGTAATGGGGTGGAAGATGAGGTAGATTGTGTGGGTGTGGGTTGGTTAAGGGGTGTTTGGGATTGTTCAGGGATGGTATCAGTGTTGGGATTGGCTGTGTCAGCACCAACATTGTGAGTGTCAGCGTTGGGTTGGTCAATGTCCATGTGATCTGGTGAAGGTAGAGGTGCATGGATAGGCTCAAGTTGGGGTTCAGGGTCTGGTTGTGGTTGTGGATGAGCAGCCTGAATTACTTCAAGCATGGCTTGGGTGAGAGGTATGGATCTGTTTGTGGAGCTCATTTTAGCAAAAATGGTTTTCTGTTGTTTAGGGATCCCATAAAAAGTGTCATGATCCCTAGAACAATATTCTTGTAAATCAAAGACCATTTGCAAAAATCTTGGGTAAGCCAAAGTCATTTTACTTCCCTTATTTTTACACATCCCTTCAAAAATCATTTTTGAAAAATTATACTTAAGCCCACGTGTTATACAAACCAAAGCACTTGCAATTGACCTGTTTATTTCATTAAAAGAAGTACATTTTGGACTTAAGCATTGGAGAAGGACATGTATCAAATATTTCCAGTCAGAGGGAAATTCCTGCTTATGATATTTATTTAAAGTGACATCAGCAGGAATAGGATAACCCAATTCCCTAAGACCTTGTTCTATTGTTGCAATGGCAAGGGTAGTCACACCATCAGCGTCATCAAGACGCAAAGCTTGGCGAACCAAGGCTTCAGTGACCACCCATGTTCTTCCATGAACAGTAGATGTTAATGTGGTCACTCCATTAGCTGTTGTGGAACTAACATTGTTCCAAAACTGTCTAATGTGTGCGACAGGGACTAATGGTGTATGAGAAAGTGCATACCTTAATGAGGATGCATTTAAAAATGCCACCATTGGTGAATACTGAGGGAACAAATCATTATCAGCAGTCAAGTAAGTTACCATATTATGTTGGCTCTTGAACTCCAATGTTAAATTCTTTGAGTTGAACTTGGGTGCCATTGTGAAAGCTGTTTAGGTTATGTGATATGGGAAAAATCTAGGAGAAAAATGTTAGACAAGAAAATATGAATACCCAGAATAAAAAGATTAGCCAAATTTATAGGAGAGATGCATGATTTTGATTGGTCAAAAATGAGGCAGTTATATTCAAATAGCAATGATGAAAATATTGAATCAAATATAACTTATCTCATGCATTAATTAAAAGTAACAACTCCCCAAAATTACGGCCAAAGATTAGTCAAAAATAACAACTGGTTAGGGCCCACTAGGTGTCAACGGTCAAAAATAGCCCATCAGCGCCCAACGGCTATATTTTCTTGTCAGCGTTTGCCTAAAGCCTTGTCAGCGTCACGATTGGACGTAACAGCGTTTGGAGAAAAACTTGTCAGCGTCTAAAAATAAAAATAAAAATATTTAAAAAAGACCTTAACAAAGTAATTTATCCTAAGGGAAATATCTTACAAGTTGATAATAATTACTGGGCGGCAAGCACTGTCCATTTATGCACACTTGCTTAAGCAAGATAGACACAAATGTCCTCTAGAGTCCCTTGCTAACCAAAATACTTACCAACAAAGTTATTTCATAAAATTCTTTGTAACTCCCAGGTAAACCCATAACAAAACTATTCCCAAGTCTCCCATCAGACCACAACCAATTCTAGGCCAAAAATGTCTTGGCAGCATGCATAGTTTGTCAACTTTGCATGCTACAGTGCCTCATGGTTTAGTAAAACTAACCCATACTCACCTGTGGACACAATCTAGAATTGTGATGAGAGTATTGTAAGAATACCCAAGAGTCCTAAAGGTTCCTTAAACCTCCCCTCAAACTATGATACATGAGTTTCTCAAAAAAATATATGAACATTAAAAATTTATGTCAAGATAGGAATATAAATATTCCAACCATCATCCATAAACAAAAACATGTCCAAATAGCTCTTCAAAGATCCATAAGCAACTCTGTATCCAATGGCATAAAGCTACCACCTACCTACACATTTAGATGAAAACCACAAAACTAACATTTGTTGCTGACAGCGCCCCGACAACACTTGTCAGCGTTGAAGGAACTCTTGTCAGCGTTAGACAATAATATCTCTAACAACGGCAAAATAACACTTGACAGCGTTACATTTACCTTTGTCAGTGTTAGAAAAATAAAGTGGAAAAATCTAAATCATCACAAAGACCAATAACAATGCATTATCCTGTACATACTTTTACAAAAAGGTTCCAAAACACATATTAAGTGAGATTAACCATTCCAATATTTGTTACCAAATATTGAAATCTTCCAACATCAAAAGGTTTAGTTAATAAATCAGCCACATTATCTTCTGTGGCTACCCTATCTGGTTGTATTAAACCTTTCTCAAAGCAATCTCTTATAAAATGATGTCTAATTTCTATGTGTTTGGTTTTAGAATGATGTACAGGATTTTTAATAATGCATAAAGTACTGTTATTGTCTACAAAAATCTTGGTATGCATAAAATTATACCCATAATCCAACAGCTGGTTCTGAATCCATAAGACTTGTCCACAACAAGCAGCTGCAGCTACATATTCTGCTTCAGTTGTAGAGTTTGCCACCACTGTTTGTTTCTTGCATTGCCAAGATATCAATCTACTCCCAAGAAATTGGCATCCACCAGTTGTGGATTTCCTATCAAACTTGTCACCACCATAGTCACTGTCTGAATATGCAATAAGGTCCAATGGAGAATCATTTGGGTACCACAAGCCAAGATCTGGATAACATCTTAGGTACCTAAAAATTCTTTTCACAGCAAAAAGGTGACATTCTTTGGGAGTCACTTGATGGCGTGCACATGCACACACAGCAAACATAATGTCAGGTCTTGAGGCTGTAAGATACATCAATGACCCAATCATTGATCTATAGTGCCTAACATCCACATCCTTTCCAGCTCCAATTTTTCCCCAAGGGTGTTCCCTATCCATAGGAGTGGAAGCATCCTTTTCATGTGGAGAAAAACCATATTTCTTCAGGATTTCAGCTACATACTTGTCTTGGGAGATGAAGATACCATCTTCTTTCTGCTGAACTTGTAACCCAAGAAAGAAGTTCATCTCACCCATTGCACTCATCTTGAATTTATCTGTCATGAGCTTGGAAAAGTCCTCACTCATTTTTGGATCAGTAGACCCAAAAATGATGTCATCAACATAGACCTGCACAAGCAACACATGTTTTCCTTTCTTCTTTGTAAACAATGTCTGATCTATGGTGCCCCTCTTGAATCCATTGTCCACCAAATATGTAGACAAGGTACCATACCATGCTTTAGGGGCTTGATGAAGTCCATACATAGCTTTCTTCACTCTATAAACCTTGTCTGGATTTTCAGGATCTTCAAAACCAGGAGGTTGCATAACATATACTTCCTCAACAATTGTTCCATAGAGGAAAGCACTCTTCACATCCATTTGATAAACAGTGAAATTCATACAAGAGGCATAAGCTAAGAAAATTCTTATAGCTTCAATTCTTGCAACAGGAGCAAAAACTTCTTCATAATCTATACCTTCCTCTTGTGTATATCCCTGAGCTACCAAACGTGCCTTGTTTCTGACCACAATGCCCCTTTCATCTTTCTTGTTCCTTAGAACCCATCTTGTCCCAATTGATCTCACATATCTAGGACAATCAACCAGCTCCCAAACATCCTGTATAGCAAATTGGTGAAGCTCATCCTGCATTGCTTCCACCCAACTTGGTTCTTTGAGAGCATCAAAAATTTTCTTGGGTTCTTCCTGTGACAGAAAACAGGCAAACAAACATGCTTGTACAAGAGGGGTATCAACCTTCTTGTGTATATTGGCAATAAATCCACCAAGACTTTGATGGGATCTTCTTGTCTGAACTGGAGCCATAACATCACCAATGATCTGAGATGTGGGGTGATCCTTTGTTGTGGAAGTGAGAACTCCTCCTTCAAAAAGTCTGGTGTCCTCAACTTCACGCTCCATGTTGCCAATATCTTCTTCATCAGACTCTCCTTGATCAACAGAAATCTCTTCATGGACATTGGAAGGTCCACCCTGTTCAAAATGGGAAGAGAAAAGATGTGCAAAGGTGTCATCAAACTCTGAACCTTGCTTGTCAGCGTTTGGGCTAACAGCGCTTGAACTATTGTTGTCAGTGTCTGAGCCATCAGCGTCTGAATTATTCTTGTCAGCGCTTGATTTCCCTTTGTCAGCGCCTGAAGAACCATGCATGTTTGTATTTGGTGGTATTTGGAAACCACCATTATCTTTTCTAGCAGCAGCAGCAGCATAATACTCATCTGTCCATATAGGAAGTGTAACATATTCTTGTGTGGGAGATGATTCAACTGCTGGTGGTCCATCCTCCTTAGCAACCTGTATACCTGAAACATTACCAATTCTCTTTTCCAAAACACTTGAAGTTACCTTCACAATGTCTGGATCAGTAACAGGCATATAATTTAAAGCTCTAGATAAAGGTTCTAAGTCAAACAACCAATTTGGACCACTTTCAGGATCACTAGGTTTACTTTCTAAAAACCTAACATGTACTTTTTCAAGTATACGTTTTTCCTTTTTAATGTAAACCCTATATCCTTTGCTCTGCACTGAATAACCCATGAAGTAGCCTTCATCACCTTTTGAATCAAACTTACCTAGGGCATCACTAGTTTCTAAAACAACTACATGACAACCAAAAGGCTTGAGAAAGCCAATATTTGGCTTCCTTCCCCAAAATAACTCATAAGGTGTCTTATTATGTATTTTGTTGACCAATGCCCTATTTTGAACATAACAAGCTGTGTTAACAGCTTCAGCCCAAAAGGCTATAGGAAAGTGGGCATCAGCCAACATGGTTCTGGCTGCTTCAATAAGGGTTCTATTCTTCCTTTCAGCAACCCCATTTTGCTGTGGGGTTCTAGCTATGCTAAACTGCCTAGTAATCCCTTTCTTGGCACAAAAATCATCTAACAACTGATTTCTAAACTCACCCCCATTGTCACTTCTAATAATTTTGACCTCATTACCATTTTTCTTTTCAATCTGGGTAATGAAATTAATCAGACTTTGGGCAGTTTCACTTTTCTTGGCTAAAAAGAAAGTCCATGTAAACCTGGAAAAATCATCAGTGATAACAAAACAATATGATTTACCCTTCAAACTTTCTATATTAGTTGGACCAAAGAGGTCCATATGCAATAAGTGAAGTGGTTTAGAACTAGAGTGCACCTGTTTAGACCTGAATGAGACCTTGTGCTGCTTGCCCTTAAGACATGCAACACAAGTGTGGTCATTGTGGAAAGCCTTTTCAGGCAAACCATCAACTAAACCAAGCCTCACAAGTCTATTGATATTCTTAAAGTTTATGTGCCCTAATCTCCTGTGCCAAAGATTACTTTCATCTACTGAGGCTTTAGCATAAAGACATGACATCATTTTATTATTTACCTTAATTCCATTAAGATTCACATTATATATGTCTTTATGCCTTGGTGTTCTAAAATCTATGTATTTTTCCTCAGGGAGCTTATAATCTTTGCTTAACACCAAGCATTCAGTATCTGTGAAAAGAACCTTATTTTTTGTTATCACACACTTGTGATACACTAAACAAATTATAATCCAGTTCTTTTACCAAGAAGACATTCTCAAACCGTAGATTGTTGGTGACAAGGGTTCCTTTTCCAGTGATGGTGCCGTAGCCCCCTCCAAAGTATACCTTATCACCATCTTGAATAGGAGTGAAGTTTGTCAGATAGTCTTCCTTTCCTGTCATGTGCCTTGAGCATCCACTATCCCAGTATCCATAATCATTGATCTTCTTCTGAATGCCCTGCACATAAAGAAAACACATTAGTTTTCTTTGGGAACCCAAGCCATGGAAGACTTGGATTCATTTGGTTGTTCAACAAGAACAGACTTGGTTCTCATAACAACCCCATTTTCATCCATGTTTGAATGAAATTCCCAGTTAACCCCAATTGGTGTTGACATTGCTTTTGAAATATAATGAAACCTGTTGCATGTCATAGAAACACCAGTAGAATTAGAGTTTTGGTCTTGTTTTGGTCTCCATGTTAAGCTAGTAGAAGCCTTAGACCTATTTCCCTGTGGTTGCAAATACCTAGGTTTGGCAGTGTGTCTGTCAGCGCTGAAATTGTTCTTGTCAGCGCCCCGATTGCCTTTATCAGCGTTGAACCTAGGGTTTGCTACAGGAACCCATTGCCTATTGGACCAAGTGTTTGAATTTTGAAAAGGTCTTAGGCCTTGTGTGTTAGACCCTCTAGAAAAGAATGGGGCTGGTCTAACAACTTGTGAACTTTTGTTCACAAAGGTATTGGGTCTGACAGTGTTTGACCTATGTTGACTTTTGTCAGCGCTGAAATGGTTCATATCAGCATTGACATTGGAAGCGTTGACACATTTGTATGCCAAATGTGAGAAGCTACCACATGTGTAACAAGCTTTTCTAGACATAGTCTTAGGTCTAGAAGCAAAGAAGCCTGTTCCATGATTACTAACTTGGCTTTTTGGTGACCTAGTATTCCTATACATCTCTGCATACTTAACACTAGGTTTTCTAACAGTTTGTGGGCCAAGGTCAACAGCTTTGCCAGTGGTAGGGTGTGTGATTTTAATAGGTTTAGGATCATTGGACTCCACAATATTATGGCTCATGATTGGTGTGGGCTCATTTGGACTTTCACACAACAACCCTCCCTTAACAAACAAAGTGTGGTTAGCTTTCTTCCACTCATCTAGGTCAGTCAGTTTCTGTTTGTATTCTTCAACTGGGGAAGTCACTCTAGGTGGAGGAATGAATTCCTTCTCTTGGAGTTCTGGCAAGCCAGTCCAAGATAAGTCCTTTGATTGGACACCATAGAAATCCCCAGCTGGTGGTGGAACACTAGTATAATCTTTCATCCCAATCCCACTCATGTCCTTAGAGTCTCTTTGTTTACTAACACACTCTCCTAGGGATTGTGTGGCCTTATCAAATCTCTGGATTTTAAGACTCACATTATCTTTATTTTTGTTAGCCTCCTCTAGCTGAGCTATCAAATCAAGATTAACCCTGTTTACTATATCTTGAATATCTTTACTTTGATGTAACTCATGTTTTAAGATATTTATTTGATCCTTTAAATCAAACTCCATTTTCTTATACTCAGCTACTGTCTTTTCTGTTTGGGTAAGAGCAATTTGATAATTAGATACTTTGCATCTTTCAGTACTTGCCTCATCTAATAATTTTACTATCTCTTGATTTAGTTTTTCAGTATTTAAACGACAACCCTTAGAACAGAAAGCATCATCATATACCTCATTATCTGATGAAGAGGAGGAGTGTGCCATGAGAGCATATTCAACATGCTCATCTTTAACTTCAGCAACCAAAGCTCTGTCCTCTTCCTCATCCTTGGCCATCCAGCTCCAGTCCCATTCTCCAACGCCATCAATTTGTTGAACAGCAACCATGGCCTTGGGATCTTGGCTCTTAACCATTTGGCTTGAGGGCTTACCAGCATCAGATCTTCTTGGAGATCTACATTCCCTCATAAAGTGCCCCATCCTATGACAATTGTAGCACTCAACCTTTGATTTGTCAAATCCAGCAACATCCTTAGCATTAAAGGTCATCTTCTTCTTGAACCTTTTATTAAACCTGTTTGCTCTTAAACTTACAAGAGCCATAGTCCACTTGATGTCCATCTCTTCCAATTGTTCATCACTTATCTGCTCAAGATCTTCATATGTAATCCTTGAATCACTGGGCAAAGAAGCAATGAATGCACACACAGTATCTAGATCTAAACCAGCAGGTTTAATTCTATCAGTGCCAAAGTTGTGTGTGTCAGCGCTTGAGTATAAAGCGTTGACAGGATATGATCCAGCGCTGACAGACTGAGATCCAGCGTTGACACATTGAGATCCAGTGGCTGGATGTCCATAGAAGTTCATGGAATCAAATTGGCCTTCACTTTGTGAGAAGAAGGCCATGTTACTACTGGAAGATTTATTATCACTATCCAAAAGCCATTCATTCTCCAACAGTCTTAGTTTGTTGAAGATGTCATCAAACCTGGAGGTCTTGTGGGTGTTATTGACAAGAATGGATCTTGTCTCAATCTTCCATACATCACCAAGGCTTTTGAGAAAAGTAGCATTCAATTCAGGGTCATCAATCTGTGTTCCCATGAAGGAAAGTTGACTTGTGATGTCAAGAAGTCTACTTCTCACACTGCTGAGATTCTCATTGGGTTGAGCTTTAAAGACAGCATACTCATGCAAGAGTTGCTTCTTCTTTTCTTATTTTGTGTCAGCATTGCCACCATGTGCTACTTCAAGAGCTTCCCAAAGCTCTTTTGCAGACTCAAAGTGTTTGTACTTGTGCTGATTTTCATGACCTAGGGCGTGTTTCATGATGTTCAAGATTTTCATGTCCACCCTTTTCTTGGCTATATCTTCAACAGATACAGCTCTTCCATCTTCAGGCTTTTCCTTCTTATCAGCTTCAGGACAATTAGGAAGAGCTACCCTTGCAGCAATAGCAGCAGCAATCTTTTGAGCTTTGTTGAATGTGTTCCCATATTCAACAATTTCCCAAAGAGTGTAGTCATGGATGGCTATATATTGCTCAAAATTAGACTTCCATAGTTCAAAGTTCCTGGCATCAAACATGGGAATTTTGATACTAGGGTTTGTGGAGTTGTTTTGTAGCAAAGCAGAAGGCTGATTTGTGCCAGACATGGTGTTTTTAGGGTTTTGAGAGATTTAGGGTTTTTAGGGTTTGGTGTTTTAGGGTTCTTGAGTTACTTAAAGATCAAAAGTTTCTCAACAAGCTCTGATACCACTTGTTGATCCCAAACTTAGATCGATTAAGCTTTGTGTATACGAGATTAGATCAAGTACTACACGTAGAGAAACCTTTGCTTATGAATAAAGTAACAAAGTGTTATGCGGAATTAACACTTGATCTAAAACACAAAGATGTTAAACAAACTTTCACTTGTATTAGAATGATCGTACTTGATTACAATGAAAGAGGTTTAACTTGTGAAAACTTATGAAAACTGATTAAGAACTTTAACCTAAAAGATCTTCTTTTATAGAACAAGAAGTCTTGTACAATAAGCTACGAATCAACTATTCTAGGTAAAGATAATAATGGAAAATACAATGTCGTGCTTATCTTTACCATACATAAATAAAGAAACAAATAAACAAATGATTCGTATGAAGATATATTCCATCAGTGCTAATCTTCAAGGCTGTCAGCGTTGACTTCTTCAATGTCAACGCTTGGCTGTCAGCGTCCAATGTCATCCTATCAGCGTTGACATTCTTCTTATCAGCGTCTAGTGAAATGACCCATATTTTATTCCCAACATCAACGGATTTGATAAGATCTTTACCAAGAGCCGTACCCCCTTGGATTAGCCACTTTTCAGTCCAAGACTATGGCAAGTGAAAACCATCCAGTTTTGGGTAACCTGGCAACCATCAACGGATTTGAGAATCGCACCAGGAGCCGTACCCTCAAGGTGAATCAACTTTTTCTTGTCGATTAGACATGGTAAGTTGAGAACCATTTGTTGTGTGGACCACGTCCAACACCAAGTGAAACCAAGTACCAGAACAAACTCAAACCAGGAACCACATTGTGAAACAGCCAAGGGATATTATGTACAAGTATAAAAGCTAAACTGTGTTTAAAGTATAAGCAGATATTATATAAAAAGTATATTTTTTTTTATTTTTTTTTATAACTGTGTTTTTTTTTTTTAACTATTAAGAATGAAATTCACCAATCACTGTACATATTGGTGAAAAGAATAAAAATAAGAACAAAAATCCAAAGTATAAACACTTACAACCCAATCACCTTACATACCAGAAGCTGCCTTCTTATCCGCTAGCAACCGTGCTTGAATACCCTCTACCAAAGTTGTAGCCATACTCGACTCATTCCCAGAAGGAGCAGTAGAAATTTGCTAGTGACTTGCCAACATTGCTTCCATGGAAGAAATAGTCAAAGGATACTCAACATCCGTCAGCATAAACACCATATGACCAGATCCTAATTCCAACACATGAACTCCACATCCAGCATATAGCTTCCATCGCAGAATCTCCCATTGGAATTGATCCTTCCATATGCCCAACAGGAGCATTTGGAGGAGGATCCAGCATCAGCTTGAGATCGGCCCAGAGACGGATACCAGGCCAGGAAGACACCGCCATGGGGTCAAATGGCATACTAGAATCAACAAGCCCAAACAACGCCATAAGATCCATACGGTCAGCCCATGATAACACACCCTGCAAACCCGTTGCCAATCGCACAGACCCATCACTCAAAGTGATCCGATGGGAGACACCACCAGGAAGTGTTGTAGAACTCTCAACCGTATAACCCGTAATGCTTCCATTGCCCAAGGGTAAGTCAGAATCGCTGTCAGAAGCTGCATCAATTAAGTTCTCAGGATCACGCTTCTCAAAAGGAACTGATTTACCACGGCGAACACGACGAGCAAGTTTCTGGCGAACGGAACGTCGAGGTGTGGGAGCCGAAGGAGTTGATTCAACTTTTACCTTAACTTCAGCAACATCAGGGGAAGCAGTAGAAGTAGACTCATGAACATGTCCACCCAAAGGACCACTAGGAGCTGCATCAGAAGTAGGATTAGGTTGTGTTGCAGAAACTTGTGGTGATGGAGATGGCACATTAGATGTAGTAGCAGTAGGTATGGTGGAATCAACAAAGGTGCGTGCAGGAACATGGATGGTAGTAGTAGTAACAGGTGTGGTGGTGGAAGCATGAGTGGTGGTGGTAGTAACAAAGATGGTAGTAGCAGGACCAGCAGTAGAACCAATAGAAGCAACCAAGGGTGTAGTAGAAGGACCAACAGAAGTAGCAATAGAACCAGAAGGACTACCATCAGAACCAGGAGCGGGTACAGACGAAGGACCAGTTGAAGCAGCAGGCATAGAAGCAGTCACACCACGAGGATGGTAAATAAATCTTTCCGGAATAGGTTGACTCTGACGCTTCACCATCTTTTCATAAAGGAACTTAAGCTCATCAAATGTCAAAGCTCTCACCCGAGCCCAAGACCACGGAGCATTAAAATGAGCAGCAGATTGATATTTTATATAACGTTGCATCTGCTGGCGCTGCTCAGTCCGAGATAGAGGTCTGTTCCTTCTCTGTTTCTTTAGTTCTTCAGCAAGAGCCAACTGGTGCTTACGCATCATCACCATAGCACGCGGAATACAATTGTGTTCATCAACATCATCACCCAACAGATCTTTAAACTGAGCATAATCCCGAGTGAGAACAGTCAACACTTGCATCCATGCACCATCAGTCCAGTGCATGGCATCATGCTGAATTTGCGCACGCCTGCGCTCGCGAAGCTCTTCCACAGCAGCCCTATCCTCCTCATCAATCTCAGCCTGAACCCGACGAGCAGCCTCTTCACCAAGCCTTTCTTCTTCAATCTGTCGACGAGTACGCTTGCGAGTGGGAGATGGAGAATCAGTCATTGGGGCTTTTCCCTTCGGATCATGAGAGGGACCAGCATGAGAACCATCAGCAGGATCAGAATCACCACCCATAGAAGGGGGAATAGCACTAGGAGAAGGAACATTGGAGGACATTGGAGGACCCGACAAATCATCATAAACTTTATCAGCAAAGGCAGCCTTTGCCAACAACGTCAAGCCATCCTCAACATTCTCCGCACCCTCATCCTCAGAATCGGAAAGAACCACATGCTTCTTGCGACGACGTTGTTGATTCTCCAACACCTTTATGCGATCAGCCAGAGGAAGAACAAACTCCCTTGTAAGCTTCCGATGTTGGTTTAAGTCAGCTTCCAAACAAATCAACCTCTCATGGTACCTGTGCATAAGATCGAGCAAAGATGTCAGTGTAGTAGGCTCCTCCGCCTGCCCACCAAGAGAACTTGGATCCGGGAAAGCATCACGGGAGCCCGAAGCAACATGTGGGTCAACCTGCGGAGAACTAGCATCAAACGGGATATCAGTCGAGTGTGGGGCAGGACTAGGAGGTGGAGTCTCCACAAAAGGAGACCTTTGTGGAACTGAGGAAGGACCAGCCATGGTAGGAGATGGTTTTTCAACCACCACTTCCTCAACTAGCTCCTCCTCTACCACAGGAGTGGCACCAACAGTAGGAGCCTCCTCCTCCTCCATGGGGTCATCATCTATCACAACAAACTCAGGAGCCTCCTCCTCCTGACCCATAGGACCCTGAGCCAACCCTATCATGGCTTCAGTCAGGGGCCTCCAAACCCCAGTAAACCCATTCATCATATTGTAATACACTTTCGCTGTAAGTTTAGATGGCACATGCTCAGCCCGATCACGTGGAATGCAAACAAGTATTTGCTGAAGAAACCTAGGGTACATAAGGAATTTCTTCCTCGAACCAGCAGTAGACAAATTACTAGCCATCCCCTCAAAAAGATAATGAGAAAAATTAAACACTCTACCCTGGGCTAAACATATAAGACCAGTAGCCAAAGGAGTAGGGAAAGCATCCCAACTCCCAGACTTGGGACTCATATAATGGATTAAAAAGTGAACCAGAAGCTTCCATTGGGGGGAAAACCTATTCTTCTGGAAGTTAAACTTCCCCCCATGTTCATAACCTATGGCAGCCATACCCTCCAATACTTCCGAATTGGGGATGGATACAACACCCCCCTCATCCTGAAGATGAAGAGAAGAGCGAATAGACGCTTCAGTTACCACATATGCACGTCTATCTATGGTAGCATGGAGTGCACGTGGACGTCCAGCCACATTCACAAGCTCAGCAGACGCCCAAAATTGACGTATCACACTATCATATATGGTAGGACAGACAGTAAATGCAAACCTTAAGTTAGAAGCTTCAATAAACTCCAAGATGTCAGCAAAATGTTCACGATTTGGACCATCACTCAGATAAGCAACACGATTGTGAGCAGGTTGGTAAGCAAGAGCAGCCATGGATCTTGAGGAATTGATGAAAGAGGGATTGGGATTGAGATGTAGAGAGTAGAAGCGGTTTTTGTGTGTGTGTTAATTGTAATGAGTGAGTCAAGGGTGTATGTTGACCATATATGAAGAAAGTAGTAACTGTTCATTGACCCCTATTAATGGGGGGTTGCCCTTTCAAATTAAACCATAATGGCATAATAACCACTTGCCCTTTTTAACATAATAACCAACCCCCAATTTACTTGCTGAATTCAAACTTGTAAATACCAGTATTGGGAGCGTTGACCAAAAGTCAAAGCACACAATGGTCAGACCAGGAGCAAAACGTGATTAACAAAGGACAAAAGGAATGAACAGTATCCCAGACCAGTACCAGTACTAATAGCCAAACACCACTAGACATGGAAGGATTTTAAACCACCAGAAGGCAACCAAGCATAACTAGAAGCTGACCAAAGAGGACCAGAAGCCAGTCATGTACGGCCATATCCACCAGAAGAGAGCAAAAATCCTCCATCAGAAGCACCACACACCATCATAACCAAGAAATTATTTTGTTAAAGACTATGAATACGTTAGACTGACCTAATATGTACACAAAGCCTCCCCTTAGGCTTTGCCTCCCCTCAATCCCAGACCTCAAGGATTGACCATCCCAATATGAACCACCAAGTGGTTAAACCAAGGACCATCAAAAGCTTTAGTTAGCAAATCAGCAACATTGTCATCCCTATGAACTTTAAGAACCTGTATCAGCTTCTTCTCATTGGCATCGCGTATAAAATGATGCCGAATCTCAATATGCTTCGTCCGTTGATGAAATACAGGATTCTTCACAATGCAGGTAGTGCTTTGATTGTCAATAAAAATTTTGGTATTCATAAAATTGAAACCATAGTCCAACATCTAATTTTGGATCCATAAAACTTGACCACAACAACTAGCAGCCGCAACGTATTCAGCTTCTGTTGAAGAAGTAGCTACGATTGTCTGTTTCTTACATTGCCATGAAATAAGCCGACGACCCAAAAATTGACAACCACCAGTAGTAGACTTCCTATCATTATTAGCACCAGCATAATCACTATCACTATAGGCTTCAAGAACAAAGGGAGATTCTCTAGGATACCATAGACCCAATTTAGGTTGAGCCTTGATATACTTGAAAATCTTCTTCACTGCATTTAAGTTCGAAACAGTTGGAGTCACCTGGTGTCTAGAACAAGCACTTACTGCAAACATAATGTCCGGACGTGATGCAGTCAAATACATGAGAGAGCCAATCATAGACCTATACATGTGAACATTTACCGGGGGATCTGGCTCATTTTTAAGTTTGATTTTAGCAACTTCATAAGGAGTTGTTGCTGGTCTAAGAGGATCCATGTCAAACTTCTGAAGAATCTCATGAACATATTTATCTTGACTGATGAAAATCCCATCCGATTGTTGCTTGACCTGAAGACCAAGGAAAAATGACAGTTCTCCCATGGCACTCATCTGAAACTCGCCTTTCATCAAGTGTTCAAACTCATCACACCACTCCTTCCTTGTAGAACCAAAGATAATGTCATCCACATAAACCTGAACAAGGATAATATCCTTGGAATTCCGCCGAAGAAATAGTGTTTTGTCAATAGTACCTCTTCTATAGCCATTCTTTAACAAGAAAGTGGAGAGACGCTCATACCAAGCTCTAGGAGCCTGATGTAACCCATAAAGAGCCTTGACCACCTTGTAGACTTTCTTGGGATGAAGTGGATCAACAAACCCCTTAGGTTGAGTAACATACACTTCCTCGTCAATTTTTCCATAGAGAAATGCACTCTTGACATCCATCTGGAACACCGTAAAGCCAACATACGAAGCAAAGGCCAAAAACAGACAAATGGCCTCGATCCTGGCAACAAGTGCAAAGACTTCAGTATAGTCAATGCCCTCAATTTGAGTGTGTCCTTGTGCGACAAGTCTAGCTTTATTCCAGACAACAATTCCCCGTGCATCCTTCTTGTTTTTGAGAATCCATTTGGTATTGATAGCTGTCTTCCCATCTGGTAAGTCAACCAGAACACAAACATTCTGAAACAAGAATTGCTGCATTTCCTCCTGCATAGCCTCCACCCAACTTTGATCCTCAAGAGCATGAGAAACAGACCTAGGTTCCACCTGTGAAAGAAAACAAGCAAACAAACAGTGTTGAAAGTCCGTATGATTATTACGCTTTTGATCCTCAATATAGCCCACAAGAGCATGATGATCAGACGAGGCCTTCTGCTGCATTCTGCGTGTCTTGACGGTAGAA
Source organism: Glebionis coronaria (assembly GCA_025667525.1). Taxonomy (NCBI): domain Eukaryota; kingdom Viridiplantae; phylum Streptophyta; class Magnoliopsida; order Asterales; family Asteraceae; genus Glebionis; species Glebionis coronaria. The sequence continues at coordinate 191,951,043 of CM046876.1, read as the reverse complement.
CCAGGATCTCCAATAATTTGAGTGGTAGGATGATCTTTATGTGATTGCAAGACTGGATTGGAAGAAACCTCCACTTCTGGTGCCATGTTATTGAGATCACCAACGAAATCAGCATCATATGAAGCATTTTGGAAAATCCCGTCTACCGGTTGTTTATGTATATCATCCAGCTTGGTAGAAGACTTCTTTTCATGGTTCCCCAAATCAGAAGGACTGGAGAAACGTGTATTGGAAGCAGACTCACTAGCCGGTGTACCAGTAGTTGAGAGGCTAGCACTAGGAGCAGAATCTGGAGTACCAGGAGCAACTTTGTCAGTAGGCTCAACCAAGGGAAACTCAAAACTACCTTGAGCAGCTGCTTTAGTAGCTTCTTGTTGTTGCTTGAGAAGAGTGTCCAGTGCTGCTTGGGAATCCTGTACGTCCAATGGAGTTGCATCACTAGGAGGAGTAGGAGAGACCGTGGTGGAATAGGATGGAACCACAAAAATGTCATCCTCATCATCTGAATCAGAAAGACTAGAAGGAACACCAGTACTAGAAGTTGCAAACACTTGTGGTCCTGCATCATGGTTAGTTTTGAAACGAAAATATCCTAACGAATCACTAAGATAATCAAGATCAAAATACCATTCTGGACCTTTTCCTTGTATGTTTGTCTTCTCCTCAAAATACCTGAGATTAATAGTTTCAATTATCCGTTTGGCTTGAAGATTGTAGACACGATACGCCCGAGAATGAGCTGAATATCCCACAATGTATCCTTCATCAACCTTGCCATCAAACTTCCCCAAATAGTCACTAGTATTCAGAATGGTGACTGGACACCCAAAAGGCTTCAAATGAGCAATATTTGGAGCTTTGCCCGTGAGCAGCTCATAAGGTGTTTTCTTGTGAGGATTGGTAATAGAAACCCTATTCAAAACATAACTTGCAGTATTAACAGCTTCTGTCCAGAACATGGTCGGAAGCTTGGAATCGGCAAGCATAGTTCTTGCTGCTTCTATTAGTGTCCGGTTCTTTCTTTCTGCCACACCATTCTGTTGAGGAGTCCTAGCAGCACTATAATCTCGTTTGATGCCCTTAGCATTGCAAAGTGCGATGAGGTCTCTATTTTTAAACTCAGTTCCATTGTCGCAACGAATACCTTTAACTTTCTTGGACAACTGATTCTCTATCAAGGTAAGAAAATCTCGAAGAATTGAGTAGGTCTCACTTTTGGCAGCCATGAAGAACACCCACGTAAACCTGCTATACCCATCAGTTACTACCAAACAGAATTGCTTGTGGTCAATGCTCCTGATGGATGTAGGACCAAATAAGTCCATGTGTAGAAGCTGCAATGGTTCATTAATAAGACTTAAAGCAGTAATGGCCTTGAAGGATGCTTTGTGTTGTTTGCCTTTGCTGCAGGCAATACAATTTATATCATTTCTAAACGTCTTGGGAGGTAAACCAGAGACCAGATTCAGATTGGCAAGTTTGTGTATGGTCTTGAAGTTCACATGTCCCATCCTTCGGTGCCATTTAGTGGCTTCATCTTCTGAGGCTTTTGCAACCAGACATGCTAGTTGACCAGTAGGGTTGACTTCATTCAACTTGATACTATAGAGATTGTGTCTTCTAGGGATTCTGAGTAAAACTTGTGAGTCATCCGGAAGCTGAAAATCTTTGGAAAGCACAAGTGCATCAGTATCGATGAAGAGTACAAACTGCTTCTTGTCACAAATCTGAGAGACCGATATCAAGTTGAAGTGTTGAAGTGCTTCCACATAGTAGACCTGCTCAAAATTTAGATTTGGTGTCTTTATCGTTCCTTTGCCAGTGATTCTGCCTTCACCTCCACCAAAATAGACCTTGCCGCCATGAAATGGTACATAGTTAGAGAGAAGACTTTTATTGCCAGTCATGCTCCTGGAGCAACCACTATCAACTATGCCTAGACTAGGATCCTGGTATGGTATAACCTACAACAACAAGATAATAAAAGTGCAAAAGTTAGTGTCTTAAGGGGACCCAAACCTTTTCAGGTTTGAGCCTGCCTTGTGGATCATAAGAAGAATGCCAAGAAGATTGATGAGATCCACCATTGTTCCTTGGTTGCCTGTGCATCATATGGGTATTAGTATTTGACCAGGAACAACCTGCTGAGGGCTTAACAGCAGTTCCCAAATTTCCCAAACCAAAATACGTGTGGTCTAAATGATGCGGATATATTGGATTAAAATTTGGAAAATAATTACTGGTTGTTTGGAATCCATTATCTCTCCAATAATCAGACGTGAAAGGAGAGGATACTCTAGAAATATTAAACATTGGAGCACTAGGATTAAGTCTTCTAGAAGCATATGAAGCAGCTCCTGGTGAACCAGGAGCAGGAAAAGCATGATTAACAGATGCATGTGTGTCATAATAATCACAATCTTTAATTAAATGAAAGGAACTGCCACAAACAAAACATGTTTTGAAAGACCTTTTATTAGAATGAGACTGTTTCATACTGCCTACTTTATTACACACATTTCTAGGAAAAACATTCTTCCTAGGACTCAATAAACAAGGACCAGACACACTTGACTTGACAGCAACTTTTTCTTCACACTTCCTAGCACCAGTAGCAGCATGTTCATTCGACTTGGAACTCGTAGGTCTTGACTCTTCACTTGAACCATTAGATGCAGAGTCACCGGCTTTGTCACTGAAAGTACATGAGACAAAGTCATTAGTATTAGTAGAACTAGTTGGGGACTCAAGCATCTGTGATCCATCCGAGTCATTATGCCATGAGGTGGGCATAAAAGTTCCAGTAAGAGGAGGAGGGACAGCATGCATTTCTGCTGCTGGTTTAAACCTATTGTGACTAGGTTTGCCCTCATCCTCTTTGTCGGCATCAAAGACACTTGAGAAAGATAAATCAAATACATCTTATGAATCAATATATTTTTCAAATCCTAAGCCTCTTTTAGTTCTGCCAGACATGCTACTATCAATTAATTTTGAAAGATTTTTAGGTGCCTTTTGCCATTTGTCAAATCTTAACATTGTAGCATCTAATTTAGCTTGCATCTCCTCTTTTTTCTTTGATACTAGCATCTCTTTCAGTTTCTGTATATTTAAACATATTTGTAGTGTTTTCTAAATCAATGCTTAGTATCCTGATTTTATCCTCATACGCACGTTGTGTATCTTGTAACCACCTCTTTTGTTGTTCCAATGTGTTTAATGAAGCCTTATAGGCTTGTACCTCTAAAAAATACTTATCATTTTGATCATTTACTTCATTAAATTGGGACAACAATTCTGTGTATTTATCATGACAACCAAGAGGACAATGTTGTACCTGAGGTGAGATGCCCATAAGAGCAAACTCTTCTGCTTCTTCTGCATCAGAGAGATTCCCAGCAATCATTGCCAACACATCAGTCGAGGATTCAGCTGATTCCAGAGTAGAAGCCTGATGATCATTCCAGTTGACCATAGAGTCAACAGATACCAATGCCTTCCTGTCATCTTTAACCTCCTGAACCTTGAACGCGGAGTACCTGCTCTTCTCCTGATCATTCTTGCTAGGGCACTCCCTTGCAAAGTGACCCTGTTGCTGGCAGTTATAGCACCGTACCTTGCTTCTATCGAATCTTGCTGGCTCCCGAGGGTTGTAATTAAATTTCCTTCCTGCCTTCTTCTCAAACTTGTGAACCCTAAGAGTAAGCATGGCCATCTGCCATTTAAGATCTATCTCATCCAGGTCAAGTTTATCGATCTGTTTGAAGTCATCAAAAGCAAGTTGTTGTTCAGCAGTAACATCAGCCACAAAAGAATGAAGAACAGCTTCTACCATACTACCAGACTTGGCAGCAGGATCAGGAGCAGAAGACATGGGACTAGATGCATATGACATAAGACTAGTATGCTGAATAGTATGCTGGGGGGAGACAGTATTGCTCGGGCTACTTGCATATGACATGGGACTAGATGCCATAGAGCTCACAAAGGCTGAATTAGCAGAGGTGGGAAAAGAGTCGCTAGGATATCCTCTCACATGAGGTTCGAATGTTCTGAGCCTATGAAAGAAATCATCAAAGGTGAGATAATCAAGCCCACCTTTGGCTTTAAGAGAGATCACCACCTGGTTCCATGAGTAGGGTAAGGCTTTAAGAAACCTTGCATTAATGTCACCATCATCAGGTTTTGACCGAAGTTGATTCAATTGACTCAAGATCTTCTGGAACCTATCATACCCTTGATTTAGACCTTCAGTTTCTGAGATTTTGAATTCGGTAAATTCATCTCTCAGCATGGACCTTCGCATTTTCTTTGACTCCTCATTCCCGCCGAACCTTGCTTTTATGCCATTCCAGATCTCTCTGGCATCATCCAAATGGTAGAAGTCATCCATGTGATCTTCAGGAAGAGATTGAAGCAAAATTGTTTTTGCTTTTACCTCCTTCTGAATAGCGATGATTTCCTCATGAGATTTAGGGTCAAGAAGAGTAATATTACCGTTCTTGTCTCGTCCAGTAAGCTTTCTGTTGTTTCCATTCAGAATGATCTTCCAAAGATCTTGATCAGTGTTGGTGATCCACCATTCCATCTTCATTGCCCAGTTATCATATTCACCCTTCTTCAGAAGAGGGAATTTTCCATTCGTGTTGGAGACCGTAGCCAGGATCTGCTGAGGTTGCACAATTTTAGGAGTGCTTTCTTCTCCTGTTTGAGTAGAAGTTGAGTCAGACATGATAAACAGATTGTTAGTAATAAGAGAACTTGATTCTGCTTGTATAGAGACCCTCCCAGGCTCTGATACCACTTGTTGGGTCTACTAGATGTAGATCTTGCAGCCTGTCAGGACCGGTGAATGACTTCTGTAATCACAAGTCAAATCACAAAGAGACTCTATACACAATATGAATGTAGAATATAAATATAATTAAGAGAAACAGAATAACTATAAAGACTTGATCCTTTCTAAGGATTTCTAATATTGATAATGACTAGAACTATGTTTTGTAAAGGTGTGTCTAACCCTTCTGCCTAAGGTTCCTTTTATACTACAAGGAAACCCTAATACATCATTAAAGAAAACGTGTAAAACTGATATGCATATCCTTTCCTAACATATCTCATGCATATCCTAACAGAAAATTAAGTAAATAATAAAGTTTGACTTCAACTAGGACCAGGAGCAGGACTTGCTCCTACTACGACTAGGACCAGGAGGAACTACATACCTCCTAGTCTACCTATTACATATAACTATTACAATGGTCCTAACAGTTGTCAATATCAACATCTTGCTATGGCTCATATCTATAAGGAGTTGAATTACATCAAGAGTCTCTTAGTCAAACCTCCTCTTCACTATGACTATGAGATCTCTACCAAGCCACCACCTCCTTCCGCCACTACTTTGTCTTTTATCTAAGCATGGTTGCTTATCTTCAAGACATCTAGTTCAAGCAAATCTTAGAGTTCTAGTCTAACTAGGATTAGATTTATGCTTTTCTTTTGGCTTGTTTTATTTCTCATACATATTTGTATGATTTATTTCCTTATATCTTTTATCATGTTTCTTTTAACATGACTTATCTTGGATATTTGTCTCTTCTCTTATATTTTTTTTGTGTGACCTTTGCTATATCTTGTTGGGTGTCTCTTCTCTACTACTAACCCTTCTAAGTAGCTTTTCACCATATATCGATTCCTTGGTGCCCCAAGGAAGGGGGAGTAAGCACCAAGGGGGAGCATTTGCAAAGTCCGGTTCTTTTCTTCTTCAAAGACTTTAGCAACCTTTTTTCTTCGACAAAGGGGGAGAAATGATAAACTCGTCTTCGAAAATCTTGTTTTATTAGGTGATTGAGTTTATGTATTGTCGGAATAAAAAAGGGGGAGATTGTTAATGCAGTGATGCCTAAAAACGTTACTTGTATTTTTCGGTCTCGCTTTGTTTTAATTACGACAATGTGTAAAAACAAGCATTTACGAAAACAATGAAAAACGAATTCTTGAGTTCAAGTATTTTCATTTCAACCATTATCACTTAAGGTATGAACAAACAAGTACTCATCCTCATTAAGTGATCACGGATTTAATCTTTTCTTAATACTAACTTTTTATTAAGTGTGACACTTTTTTATTAAACTTTCTTTTTAAAAAAATGTTTTATTAAATTAATTATTTGAAAATTTGAAATTTGAAAATGGCATATTCTATCTTGGTTTAGAATATCCTTTCACGATATTTTAATCCTTAGATTCGGACCAATCCACTAAAAGACAAAAGGGAGCGAAGTCTATGCAGGCGGTTCCTTAGCACCTATAGCGATTCTTTATCGATAAAGAACCGCGGGCAGATATAGCCGTTGGATGTTTGTCTTATAAATAGTGGACCATTCTCAGACTTTCAATTCACCTCTTTTGCACATACATTTCCAGATTCTTTCATACTTCTTAAATCACTCAAATCCTTGATCATTTGTTTGATTACTACTTGTTTAGAAGTGAATCTTTCTCCTTTCATCCTTTCCTCTCAAAGTGCAAAGAGAAGAACACTATCATCATTGAAGTGTTGTGCCTACCTCAAAGATCCATTGAAGATCCAAACTTATTTATTCATTGTTGTGTCATTGTTATGAAGATCCAAGTAGCTGTGTCTATTTGGAAGTTGTGTATGTATTAAGGTTGATACTTAGTCCTTAAAGTATATTGGTGTAGATTGGTCCTAGCTAAGATTAGGGCTCGACTTTTAGCTTAGAGTCGGAAATTGGTTAAGCGACGTTGTGTACGGTTTCTCCACCTTAAGGAGCTTGTTGATTAGTGAACTCTCGAGTAAGGAGTACTCGAGGAGTGGTGTAGGAACGAGGAGCGAGCTTTGTTGCCGAACTACTATAAATCCTTGGTGTTTGGTTTGATCTTTCCTTCCCTTATCTCTTTACATTCATTATTCTTTATATTTGTGATTATTAGTTTAGTTGCACTATAACTTGTTCATATTGTGTATAAGAAGGTTTCACATAAATACTCAAGCCTAAGTTTTTGAAAAGGATTTTTTAAAAACCAATCTTTAACAAGTAAATTTAAGAAACTATTCAACCCCTCCTTCTAGTTTCTATAATTGTGATTCTGCCTTTCATTCTAAGTTGAAGTCCTTGAAGCAGCATATTAAAGAGTGGTACCTTACCATCAAACACAATGAACTTTCCGAGAAACATGAAATCTCTACTTTGTTAAAAGAAATTGATATCAAATTAGTTGCAGGTAGGGCTTCAGATGAAGATAAAGTAACTCGAATCAATTTGTTGCATGAATGTGATGAGCTTGAAAAGTTTTGTGAGATTGATGTTCTTCAAAAATCTCATGTTAAATGGGACGCCGAGGGTGACGAAAATACAAAGTTATTCCATGGTCTCATCAAACAAAAGAGTCGTCATCAATCAATTCAAGGTATTACTGTTGATTTCACTTGGACCACATACCCTCATCAAGTTAAATCTGCATTCCTTAATTTTTTCACAGCTAAATTTCAAGAAACAAATACTCTTGTGTCCTTTAATAGGCTCGTTTGGGCATCGATTATAAATGAATCGTACTGAGGTATTTTAGAATGACATGTCTCGATGGATGAAATTAAAGCTGCTATTTGGGATTGTGGTAGTAATAAAGCTCCGGGGCCGGATGGTTTTCCGTTCTTTTTTATCAAGAATTTTTGGGATTTACTTAAAGACGACATATATAGCTTCATGGCTAATTTTATGACTTCTGGTATCATGCTGCCTGGTTCAAATTCTTCATTCATCACTCTTGTTCCCAAGGTTTCTAACCCGATCCATATTAAAGATTTTCGGCCAATTTATTTAATAGGTGGTCAATACAAATTGTTGCAAAAATTCTCGCAACCCGTCTTTCAAAAGTAGTTGACAAAATTATCAGGCAAGAGCATTCTGCATTCATCCAAGATTGTCAAATCATGGTGGTCCTCTCATGATGAGTGAGGTCATCGAGTGGTATAAAAACAAAAATAAAAATCTCCTTATATTCAAAGTCGACTTTGAAAAAACGTTTGATTCGGTTAATTGGAGGTATCTTGATTTTGTCCAATCTCAACTTGGTTTTAGTTCTCAATGGAGGAAATGGATCCGAGATTGTCTCCGGTCAGCCAGAACTTCAGTATTAGTTAATGGAAGCCCGTCTTCGAAGTTTTCAGTAAAACGTGGTTTACGCCAAGGAGACCAGTTACTCCTTCCTTATTCATTATAGTCATGGAAGGCCTTCATCTTGCCCTTAATGAGGCTATCCATACTAATCTTATTTGTGGAGATTATGTAGGTGCTACCGAGTTTCATGTTTCCCATTCCTTTTTTGTGGATGATGTTGTCATTATAACAGAATGGTGTTCTTCATGTCTTTCACCTTGCATCTGGTTTAAAGATAAACATGCATAAATCCAATATTTTTGGTGTTGGTGTTCCTAGAGAAGATGTCGTTGCAATGGCACGTGGAACAGGTTGTGACCATGGGTATTTCCCTTTTAATTATCTTGGCTTACCTATAGGTTCTAACATGAACCATATTGATAGTTGGTCTCATTTTGTCTCGAAGTTCATTAATAAGATTTCAAATTGGAAAGCTAACCTTCTTTCCATCGGAGGTAGATCAACTTCAATCAAATTAGTATTGGGTAGCGTAGGGATTTATCACATGTCTATTTTCAAGGTGCATGAAACAACGATCCGCACTCTTGAACTTATCCGTGCATCTTTTTTTTGGGGAGGCAGTGAAGAACGAAATAAGATGGCTTAGGTCAAATGGGACTCGATCTTGGCTTCTCTTGATAAAGGTGGGTTAGGTGTTGGCAGCCTGAAAGCTTTCAATCTAGTTCTTCTCCTAAAACAACGTTAGAGGTTTGTAAACTTTCCGAATGCTCTTTGGTCTCGGTTGATTAAAGCTATCCATGGGGACCAAGCTGGTTTCGATTTTAAACGTTGCAAAACTCAAGGTATTTGGGATAAAATGTTGGTTCTATTAATCAGCTTCACTTAACTGGAGTGATCCCGCATGGTACACTTAAGCTCAAAGTGGGTGATGGGTCTAATGTTCGCTTTTGGAAGGACACACGGCTAGGAGATGTTCCCTTAAATTCTCGCTATAATAGGCTTTTTTGTTTGGATACTCATCCAAATTGCCTCATTAGCGACCGTTCTGTCAATGATTCACGGTAATGGAGTTGGTGTAGGCAATATTTAGGAGGTATTAACACTAATTCTTTATCCTTGCTTCTAAATGATCTTCATGGTTTTGAGCTTGGCCCTGGTGTGGATTTTTGGCAATGTAATTTGGACTTGGATGGTAGGTTTACTGTTAGTGGCTTTAGACGCCATTTGGACGGATTTTTCTTACCTTCTTTGTCGTCTAGTACAAGATGGTACAAGTTTTTTCCTCGAAAAGTAAACATCTTCTTATGGCGTCTTCTTTTGGATCATCTTCCTACGCGTTTGAATCTCTCAGTTCGAGGCATCGAAATTTGTTCTATTATTTGCCCTATTTGTTGTGTGGAAGGTGAATCCAGAGATCATCTCTTATGGTTTGCCACACTGCAAGATCTATTTGTCACCTCATCAGCGTTTGGGCCGATGTTCCTTGGGCGGATAGTACCTCTATCGACAATCTTTACTCTTGGTTGGATTCTTGCAGTGGCTCTAAAGAAAAAAAAGGACCGATTGCATGGTATTATCGCTACATCTTTGTGGTAGATTTGGCGTTTACGTAACAATGTCATTTTTGGCTCCTACAATTTTAGAAAATGTAACATTTTTTATTATATTAGGTTGTCTTCTTTTTCTTGGTTAAAATCTAGAGGTTGTAAAATTCGTAACTAGAATGATTGGCTTAGACATCCTTTGTAATTTGCTCTAGCTCGTTGCTAGTTGTTTTTTCCTAATCTAATTTGCTGTTAAAAAAACCAAGACTACAAATGCAATCATAAAAGAAAAAAATATGTGATGTTAAGCGTGTGTACTTTTACACATTTTACACACTACTGATCATAAATATGATGTGTTTGATATTTATATATTTATATAATAATGAATGTGTTAAAGTTTATATAATTGTTACTCATATGACAAAAGGCTTGATGTATGTGTGGATCTGAGAGGATCGTCGCCTTTAACACAAACCGGTATAGCTGATTTTGTATCGGGTCGTGTTGTGGTCGAGGCTGCACAACATACACGCGTCAAGTACGAGGCTAAATGTATAAATATTAGATACGTTTTCTCCCTTTCTCATTCTCTTCTTCAGAGGAACTTAAGAAGGAGGCGGTGACCATGTTAAAGTGGATCTAAAAAATCTCCATGACTCAAGACATTGAAGCACGTACTGCAGTTAGCATTTTTAATAGGATCGGTTTTACTATAGCTAAAGGATTGGGTGCCCAGATAGTATCTCGGCTTTCCACTAACTTTTTGTAAATCTTATTAATTTAATAAAGTGATATTTGTAAATCTTGTCCTCCTGGATTTCTTGGTGGCGCTAAGGTTGAGTTTGATCAAGCCTTGCGTATTTCGTTGGAGATGATTGTTACTGGTTCAGGTCCCGGGCTTGGAGATTGGCAGTGGAGGCTTGCGACTCTGCCCATAGACTTGGTGGTCTTGGGGTCTCGTGTGTTGAGGATGTCGGGTATTTTGCCTTCATTGCCTCTCGTTTGTAGTCTAATTCTTTGTAGGATCGCATTTTGGCTAGGTCTGGGATTGTTTCGCCGGGTTCTATCTTTCTGTCTGCCCTGGATGTTTTCTCGACTTTTTGTGGTGTTGATTCTCTCTTTGTTACCTCTAGTTCTCCTGCCCCCAGTTTATGACGTCTTTGGCAATGAGATATTTTGGTATCATTGATGGACTTCTTTCGTCTCAATATAGTTTGAGTAGGCGCCAGGAGGCTCTTCTTAGCTGCGTGCGTGCTCCTCATGCACATGATTACCTCTTTACTATTCCTACTGATGGGTTGGGGCAGCGGATGAACCCACGTTAGTTTAGAGCTGTCATGTGTTATCATTTGGCAGTTCCTTTGTTTACTGATGGATCTTCTTGTCCGAGTTGTCATGTGCATCGGTTGGACCAGTGGGGTGACCATGTTGTTCACTGCTCTAGTCATGTAGGTGTGAAGTTTCGGCATAATCTGGTGCGTGACATGTTGGTTGATATATGTTCTAGAGTTGGTGTTTCTGTGCAGAAAGAGGCTCCTATGGGATTTCTTTCAGCTGATGGTCGAGACCTTCGTCCAACGGATTTATTGTTGCATAATTGGTCCCAAGGTAAAGATGCTTGCTTGGATGTCACGGGTGTCTCACCGTTTGCTGGTGTGGGTTTGGATTCGTGGGTCCCCGGAATTGCTTTATGGACTGCTGCTCAGAAGAAAAGGAGGAAGTATTCTTCTATTTGTGCGGAGCACAATTATTCGTTCATCCCTTTTGCCTTCTCTACTTTTGGGGAGCTTGACGAGGAAGCCTTGGTTACTCTCTCGCGTCTTAAGCGCTTATCTGTTTGTCATTCTAATGATGCTAGGAGTGGCTCTTTTCTATTTTCTAGACTTGGTTTCTGTATTCAAAAGGGGGTGAGAGCGCAACTTGTTTCGCGGCTCCTTTCCAATTTTGTGTGATTAATAAAAATAAAGTAGATTTAATTAAAAAATAAAAATAATAATGAAATAATAATAATAATAATAATAAATAATAATAAAAATAAAATAATGGTATACGTCCAATTGTTATTGGTACCGTGTGGCGAAGGCTTGTTTCTAAGGTTGCTTCTTCTTCTATCGGTAATTCAATGAATAATTATCTACAGGATTTCCAATTTGGTGTCGGTGTTCCTGGTGGTTGTGAGGCCGTTTTGCATTCTGTTAATAGCTCATTGAGTCGAAGGGTAACGGGATTGGGTTTTCTATGCTTCTGGTGGATTTTAAGAATGCTTTTAATCTTGTCGATAGGAGCGTATTACTTGAGGAAGCTAGGGTGCGCGGTGACTCGACCGGGTTGACCCGATGGTTGAACTCGTGACCCGATAATATTCAACATTTAAGAAATTCAAATTGGGAAATGTTGAAAAATTCACTTTCAAGAAAATGAGGTAAACTCTTTATATGTAGTATAAATTAAGGAGATGTATAATCAGGAGGTGATAAAGAAATGATATAGAGGTCGTGTAGAGGAATGTGGGAGTTTGTAAACATTTTATAAATGTGGAAAGAGATACATTGTATCATAGTAAAACTTCTAAAAACCGAAAATTTATTAGTTATAGAGACTTTAATCCATGATAATTGAAAATAGATATGATTACTAATCATCATGATGCAAACAAGCTAAGTGTTGTGCATCTCAAGCAAAGCACATCCCGTAAAGGGAAAGGATGCATTTACACAAAGTGACATTTGATTAAGTTTGACCAATAAGCGAGTAAAACCCGTTACGTGATTGGAGAACAATATATCCACTTTAAGGACGAATGGATGCTTTCTCTTGATGGTATGTTGAAAGTATCATCATATTAATTTCAAAAAAGAAGTATGAGCCTTGATGATTTTTTTTTAAATGGGAGGAATCGTTTTTGCTCCTCTCTAAGTCCAAATCTCATTTGGAATGTTCCGAAATGCTTAATATCATGTAAAAACCTTTATTGAGAGTTCTACATGTTTCGGGTAAGAGAAAAGCCGACAAAAACAAAATATGTGAAACGGAGTTTGCAAGTGCCGCACTGGCCATGTGTTGACGCGTGCCTAACACGTCAGAATCTCGAATGCCATTTTATGGATTTTAGATATAGTTTGTTAATTTTTGTGTTAGTGAACGTTTACTTATCATCATTAAAACATAAAATAGATTCTAGTTAATGTTGCACCAACACATATATACTGACCTTATTTACCGAATTTCCAAATAGGAGAGAAGTCAAGTAGGGGCTCTTCATCTTCAACGTTTTCCTTAAATGTATTAGTACTTGTAATCTCAAGTTTTGGAAATGAAGATATTGTCGGTTTATCTTGATCTAAAGCCATGCCATGAGGACTGTTGATGAAAATTAGAACATTGAGTCTAATTTTGTTTGATCTTTGGTTTCGCCTTTATTTCACCATTTGCTTTATTACTAGATACACTCCTTTCTTGTGCCATTTTGTAACTAATTTTCCACAAGTGTTTATTTTAAGATAACACTTACAAGGTTAATTCACCAAAGCTACGATTATTAAAGTGTGATGATGAGTTATAGATAACTATTCCTTCAAATAGAGCCATACCAACAATGCATGACATTGATTTTACCATAAAACCATAATCAATAAAAACGTTTCATAAGATTTGATAAGTAAGTAATACAATCGAAAAAATGATCAATAAATATTAGTACCATGTTCTTTTCGTATGCCAATATCGTATGTTTATCAACTGAATCTTGTTCGGATTTCCTATATCTGAGAAAAAAAAGTGACCACCTTGGCAACCAACGGTGTAATTTACTCCAAAAAGAACTACATACAAGTTTAGTTTATAAAACAAATAGAACCATTTTGCATTTGGTTTATAAAAAAAGGGAAACTCACTACCGTAATAGTACACGTTTGGCAACTTGATTACAGCAATGAAGTGGAGTGGATAGCTTAATTTAGTTCGCAATGAGCAGTTTCTTGCATCAGATGCAACTTCATATAACCGCATACAAGAACTCTACATAGATATTCTTTACTTATATATAGGGATAACTATGGCTAGATAAATGGAGCGATCACTAGACAATGACATGGCCACCACCTCAATGATGACGTGACATGTATACTCGAGTCATTCAATATGTAACATTGTACAAGAAATATGTAGACAACTAGATCACACAAATCTGTTATGAATTAATATATGAGTAAGAGAATAGGCACACAACTAACTTTTTTAGAGATGTTTTTAGCCAGGATGGAACACAATCAACTAAGATTTTTATCAGAAGAGTTGTTATAAATAGGTACAAATGAAATTCTTTGGTTGTATATTTTGTTTGTTTTAGTTGTTAGTGCTTAGTCAGTTAGAGGTTAAATTTTCAGTATCTACGTCATTTTTTTATGTTTCTTTCAGATGCATTTCTTTTTAATTAACTTGTTAATTGAAGAGGAATGCCTTGTAACATATTTTTTGTTGTCACAGTATATTGTGTGTTGCTATAAAAAATACGAGATTAAATATAGGCTATGTTTGGCGCGCAAGCCTATTAGAGCTTAACGGAGCATGATCTTAACTTTTTTTAAAATATAAGCTACTTTTAAAAATAAGTCTCGGTTGACATAAACTATAGTAGTAGCATGTGAAAAAATAAGTTAAAATAAGCTACTAAAAGAAATGCTTATTGGACTAACGTTTTAAAAAAAGCTTAAGCTCCCGCTTCAGCAACACTCTCCAACAACCAGCTCTAGTGATCCGCTCTAGCTCCCGCTAGTACAACCAAACATACCCATAATAGAATCAACTCGGTCTACAACCGAGCCGAAATATTTGTTAGAGTTGAGTTATTTTGCAGCTTTGTTTTTACTTACAATTTAAGAGACTAATCTTAGTCATTCATTACCTAAGAATAAATCTCATAAAAAAACGGAGGGGCCATTTTTGCCAAAATATCAAAAAAATGAAAGATCGACGTAAATTTTACGAACTGATTTTTATGAATAGTGATACCGTGAAGAAAAAAAAATATCACTCTGAGTGATATTTCATTTTTTTCACTAGTGAAATATCACATTTGATAAAAAAAAACCAATTAGGATAATTTACAGTTTTAGTCCCTCGGCCCATTTTGAAACTTTTGGACTTTTAAAAAAATAGTCTTTCCGTATTTTTTTTAAATCTTAGGTTAGTATCCACTACCGTTAAATCAAACTAAGATTTGTCCCTTAGGTTTGAACCGTGAGTAAAGTTAATTCGAAATTGTAAGAAGCATAAGTGGAGGGGTAATAATGAAAATAGAAAGGGTGGAGGATATATATAAGGCGAACAAGATTGAAAGATGGAGTTATTTAAATTGAATCCCCAAAAGTAAAATAAAAAACCAATAAATTTCAAAAAAATCAAAAAGATTCATTCGCACAAATCCATCCATTCAAACCCTAATTCGTCAAATTTCAGTACTAATTTTGAGTGGCTCGATCGATTTCTAAACTATATTATTCATCAATTGAGGTAATTTCTTTCATAATTTGGTGTTTCTGTTTATGAAATCGAAAAAAGGGGTAGTCGCGCAGCTTGTTGCTCGTTGTTTATGTAAATCCTATTTATGTAATTTGATTTGAACTGAATTGAATTGAATTGAATTGTTTTGTGTTTCATCAGAAGAACAAGTTTGGATATGGCGCCTACCAGGAAGTCCAGAAGTACCAATAGGCGATATTCCGATTACGTCGATATTTCGCCTAGTAAAATCCTTTCGCCTGTTCCGGCTAGTAAATCTACTGGTGGACGACAGGTCAGGATTTGTTTCAATTTCAATCTATCTTTTGTTTGCCGTTTTCATCTCTTTACTTTTGAAATGGCTTATCACTACTTTATTCATAAGCAGAATAATTAACGCGACCAGATTATTTCTAATACAACACGTTACTTGTGGCTTTTTGTTTTCTGTATTGTTTATTACGCTATACAATGTTGATTTCCTGCTTTTACGTTTGTTTAAATTTTTAGTTGCAATTAATATTTACTTCTTTTATCGGGTTTTTTTAAACAGCTTCTTTTATTGGTTAGCGTTTGAATTTTTTAAACATCTTCATAATATTTCTACATTAGGCGTGTTCATGATTTACAATCTGCTTGCTATGTCTATTATTTGTTTACTCGACATGAAAATTTTGTAATACTAAATTCTGTTGTGCAGAAGAGGAAGCTTTCTGACATGTTGGGATGTCCATGGACGGATGAAGAGGTTGACCGCTTCTACAAAGCTTATAGGAAGTACGGAAAAGAATGGAAGAAGGTTTGTGCTTCTGCTTCTATACTTGAACGTTTCTTTCTTTATGCTACAGATAACGGCTCTTAATAAAAGTGATTTTAAGGGATGGTGACATTAGTAGGCAAAACGTGTGGGTACGGTAACTGGCCACAACGGGCACAGATCAGTACGGGTTTCGGTAAATTCGGCCGTTTTTTTAGACAAACACCAAATAATTTACGGACGTGCAACAACTTACTTAACTTTGCAACAGTATCTTCAGATAAGTTTTTGACAAGTACGCCATTTGAAATGACAAAACACTCCCGATCGAAATATATTTATTGATAAAACACTCTTAGTTAATCGCATTCTGAAACAAGTATAAAAGCAATCACAATGATTATATATATAGAAAAAATTTGCGCTTGTCAGACATTAGAACAAAATGAGGATTAAAAGACGCAATGGCGAAGAAACACCTGTTTCACAATTCATAATCGCCCAATTAGACCCGTTGGGTCATATCATTATTTGATTAAATACCCACTAGGGCCTGTTCCTATATTATATTAACATCGAAATAGCCTGATACGTCGCCCATAGACACCCATTTTTTGCTTAATGGGCTAGATTTGCTGGCTATAGTATCATGTTTTGTAATGTACACTTGAGGAAACTGTTTAAATTATAGAACCATTGTGTCTGATTGGCTAATGTGTATGTTTTTTTTATTAACTTCAGGTGGCCGCCATGGTGCGTACCAGGAACGCTGAAATGGTCGAGGCTCTATATACTATGAATAGGGTAATTAATCTTAATTCAAGCTTCTTCAGTTTCTATGGATCAATTTGAGTCTATTATATGAAATAACCATCAAATTCAAACGTAGTTACAAAATTGCTTGCATATTACAGTATTTCCTTTTTTGTTTTGTTATCATTATTGGGTTTAGCAGGTCTATCTAGGTGACTTGTATAACATGTTTTGAATTGACATAAAGTGGGGGAGAATTATCGTATCTTGTATTGATATCATAGGACCCATAGTGGGCTGGTTGGTAAATGGGTCAGAAGGTTAATGGTTTGTTCTGGTAAAAACAGGGCTCTCAGTCGATTTGGGCCAACCTGTAAACACTTTTTTTTAACCTTATTTTTTTTATAAGTAACTATTGTTTTACATTTTCCACAAAAACGTAATAGCAATCGCTCTATTCTCTTCCAAATAAAACGGACAGGTTTTATGCATTGGATACACTACAAATGACTTCTGACCTGGTTTCGATCCATTTAATTCATTACCTTTTTGGTTAATCTTTTAAGCGCACCACAATTTCAGATTGAGATGTCACCCAAATTAATCGATACATAGGTAAATGGGTCTAAGTGGTCACATCTAGCGATTTTTGCATGCTGTAGGGAATTTTCTCATACCTGATATTTGGAAGGGTCATATATTGCAATTAGGAACTGACATTAGTGAAGAATTTGAATAAGCGGCTATGAATCTCTTCTTTTTTTTTGGGGGGGGGGGGGGGGGGGGGGGGTAACCATGGTTTCGAACCTTTGACCGACTAATCCACGGGGTTTGAACCCCACCGCCACACAGGCTCAAACCAGGTAAAGCCCTCCCTTTCCAGGAGGTTGGCGTGGCCACTACAAGGCCGTTATATGAATCCTTTTTTTGTCTGGTAACCATGATTTTAGTATATAAAAAGTGAAAGGATGGCTTAGTGTATCAATTGTCAATTGAAAACAGAATTTCGTCTCATCAAGATTTGTATCCCTAATTTAGGGATGATTTTTTTGACTGGATACTATCAGAGTACTAAGAAACTACATGTTCGAGTAGTTACAATAATAAATTCATTGCCTCAGCTGGAAGAATCAAGAGTAATTTTTTGCAGATCAGCTACTCAGCTCGACTTCATCTAAACACATATTTATAAGACAATACCTACATTAAGTATGGATCACCCCATGCATGCTAATTGCTATGTTTTTGAATAACACTGATTTATATGGTCATTGGTGAAACCTTGTTCTCGTACTTAAGTTGGAAATCTTGAATTGCAATCTGATTGCTATTATCATAATATTATCTTCCAGGATGAAACATAACATTTTGATGCTTCTGATTTTCAGGCATATCTATCTTTGCCAGAGGGAACGGCTTCTGTGGTTGGGTTTATAGCAATGGTGTCCGATCATTATAATGCCTTGGTGAGATGATATATTACTTCATGTTATCATTTCTGTTGTTTTGGTTTAAATTGTTAATTGTGCTCTATAATTGTTCGAGTTCAGGAGCTTATACATTAAAATAAGTTAATATTAGCAAGATATATATATTTTTAAATTGGGCATCACTATCCTAGTTTGCTATCTGGGAAGCACATTACGTTCTTGCTTTCCTTAATATACAACTCTTCCCCTTTTCATAACTAATATTCCGTTTTCAGAACAACATAAAATTATTTATATAAGATATGACGTCCCATCTTCAATTTTGGTTCTATCCCTCTAAAATGTGCATTCGTGCCCTTTTGTCCTGATTATAGTACTTAGATGGCAAGAAGTTCACCCCTTACTTTGGTCACGGAATAGTTTCCTGGGTTTGATGTGTTTTCGTCCAATATTTGATGCCATATTAATTTGAATATTTTGGTTTTCATGCTTTTGTGAATGACGTGTTCCTGTATATTGTGTTAAAGTAATGCAATGCGGTCAACTAAATGTAATTTTGTTAACAGGAAGGAAGTGATAATGATCAAGAGATAAAAGAGTTGCCAAAAACGATTCACAGGGCCAAAAAGCGTAGCCAAGGATTGCCTCAAAAAAATGGCGGGGAAGATCATTTGCAATCCAGGCCTGTTCGTTCCAGTGACAGGCGTTTGCCACAACTCAAGATAAGAGAATCTGATGGTGAATACTTTTAACATTTCCATGATTATCTGAATTCTCATTCAGCCCGTGAATATGTAATTCTGTCTTGTTGAAATTAGCCACTAATAGTTTAAACAAATGTAGGATGTACCGTGCGGAAAAGGACACCCCGCTTTCCTATTAACCATTCATCTAGAAGAGATAACAGTGGAAATTATGTCTCACCTTTAAAAACTAGCCAAAAGAGAGAGGTTGATGACGTGGCACATGGTGCTGCAATGGCATTAACGGAGGCTTTACAACGAGGAGGCTCCCCACAACTCTCTCAATCACCGCACCGCATGAAAACCACACCTTCAAAGAGCAGACAAAAAAATGTAACTATTTGTTAATATCTTTTCTTGTCCATTCTTATAAGGTCAAGTCTAGTAGATACTTATATATGTATGATTTGGAATTTGCAGACGGACACTGTTAGGACCAAGCTTCATAGTAATTTGATTGATGAAGATGGGTTTGAGGGCAGTTCTGGAAGTTTAGGAGCTGACAATGTTGGTGCGGAAGAAGTTCAGAAAGGAAGTAAGTATTATGGGCTCAAGGATGACAATGAATTTGATGATGGCGGGGAAGCATGTAGTGGTACAGGAGAAGGACTCGCTGTTGGTAGTGTAAGTGGGAACTTTGACGTTGAGGTTGCAAATGAAAATATTGAGCAATCCTCGTCACAGGGTAAAAGAAAAAGAAACAAAAAACTTTTCTTCAGAGGTATGCTTTCTGTTTCATATGGTCAAAATTTCAATAGTTTTTGACCGAAAAGTTGTCGCTTTTCTCCAGTTTTTCATGCTGTCATCTTACTAGAACTTATTTTGGTTTATGTCCCTAACATATACGGCTCATTTGAGTATCTCTTACGAAGGTTTATTTGCACATTTTGTTATCTAGCCTTCCCACATACATCTTAGATATTTTGTGGATGTGTTATTTCACGTTTACAATGTATCATGATGTAAATCTGATTTACAACTTTGGTATTTTTTTGTGTGGATAATATGACATACAACCGTGATCACTCATTGCACGAGTCTTAAATGATTACAGAACAATCTTCAACGTAACTAGCACCAGATTCTAATGTTTACGCCTCATTTGTGCAGATGAAACTCCTGGTTTGGATGCACTGCAGCAGTTGGCTGACTTGTCACTGATGATTGGTAAACATATAATGCTTTTACGTTTTTTTATCTCCGAGTATTATATTTATCAAGTTGACTAGTGAGAATAATTTGTTTAATACATATAGTGCTTTTACGTTTCTTTATCTCCGAGTAATCATGAGTGATTGAGGGTAATTTGTTTAATACATGTTGCGTTTTTGTATCCTCTACATTCCATGTCAGTCATAGTACTCCCTAGAAATAGGACATAATTAGGTTAGCTCATCTCTAACAGCATCCAAAAAGTAGATCAAAACAAGAAAAAAAACAAAAAAAACTGTCTTAATTTATTTGACTTCCCTTGAATTTGGGACATCCCTATCAAACTGAATTTCTAGAAGCATTTTATAATGGTAATGTTAGTTTGATGATCCTGATGGTACATTTGTTATTTCTGTTAGAAGATTCGCCTGAATTGAGAGACGATGCGCCACCAGCTGGTCAACGGAGACACAAAAATAAAGTGCCAGCTGACAAAGAGAAAGTACCAAATGAACTTTCTTATAGATATGGGAAGTCTAAACCCGGAAGGGATTCAAAAGTTGATTATAAGGCTTTATCAGAAGGAAAACTGCTTGATCATTCTTTTAATAAATCATGGAAAAGAAAAAACAAATCCTCGTCATATGAGGTCAGTGTGAACCCTCATTTTAGGTCCTTCAATTGTTTTCATATATATATATATATATATATATATATATATATATATATATATATATATATATATATATATATATATATATATATATATATATATATATATATATATATATATATATATCGTGTAAAGCAGCTATATAAGCTATGATTGTCAATCGAGTAGGTGATTTTTGAAGTTATCTCATTTGTCCTTTTTATTTTGTGGACATGATTCAGGCCCTTTTCAAAGAAGAAGAAAAAATTACAAATAAAGCCATATTATCCAATGACGACAACCCTCCAAAAAATTGTAAATCTACAAGACTTGTTGAATACTCATCTTCAAATAGCAATACATCAAGGACAGGAGCTGATTCCGCAGTATCAACAGCACCAGTGCCAACTTCTGATGGTGTTGATTTGCCAGTTAAGAGACGAAATAAGCGTAAGGCAAATCCAAATAGGATAGCTAACCATGTGGAAATGAACTTGGCAAAGGGCAATTTGAAAGATCAATCTAGCAAGCTTGAATCCCGAGAGGGAGCACACTACTTAAAGGTCAATTCACCAATTCACTTTTATATTTTCCTAGTTGTGGTATTATTAGTTTTACCTCTTTAATTGGTTCATTTGGGTCATGCTTTATCTCAAACTGGTCATGTAAAAAAGTTACAAGCACAATTTATCAAATGGGTCCAAAGTCACCGAATAAGTATTTATTTTTAAGTACTACTTACAACCTACTGGGTTTAATGTGTTAATACTTGATCTATAATCCTCGACTCCTCGTGTTCAGATTTATTGCATGATCTATCAATAAAGGTAAAAATTGGACTATAACCAACGGTTCTGACACATTGTGGCCAGTTACCCAATCCGCCATTAATGCCGTTATCTGTGTATTCCTTTATCCATTGTCTTAATTTAAACAATTTGAAACTTGTATAATTATTATGCAGGCCAAGGCTTTCCGTCACCTCTCATCTTCTACGGTACGTAGATGGTCAACCTATGAGTGGTTCTACAGTGCAATTGACTACCCCTGGTTTGCTAAAAGGGAATTCGTGGAGTACTTAAATCATGTTGGTTTAGGGCACATTCCAAGACTAACCAAGGTTGAGTGGGGTGTCATAAGAAGGTATTTTTGTTAGTTTGATTTACATAACTATATACATTTTGTATGTTATTTTGGTTCGGCCTTATCTTGATGTCCATGCTTGTTTTTAGTTCCTTGGGGAAGCCTCGAAGGTTCTCGACGAATTTCTTACGTGAAGAACGGGAAAAATTATATCAATATCGTGATTCTGTAAGGAAACATTATTCCGAGCTTAGAAGTGGTATGCGCGAAGGACTACCAACGGATTTGGCGCGTCCCTTGGCGGTTGGGCAACGAGTGATTGCCCTTCATCCTGAATCAAGAGAAGTTCATGATGGAAGTGTGCTAACAGTTGATCATGATAAGTGTAGAATCCAGTTTGATCGTCCCGAGTTAGGAGTTGCATTTGTCAAGGTATATAAAGCACACTCGAAACTAATTTTGATTATATCAAAGCTAGATCTTTCCTTTTAACATTTCAAGCAACTTTTTCTGATAGGATGTTGATTGTATGCCCCTAAACCTGTTGGATAACATGCCTGAAGCTTTGAGGAGGGAGAGTGGTGCACTATATAGGTTTTCAATTAATCCGGCAGAGCTAAGGTTCCCACAACAAGCTACAGGATCATTAATGTTACATACATCAAATGAGCATCTTGAACAGAGTCGTACCATCGCATTAATGAATCATAGACGGGTTTGTTTTCTATAACAAATAAATATTGTTACATCTGCATTCTAAGATAGTATTAATTTGGTGTCTTCTTGGTAATTTACCTGCACTTTTTAGGTTATGTAGCCTAAATGTTTAATGTTTCTGTAGGGAAATAATGGGTCTGGTGCACCTGATAAAGCTGCAGAAACTGACATTTCACAGCACGCGGCTTATGCTCCTCCATCAGTCTCTCAAATTCAGGCTAGAGAAACTGATATACGTGCCCTTTCTGAGCTTACCCTTGCTCTTGATAAAAAGGTAGTGTTACTGTTTGTGAGTATTCACTATGTACATTTTATAAGAGGTATAACTGAATTCAAGGGACCAGTTGTATATGATTCCCATTAACAAAATTGTTTGATGAATAGCTTTCTTAGGATTATTGCTTTACTTGTGGACCATTAATGGTAAATCTACTTTATTTGAATTTTAGGAAGCAATATTGACAGAGCTTAAGGCTGTAAATGACGGTTTGATTAGTCACAAAAACGAGACAGGCACTGATATGAAGGTGTCTGAAAGCTTTAAAAAGGAATATGCAATGGTACTATTGCAGCTTAAAGAGGCCAGCGACCAGGCATGTTTTAACTTATACGGAGTACTGCATTTTTTTGATAGCTTTTTCTTCTGTATTTTTACCTAAAATAAAAAAACTGTTAAAATGCTCTTGTAGGTTACTGCTGCTCTTCTTAATTTGAGGCAACGTAACACACACCCAAGTAACCCTTTGCCTCCTAACCCGAAGCTCCAACCCAGTTCGAGTGGCATGGGTCCGATAAGTTCTGTTGACAACTTTTCATTGAATAACCAGCTACCATCTAATGTAGTTGAACTTGTGAATAATTCAAGATTTGAAGCACATAAACTTGTACATACTGCCTTCCAGGTAATTAAATTTTAGAAGACCTTTGTTCTCTTCCCTATAACTAACTTATAGTCATTAATAATTACTGATTGGATGCACGTATCAGGCAATGTCTAAAATAAAGGTGGAACAAAATGTCCGTTCAACAGTTGCAGCAGTTTTAAGTTCTCTGGGGGTGGGCAAAAACCTAACTGAATATGGGTCATCAACAATCAGACCTTCAGAACAGTTCAACGGGGGTGCATTTAAGCATAAGTTGAATTCCGCGCCCGACCCTTCAGCAAATAATCATGCGTCAGATTCGAAGTTGCAGCATGAGGAAACTGAGGCAACAATCCCATTTGAGCTTATCGTGTCTTGTGTTGCGACATACCATGTAATACAGGTGAGTAGTATAGTGTAGATATTTTGCAATTGGTGAAGCATGTCATGTTAATAAACCTTGCTTAAATTGAGTTTGTTTTGTGAATGATGATTGTGCAGACGTGTACCGAACGGCAGTACCCACCATCCGATGTGGTTCAGATGCTAGATTCTGCATTTGCAAAGCTGCATCCACTCTGCCCTCAAAACCTTCCAATTTTCAGAGAGATACAAATGTGCATGGCGAGAGTCAAAACTCAGATACTTGCTCTTGTTCCATCATAGTTAAGTTTCCAGGCTCTGTTCATGTAATTGTATCAGTTATTATCACTGTCATTATATTTCTTTTTATATTCTAAGTTTAATAATTGTTCTCTATACAGAAGTTATAGGCTCCGGATATGTCTTAAACTTTTAGCTTTAGGACGTTGCCCACACTTGCTATTTTGTAATGAACAATGTAGCAGTTTGAGGTGTACCAATATATAATTATTCCTATACAATTATGCATATGTGACTTGCCTATGCATCCACTAGTTTGTTAAACTGGCTAGATTTGGTATGGTCAAATGTTATACATCATCTAAAAGTGATATATTGGTTTGCTATTAATCGAGTATTTTGTTTTTAGATCAGAAATGGTGAGTTCTGAATAACCCAATCGTAAGCACATTATATAAGTTGTGTTAAACAGAAATGCATTATTCTTGACTGAAGAAAGCATACAGACAGAATGGATGTTATTGTGCGACTTTTCAAAGTCAATACAATTCATCTCAGGAGCAATCTCTTTAGTATAGTTTTGGGACCCAAAGTCTCAAACCATTCAAAATTAGGTGCCACTCCTCTTCATATGTATTGCTACCCTCTTTCAAAATTATAAGTCTACTTTAAAATTCCATCTAGTTTAAAATGTTTTCGGTAGCTACAACTTTTACCAACCAAATATTATTTCTACTTCTTAAAGTTTTTGTGATTGGCTATAGTTTCAGAGTCAGGTGAACATTTTGGAACAATTCAAAATAGAAACATGGGTAGAAGTATGAAATTTGGACTTACTTTAATCGTTTACATAGGGAAATTTGCAACCCAACTAGCTTAAAGGTTTCACTAAGTGGTTTTCCTTGAGAAGGTTTCTTGGAGGTCTTGGGTTTAAAACCTGGCAAGGGCCTCTCAGGTGAAACAGATAAGGAGTTTTACATAACTAGGCGAGTTTGCCGTTCAAAAAAATAAAAATAAAAATAACTAGGCGAACGTTCGAAGAAGACATTCTACTGCTTGAATGTCATCGCACTATTCGACCCACTAACCACTAACATTTGCCGTTCTAAAAAAACAGAAAAATTTGCTTTTATGTGACCCGAAATGACATTATTTTTAACTTGACTTAACTTTATAATATGTTGCTAAACTGAAGACTTTTATTGTTAAAATAAAGACTTTTTTTTGCAGTTTTAAATGAACTTAATCCATTTTCATGTAAAACATTGTTAAACTTGGTGAATAAAAGAAATTTTGGAAAGTAATAATCTCAATATACATTTTAAAAATATGATTTATTGTCTTAGTTATGATAGCAATAGTCATATAGTTGAGTTAAATTGGAAATAATGGCTATCTCCGGTCATAGAAATGCAAATTTCCCTCTAGAAATTAAACGCAATTTAATTCAGTTTCAAAAGTATATGGATAATCGACGTATTCACTAAAAAATGATAACAGAAAACTCCTCGATCCTATATGAGACGATAAATCTCTAAAACACATGACAAACATCGTCTATACGATCAAAAAACATGGATATTACTATTAGTTTTGGGACAACTCATACAGACAAAGACTAGTCTAATAGTTTTCTCACTTTTTTGTATTCTATTACAAAAAGAACAATCAAACACTTTAGGCTTTTCTGTTACAAAAAGAACTTTCAATTAGCAAAGGTCCTGAATAAGAAACTGGAGATAATTTTTATAAGCTACAAATACAAAGTTAATAAACAGCTAGAATCCATAAGATGTGTATCTTAAACAACATTGTCACAATACAAAGTTAATAAACAAAATGGCTAGGGATGGCAACGGGTCGGGTTCGGGTCGGGTTTTACTAAACCCGTACCCGCACCCGTTTATAATATCCAAACCCGCATCCGCCCCAATACCCGACGGGTACCCGATTACTATTACCCAACGGGTTTTTGGTTTTTACCCGCGGGTATCGGGTATCCACAATTAAATTTCGTTGGACATAATTGTTCGTAGAAAGTTAAAAAAAACAATGAAAAACATTCAAAATACCCTAATATAATTTTTTTTTAAGTTTTTAGAAGATGAAGAATACTAATTCAATATCATATCATGCGATTTAATATATCAAATAAATCATTGTTTTATTTAAAGTTACAAAATCGAAATATGCTTGATCACAAACATTTTAATGCATACAAAATGTAACTAATATAAGCATTTCATTTGTTTATTAATCTTCGTCTACTATTTCGCACAAATTTAAAAAATTTATAAAGTAACAATAAACGATATGTATTTTGGTAAACGGGTACGTATACGGGTAAACGGGGCGGGTATTACTAAAACCCGAACCCGAACCCGTACCCGCGAAAAATAAAGTATCCCCACCCGAACCCGCATCCAAACCCGTCAACCCGAATCCGAACCCGACCCAATCGGTTCGGGTTTCGGTTTTCTCCATCGGTTTCGGGTGCTTTTGCCATCCCTAAAAATGGCAAACAAGCATACGACTGACTGATCATAAGGATCTAGGAGGTTTCTCTAATAAAGCAGAAAGAAAAACTTCATCTTTTGATTTAGGAGAAATAGCCCATTTGTGTTTCTTGTACCTAAACTGCAGAAACATGTACATATAATCATCCAAATCTTTCCTGTTGCAGAAGAACCGATCAATCCACAACAGTCCTCCGGGCCTCAAGATCCTATCCCAATCGAACAATATAAAGTCCATCAATTGTAGATCGATCCACCCATCCATGAACCCCGTCGTGTGAATCATATCCATTGTGTTATCAAAAAATGGCAACCTTTGATTCAATGTTACATATAAAGGAATCAAACCTCTAAGAGCAATCATTTCATTAAACGGAGCTCCAAGATTTAAAGCCGTTGTGACAATTGTCACATTATGCTCTCTCATTCTAGCAGCAAACGTTCCTGTACCTATACCAAAATCCAGACCTATTCTTATCTCACCCGGCTTAACTTCTAAAGCATCTTTAATCAAAAAATCAGTTGGTAGAGAAGTGTTTGTTACCCATTTAAGCTTTTCTTTTTCCATTTCAAAACAACCTGTGCATTTAGAGTAGCCCCTTTTCGGATTCTTACTCGATAAGCACTCAAAATTCCTACACAAATAATTACTCCACCTCACGTTTCTTCCATCGGGTATCCTCCATAAAGATTCATTAATCGGGTAAGGCTTTTGGTAAAGCTTTGAAGCTCTAGTGAGACACCTCCTCCGTGGCAATGGATCACAACCTTTGATCATGAGATTCTGAGCCACATTCCAATCATCTTTGCAAAATGACCCGATATCATAATCCATGTATGTTTGTAGCTGTTCCTTCATGGACACACACCCGTGACCTATAGTGTTGTATATTTTCTCACTACCGTATATATTCTTCTTTCCCACACGATTTTCCTTGGGGGTTATATACTTCTTAATCTCCTCCGTAACAAAAGTATTAATCAAAGGATCTTCACTCGTCGTCCCATTTTCAACTCTAGGTAAACGAATCTGCCTAAGAGTTATATGAGCACTATAAAGAGGCTGAATAACCTCTTCTTCTATAAACTTTTTATACTCCAACATGGAAACATTACCTTTACTCAGATCTTTATTTTTCTCCAATCCTTGAACCGTCGACTCAAGCTTGTCTTGTAAAGTAAGCAGTTTATCTAGCACTTCATTAACACGCGACGAAAGAGACATAACATCAAAACCTTCATAAACATCTTTGACTCCATAAAATTGCTTGCATATATCTTCATTATGCATGAAGAATCCAGCTGAGTAAAACCTAACCAAACTCGAGACACTTACGATTACAACTAGTACTCCAAGAACAATCTGAAGCATACCTAAAATTTTGCTAAATCTATACTTGGGAAAACATAATATCCCCATCTTAAACAGTTAGTATGCACATAAGAATAAAAGTTTATAAAATGTGAGCACGGAAAGTGTAACTATGACTAGATGTAATGAGGGATATGATTTAAAGTAAGCAATAAAAAGGTTAAAAAGTGACCGTTTTGCTTAAAATGCAACAATAATTACGGTTAAAGGGAAAGAGTTGTAAAAACGTGAACATGAAGCAATATAAACGTGACAATTTGCAAGAAGAAATAAATGGAGCTAAAATTACGTGATGAGCATCCGAATATTTAGTGGTAAAAATAATTGTGATCATAATTTATAAATGGTTAAGCATAGAGTTGACTAAAAGGTGACGGTGGGTTAGGTTTACGATGACTACAATTCGGTTCATTTTCCGCTTATAATTTCATAAACTTTTTGACGGTTAAACTTGCAATACAAGTATATACCACTTTTTTTTTCTTTTTAAAATTTTATAATATTATTTAGAGAAAAGTTTTTTTTTTTTTTTTTTTTTTTTTTTTTTTTGGTAACCGTGATTTCCGACTCATTGGCCGACTAATCCACGGGGTTTGAGCCCACCGCCACACAGACTCAAACCAGGTAAAGCCCTCCCTTTTCAGGAGGTTGGCGTGGCCACATCAAGGTTAAATAATAATTTTCAAAAGTAAAAAGAAAAGTTATATTAGATACCTTGTATCATTTGAATATATAAAAAACAAAATCGATTTTAGCATTCCAATCAAAGGCCAAGATTAAAAAAAGCAGATGGGCATTTTGGTAATTTAACACCGCCGCCCAACCTTACATCAGATACTTTTCCCAAACCGTCATTTTATCACAGATGGTTACACACACACACACTAAAACACACACACACACACACACAACAAATTCATCAAAATCGTATGTAAATCATATAACAAAACTCAAAATCATGATCAAAGAACAACATCAACTATGAAAACTGAAGTGAAAATCAAAGATTATGCAAAAAACCAAAGAAAATGACAATTAGAAAGAGGTAACAAGGTATAAATCACACATTTACTGCTCTTTACTATTGTTATTTTGAATTACATATCGTTTTTATATGAATCGAATGTAATTATTGTTAAATTACTTAGTTTTTAAAAGAAATATAATGAGTATGTGGTTAAGGATTACGAAATCAGTATTTGGAAAGTATCTGGAAATAGATATGATGATGAATAGATGATATTCAGAAAGGAATGATAGACGTGAATGTAGAATAATAGTAATCTTAATCCTAAGAGTGAGGTTAATGTTTCTAGTGAGAGAAAGTTAGAGAGAGAAAGTAGAGAGAAAAGTATGTTTATTAAGTGAAAATTATGAAACAACCAACATCAAAGGAGAGGGTTTATTACCCAAGTCCATAAATGGACTTGGGCCTCCGGCCGACTTGGGCCTCCGGCCCATGAACATGCTCATGGGTCGGGCTTGTTTAAACTATTACAATTACTATACTACGAGCCCGTAACTATACTGTTGGAGTGACCGAGACTTTTAATAGTAAAAAACGTATTTTCAACAATCTTCCCCTAAGGGAGGTCACTCCAAATTACAAAGTCCTAAATCAAGCATATTAGATCTTCGTTCTTGTGTTTGTAGTCCACTTTCTCTTTTCTTCTTTTTTCTTTTCTTCATTGTTGTGAATATGTGTTGATAATCATTAAGCTTTGCCTTAAAGCATGTTCTTTTGACCTTTGACTTGTCATGTGGTTAGAGATCATATTCACGTGCGATCTTCGTCTTCTTGTGATATTTGCCTCCTCGTGACTTCATGTCCCACACACCTATACTTTGTTGAATTCTTGAAAGTTTCAGAGTTGATACAACGGAAGACTTTAGATTGAACTTTCTTGAATTTTGCTGAAATATTTGATGCAGAAAGTATAAGTATGTGAGGACGACTTCATCTGGTACATCGCAACGCCACCATCTTCGAATGCATCAACATAATAAGACACGAATAAAATGGCTTTGACATTTTATTATGGTTCGGTATCATTTTACCTCCGGTCGGTGAAGACCGTTGGAGGATATTAAATATCGTACTTGTGACAGGTAGATTTATTTACAAAATATCCTTGACAAGATTTCGCAGGTAAACCCGTTCTCTTTATTCAACCGTCCAAAGCTAACTGCGAACATAAAGAGTGAATCATTTGGATAAAATTATCCTTATGATTGAAGTCGTCAATTCATGAACCTGGAACAAGTGAAATTCAATTAAGAGCTTCACCATCGTTGCTTTCCAGTTGTCACGAGCTTGATTCTAATAGAATCTTGCTTGTCACCTACCGCCGTGCTGTTTAATGTTGACACTGGAAGGATTTCCACTCATCAATGCGAACACTAAAGAGTGCCACTCTAAGTGTTCTGGCAAGATCACTTAGATTTTGCATAGAGGACCTGGAACAAGTTTGAGTTCAATTAAGAATCAAACCATCGTTTCTTTCTAGTTATCACAAATTGGTTCTTAAAGAACCACATGTGTCACCTACCATGAGCTTCTTTGATGTTGGCTCAAGCAGGATTTCCATCATCATTGTAATACTTTCGTATCACTCGGATGTTCTGTGAGAACCCGTATTTTCCCAGCCTTATTTTATTCTTTTTATTCGTGCTTCTTGAATTTTCCAACGTATTTCGTTTTCTTGTATTCTTATATGTAAATCCTGAGATTTTTAAATTATACTTTTTTTAAGTATTTTTCTGATCATCGATAAATACTTTGTATGGAATTATAAATTTTTTATTTTATTTTTCCATATTTATTTAAATCAAAGTTTTTGATTTAAAATCACCCGCGTGCGTGTTACAACGAGTTTATTCAAAAACAATGTACAACGAAAATTCCTAGTGATCGCGATACCGACGGATGCCCAAAATTTACGTTTATTTATCGATCGTTTCGATAATTAATATTTTCGAGGATTTCGTTTTAATTACGTATTAAGTCGTGTCGGGAAGTCATATAATCATTTTTATGATGCATTGTTAATACTTCGCTTTTGGCTAGGTATAAAATCTTATCGTCCGAATCCTTTCGAATTGAGAACCGGTCTTAAGTGCGACTCAATCATCTTTTGGTGAATCAAGATAATGGTTTGGTTTTGATTATCTATTTTAAAATAATAGCAAGAAATTTAAGTGTCGTTGAGTAAAATGGAAGAATAAAGATTAATACTAAAATTACGAGTAAACGTAAATACATGTAAACTTAAAGGTAACAATGGAAAATTACTAGCGCACTAAAGAAAACTAACACTTGGAAAATTTTCTAAAAATAAGAACTTAGTTGAAAAGTACTAAAAGAGAGTAAGATCGAAATATCAAACAAATGCAAACAATCGGAATAAGCCCCAAAAAGATGTCCCGATCGGAATGTATTCCGATCGGTTGATCGGAAAGTTGGTAGGACCCGTGATCGGAATATGTAACAAAAAGGGGCAATCGGAATACTACACAAGGTCCCAAATCGGAATTCCAATCAAAGACCCAAATCGGAATAAGGAAATAAGGTTCAATCGGAATGTGGGAGGAGTCTCAATCGGAATATGTTGCTAAGAGTACCAATCGGAATACGCAAGAAGGGGTCAGATCGGAAACAAAAGCCCTAATCCGATTGATCAATCGGAATATAGAGATGGAGACTGCTCGGAATACTTCAATCGGAAAGGGGTTTATCACCCTTTCCGAAATCTAAGGGATTCGGTTAAGCTAGATAATAAGCTAACTTTTATAAGCTAATATCCAAAACTTAACAAACCAAATAATTAATCGAATCAAATAAGCACTTATCAACTTATCTAACTCGAAATTAAACAACTTTTTCAATCAAACAATTAAAACATAAACTTTTTAAGAAAAACTTTTATAAACAAATAAGCTAATCATAAAAATAAGCCAATAAGCACATAAGTCTTAAAGCTTAATCAAATGAAAACTTATGAAATGATCAAAAGATTAACTTTTTAAGCACGAAATCAATTAGAACAACACGGATCATATGATAATCGCACCAAAATCAATCTAAAATCAAAGAAGAGTAGAATGAGATTAAGGATTAAAAGCTTAAAGTGGAACTTTATTAATGAAAATAAGCAATACAAAGATGTTTAATCTTGAAAGATTAAAAGAAAAAGATGAAACTAGTGAGAGAAAGTTTAACACTTTCTCTCTCTAAAAAGTGAAAAACTAAAATTAAAGACTAACTAGCTAACTCCCCTCCTAATGACTATTAGGAGGGTATTTATAGGGAAGGTGGAGGGAGTGCATGTGTTGCATCTTCTTTCTTGCTTTCTTCACGTTTTCTCGACTCGACTTTAATTCTTTGTCTTTGTCGTCTCGGGATTTGAACTTGTCTTTTAATTTCTTCTTCTATTAGACTTAAGTTCTTCGTCTTCGTTAAACTTCCGTCTTTAGACTTTTTCTTCGATAAATCTTCAAAATAGGCCTTGGACTTCCGTTCTTTTTGCACTCTTGATCTTTTGACTTCGTCTTTTCCCGTTTTCTTCGATAAAAGCCCGTGAAAACCCGTGTTTTCTTCCTTTTTCATATTTTGGTCCTAAAACACAATAAAAACACAAACCACGCATACTTCCGACTTTTACGACATAAATCACACGTTTTGGTCTTGTTATTATTGGAAATAAGTGGTAAAAGGATAAGTGTTTTCACACTTATTAAATCCCCTACACTTGACCATTGCAATGCCCTCATGCAATGCATTAATTTTAAAGCACGGTTTACATTTTCCATCATAAATAACCCACCTTGGCCTTTATTAGATACTAAACATAAAAAGATAGAACAAGCAAAGAAATTAAAAATTTACATTGGTTTTGGCAGCCATGAATGTTTATCATCCTCAAGTTTCACGTTCCCCATACCAAGCTTAAAAACGAGATCATTGTTATTATAAGTTAGCAAACTATCACGAACTCATGTGGGCCAATTACTCACTTAGACTCCCTTATTCCTAGGTGTATCTCTTATATTTTATTTTTGTCTTGAATGATCACGGGGATGCATTGTTTGACTTATTTCGATAGTTATTTAGGCCGAAAATAAAGTTAACGATTTAATCAATAGTTAGCTAAAGGACCAAATCTTTTAAAACTGCTTCTCGGACCTCATAAAGTTCATATCTTGGCATAACTCGCTTCACGATTTGAGACCTTTCTCGGACCGATATTTGGCAGCGACTTCATACTTCAAATCTTAGAGAGACGTTCTTGAAATAATGGTCTTCTCTTCATAATAGGAATTTCTTCACTTGAAGTTTTGAGAGATTCTTCATCTTTGGACCACGACTTCTTCATTTTTCTCCAATCTTTATTTTGGACTTCGATATACAACGATCCGCCTCCTTTTAGGACTTGGATCTATTTATCCTCATACCTTGTTAGGGTCTTTTTGGATAGACTTCTCCATGACTTTTGGAGAGTTTTTGCTTTTCGTCGTGTGTCTCGATCCTTCATATTGATTTTCGATAAATGATTCTTCACATCACTTTTGGATCTTTAGCAACAAAATGTAGCCCTCATGCCTTGTTAGGGCCTTTTCGGACTCGCCAATCTTCGCATCCCGCTTCAATAAGTTATGCCTTGGCTATGAACTCTAATCCGTACCGATCAACTTTTAAACGATCTGGGGCTAGAAGCTAAGTAACCTTTTAAATCGTACAACCTTATTTATTGCAGATAAATTTATTAACAAGCGGAGGGAGAATAGGCTTATAATTAACTCACATAAATTCACAAAAGAATACCGAACTTATAATTGGCTCTATCATCTCTCGTTCTCCACAGTTTAAAATCTCAAGGAATGAGACTCGTGGATGCTTAGCCTATTAAATTAAAGTTTTGGGTTTTCGAGTCGCCTATAGGATCTTGCAAATTCTTAGACTATTTCAAGTTTAGAAATCGCATTTTACAGTTCCCTTGATAAACGGCTCTCTAGGATCAATTATAGGAACTTGCGAAAAGTTCTTGTTCTTAACCCGTGAGAGTTAAGACTTTCGCGTTTTATAGCTCCCTACATAAAA
The DNA here is from genome assembly GCA_025667525.1 of Glebionis coronaria. NCBI lineage: Eukaryota > Viridiplantae > Streptophyta > Magnoliopsida > Asterales > Asteraceae > Glebionis > Glebionis coronaria. The sequence continues at coordinate 191,917,113 of CM046876.1, read as the reverse complement.
GCCTAGCAAAACTTGACTTAAACACGTTAAGGATACTAGCTAGAGTAAACTTAGGTAAGTAAACTCGGGTTGAGTCAAAATGTTCACGACTAAGAAAAATCTAGAACACTTTATTGAAAATTTATTCTAGCAATGGAAAGAAAATAAGCATAATAACGGAAAATGCAACTATACAACTAGGCCAAAATAGATTAAAAATTTTGAAAAATGTCGAAAAATCAAATTTTCCGGTTAAAATGAGGGCAAATTCATGGAAAAGACCACTTACTTCAATAGAAGTCCCCCCTACACTTGAGATAAACATTGTCCTCAATGTTTAAGCATGTGAGAATAAACTCCCCTACACTTAGGACATTGTGCACTTTGTTTAAATCTTGCTAAGGAAAGGACAACTAAAGTGAATTCAATGTGAACATATAAAATATGAAATATTGAATCACAAGAGTTTAGGATAGAACCGGGAAGATGGGAAACACGGTATCACGGTTCGTCAAAAGTCATCAAGGTGGATCTTTGAAGCTTTAATCCCTTCATAGCACAAGAAACAAGACAACAAACATATGCGGGGCTCCCCCTACACTTATTATGAAAGCAGTAAAGGATAGAACACGGGTTGCCTCCCGAGAAGCGCTTGTTTTTGTTCACCGAGTCACGAGCCTGACTCGACCCAATTTTAGTTCATGGGGAACGTGGTGAGGGATGGAATCATCTCATGGGAGATGTCCTCACCAAAGTACAGCTTCAGACGCTAGCCATTCACCTTGAAATTGGGCCCATTTGGCTGAGAAAGCTCAATAGTCCCATATGGAAAGACTTTGGCGACGGTGAATGGACCAGACCAGCGGCTCTTCAACTTGCCAGAGAAGATCTTCAATCGAGAGTTAAAGAGTAAGACTTGATCACCAACGTGGAACTCTCGGTTCTTGATTTTTGCGTCATGAATGATCTTCTTCTTCTCCATGTAGATCAGCGAGTTCTCATAAGCTTCATTCCTTAGTTCGTTGAGCTCGTTGAGTTGAACCTTGCGATGATCACCGGCTTTGTTGATGTTGAAGTTAGCCCACTTCAAGGCCCAGTGCGCCTTATGTTCTAGCTCGATGGGGAGGTGGCAGGCTTTCCCGTACACAAGACGATAAGGTGTACAACCGATCGGGGTCTTGTAAGCAGTACGGAAAGCCCACATAGCATCATCTAACTTATCGGCCCACGCGGCGCGATGCTCTCCCACAGTACGCTCCAAAATTCGCTTCAATCCACGGTTGGATATCTCGGCTTGCCCATTGGTTTGGGGATGATAGGCGGTGGAAAGACGGTGATTGACACCATACTTTGCCATGACTCTTGCAAATTGATCGTTGCAAAAATGAGTCCCGCGGTCACTGATGATAGCACGAGGAACGCCAAATCGAGCGAAAAGCTGCTTCAAAAAGTTCACAACCACCCTCGCATCATTTGTAGGGAGAGCCTTGGCTTCAACCCATTTAGAAACGTAGTCAACGGCGACGAGGATGTACTTGTTCCCTTTGGAGGATGGAAATGGCCCCATAAAGTCGATGCCCCATACATCAAAGATTTCACATTCCTGTATGAAATTTTGAGGCATCTCATCCTTATGTGTGATCTTGCCTTGGCGTTGGCAAGCATCACAATGCTTAACCATTTCGTGAGCGTCACGATAAATGGTGGGCCAATAGAATCCAGAATCAAACACTTTCTTAGCGGTGTAGTTGGGACCAAAGTGACCACCGGTTGGTCCTTTGTGGCAAGCTTGGAGGATGTCAAAAGCTGCCGGTCCGTCAACACATCGACGAATGATCAGATCAGCACATTGTTTGAATAGATAAGGGTCATCCCAAAAGTAAGTCTTAACATCGTTCAAGAACTTCTTCTTTTGTTGGGATGTTAACCCTTTGATGAGAATACCACCCGTTAAGTAGTTTGCAATGTCCGCAAACCACGGGGTGCCATCAAGATTGAGATTTATAGACATTAAGGTCTCAAGGGGGAAAGAGTCATTGATCTCTTTGTTCGGATGATCCCCTTGATATGGATCCTCAAGTCTGCTCAAATGATCCGCGGCCAGGTTTTCGGCTCCCTTCTTGTCACGAATTTCAATGTTGAATTCTTGAAGGAGTAAAACCCAGCGAAGAAGTCTTGGCTTAGAATCATGCTTTGTCATCAAGTACTTCAACGCGGAATGGTCCGTGTACACAATGGTGGGGGATAAAACAAGATAGGGGCGAAATTTCTCAAAAGCATAGACAACAGCTAAAAGCTCTTTTTCGGTTGTCGTATAATGCAATTGCGCCCCCGTCATTGTTTTGCTAGCATAGTGGATTGGTTGGAAGTGTTTGTTCACTCGTTGGCCCAAAACCGCACCAATAGCAAAGTCGCTAGCATCGCACATCAATTCAAAAGGCAACTCCCAATTAGGGGTAACCAAGACCGGTGCCTTAGTGAGCTTATCCTTAAGAAGATTGAAGGCTTCGAGACACTCTTTAGAAAAGATAAAAGGAGTATCTTTTTCCAAGAGGTGGGTCATCGGGCGAGCGATTTTAGAGAAATCCTGAATGAATCGACGATAGAAGCCCGCATGACCCAAAAAACTTCTCACACCCTTCACGGTTGAAGGTGGAGGTAATTTGGCTATGACATCTACTTTAGCACGGTCGACTTCCAGACCGACTTTTGAAATTTTGTGTCCTAGCATAATGCCTTCTTTTACCATAAAATGGCATTTTTCCCAATTCAGAACAAGGCGAGTGTCTTCGCACCGCTTAAGCATACGTTCCACATTGGCAAGGCAAGAAGAGAAGGAATCCCCGAAGACCGAGCAATCATCCATGAAGACTTCCATGGTTTGCTCAACCATGTCATGGAAGATAGCCAACATGCACCTTTGGAAAGTCCCGGGGGCATTGCATAAGCCAAAAGGCATTCGTTTGTAAGCAAATGTGCCATAAGGAAAAGTGAATGTTGTCTTCTCTTGATCTTGGGGATCGATGGGTATTTGGAAATAACCCGAGAAACCATCAAGAAAGCAGTAATATTCATTACCCGCTAAACGTTCAAGCATTTGGTCCATAAAAGGTAGAGGGAAATGATCCTTTCTCGTGGCATCATTGAGTTTGCGGTAGTCTATACAAACTCTCCACCTAGTAACGAGACGGGTAGGAATTAACTCGTTGTTTGCATTGGGCACAACGGTGATTCCGCCTTTCTTAGGCACACAATGGACTGGACTAACCCATGGTGAATCCGAAATAGGGTAAATCATACCCGCATCAAGAAGTTTGATAACCTCTTTTTTGATGACTTCATGGATTTTAGGATTCACCCTTCGTTGGCTTTGAATTGTGGGCTTAAAGTCGTCCTCCATGAGAATTTTATGTGTGCAAAAGTGAGGATCAATTCCACGGATGTCGGATATTTTCCAAGCGATAGCTCGTTTATGCTTCTTCAACACAGCGACAAGTCGGGATTTTTCGTCATCTTTCAGATCCTTTACGATGATGACCGGTAACTTCTCGTTGTCTTCCAGGAAAACGTACTCAAGATGAGGAGGTAGGTCCTTAAGCTCAAGAGTGGGAGGATCCTCAATAGATGGTGAAACTAACGATGGATCATCATTAATCACCTCTTTAGGAGCAGGAGGAGAAAACGGGTCCTCATTGAGAAGTCTCTCAATAGTACGAATGTCTTCATCCCAATTGGTGGACAAATTATCATACTTAATATCGAGAGGACCCAAGCTAGCTTCGAAATCATCCAAGTCACTTTCTCCAAAAGGAGTCAATGCTGGAGCAATTGAGGCAACGGTCTCAACATTGGGTAGAGAAGAAAGAGTACTTTTGCAAGCATCATGAAAATGTTCTTCACAAGCCTCATCGAGAACATCAATAGCATTAACACTCTCATACGAATAAGGTTGCTTCGAAATCTTACCCATGTTGAAGACAATTTGATCGTCACCAACTCTCATGATTATTTCGCCCGCGGCTACATCAATAAGAGTGCGACCGGTCCTCAGGAATGGACGTCCAATGATTAATGAAACACGGGGATCCATCTTGTAGTCAACGACGACAAAATCCGCCGGGAAGGTGAATTTATCAACGCCAACAAAGACATCTTCGGCTATCCCCACTGGATAAGCAACCGTACGGTTGGCTGATTCCAAAGTCATTTTGGTGGGGACTAGCTCGGGGAGAGATAATTGCTTCCAAACACTTAATGGCATTAAGTTTATATTGGCACCTAGGTCGGCTAGGGCCATGCAATTCTCTACTCCCGGGAAGTTTCAAGGAATCAAGAAGCGACCCGGATCACCAAGTTTGGTGGGCAATTTCCTTAGGAGCACTGCGGAGCAGTTCTCATTAAGTTGGGTCTGAGCGATGTCAAGAAGCTTTTCCTTATCACTTAGAAGATCTTTAAACATCTTAGCATATTTGGGCATGTGAGCGAGAGCCTCGGCAAAGGAGATGTTAAAATTCAATTGTTTAAACATTTTTAGAAAGTTTGAAACCTGAATATCATCCTTGCTCTTTTGCTTCTCTTTCCTCAACCTTGAAGGATAAGGTATATTGGATGAAGAAGAAGGCTTAAGGGGAATAAGATCACTCACAACCACGGGTGGTGGGGAAATGGGGATAGAAGGTGAAGGAGGTGGGGAAAGTTGCTCTGTTTCCTTGTTCACAATCATGGGTGGAGGTGTAGGAAGCTCGGGTTCCATATAACCTTTTCCACTACGAGTGGTGATTGCTTTCATCTCCCCTCTTGGATTCGCAACGGTATTACTCGGAAGAGTATCCGAAGAAGAGGGTTGATTACCTTGGATGAGCGAACCAATCATATCACGAAGGTGAACCGCTTGATTATTGAAAGAGTTTTGCATGTTTGCATTAATTTCATTGCTGTGTTTGGCCATATCATTCCTTAGCTCGGCTCGAATATCGCTCCCTTGTTTCACCATGTCATTCTTCAAGTTGACAAATTGACTCTGAAGATTCGTCACCATCTCACGATTAGTCTTCATGAACGTCTCGACGTCTTGGTTTACTGCCATCGGTTGATTGAGAGGTGGAGCTTGGTAAGCTTGAGAATTTCCTTGAGTTGGGTATGGGTTTCTTTGGGATTGATATTGATTTTGAGCACGAGGTTGGGATTGGTTGTTTCGGTTATAGCTTTGTTGTTGGTTTTGGTTTGCAGGAGGGAAACCGGGAGGAGCAAGATAATTGTTGGAACGATAACTTAGCAAGCCACGGTCTCCTTGAGGGCGGGCTTGATAGCCTCCCGTGGGATAAGTGCCGTAAGCTGCGTTAACGTTTTCAGAATAATTGCCTTGAGTGGATGGACAATCATTGTAAGAATGAGGACCACCACATGTGTCACAAGAAATAGCAACGGCTTTAGCTTGTTGAAATTGGTTTGTGGCTATGGACATGAAATCCTTGTGCATACTCGCGATTTGTCGGGTAAGTTCGGATATCTCAGGATTGGAAGTAGTAGAAGAAACATTGACTCTCTGATTAGATCTTGAGGATGCGGATGAATCCCAATTCTTGTGGTGAGTAGTCATGTTTTCAATCAACTCTCGACACTCCTCCGGTCTCCTTTTCATAAAAGTACCACCGGCGGCGGCATTGATCGTGTCACGATCACGAAAAGTGAGACCATTGTAGAAGGTGTCAATGAGAGTGACGGGGAGCATATTGTGATTTGGACAACGGTCGATCAAATCATTGTATCGTTCCCAAGCATCAAAAAGTGATTCATCATTCTCTTGCATGAATCCACTGATTTGGTTACGAAGGCTAGTGACCATGGATGGGGGAAAGTAGCGCGATAAAAAGCGTTGAGTCCTGTCATTCCACGTATGAATAGAATTCTTAGGAAGACGGTCAAACCATTTTTCGGCATGGTGAGAAAGCGAGTGGGGAAAAAGTTGGAGGCGAAGGTCATCCATAGAAACACCGGAGCACTTCATGCTTTGGGTCATGGTAATGAATTTGTCGAGGTGTTTGTTGGCATCATCATCCGGAATTCCACGAAATGGGTTCGTTTTCACTTGTTGGATCATGTGATGCTTCAACGAAAACTCCTGAGCCGTGACGTGCATTGGCGCAATCGGGCCTCCGCGTCCGTTCATGGTGGGTTGACACAATTCCTCCATTGTCCGTAAATCAGGTAAGAGGACATTGTTGTTGTTGTTGTTGTTGTTGTTGTTGTTATTCAAATTGGGTTGAGGTGGGTGATTATTGTTGTTGTTAACACCAGCCATATCTAAATCTTCACGAGTCTCGGGCTCAGAATAGTTGGAAGATCTAGTACGCATACACCTGCAGAAGAAAAATATACACAAAGAGAATATCTATATAATCTTTTTGGTGCAAAACTTTGGAAAAGAATTGCTTTTATGATTTTTCAATGTTTTTGTATTTTTGAAGAGTTTTATATTTTTTAGGATTTTTGAAAATTTTTAAAGCAAGGAAAATAACGTTCAAAGAACGGATCCCAAAATTCAATGCGTCTCTCACTAAAAACCGTTAATCGTAACGAAAAGAGCCGGCAGCGGTGCCATTTAATACTTCGCTTTTGGCTAGGTATAAAATCTTATCGTCCGAATCCTTTCGAGTTGAGAACCGGTCTTAAGTACGACTCAATCGTCTTTTGGTGAATCAAGAGAATGGTTTGGTTTTGATTATTTATTTTAAAATAATAGCAAGAAATTTAAGTGTCGTTGAGTAAAATGGAAGAATAAAGATTAATACTAAAATGACGAGTAAACGTAAATACATGTAAACTTAAAGGTAACAATGGAAAAGTACTAGCGCACTAAAGAAAACTAACACTTGGAAAATTTTCTAAAAATAAGAACTTAGTTGAAAAGTACTAAAAGAGAGTAAGATCGGAATATCAAACAAATGCAAACAATCGGAATAAGCCCCAAAAAGATGTCCCGATCGGAATGTATTCCGATCGGTTGATCGGAAAGTTGGTAGGACCCGTGATCGGAATATGTAACAAAAAGGGGCAATCGGAATACTACACAAGGTCCCAAATCGGAATTCCAATCAAAGACCCAAATCGGAATAAGGAAATAAGGTTCAATCGGAATGTGGGAGGAGTCTCAATCGGAATATGTTGCTAAGAGTACCAATCGGAATACGCAAGAAGGGTTCAGATCGGAAACAAAAGCCCTAATCCGATTGATCAATTGGAATATAGAGATGGAGGCTGCTCGGAATACTTCAATCGGAAAGGGGTTTATCACCCTTTCCGAAATCTAAGGGATTCGGTTAAGCTAGATAATAAGCTAACTTTTATAAGCTAATATCCAAAACTTAACAAACCAAATAATTAATCGAATCAAATAAGCACTTATCAACTTATCTAACTCGAAATTAAACAACTTTTTCAATCAAACAATTAAAACATAAACTTTTTAAGAAAAACTTTTATAAACAAATAAGCTAATCATAAAAATAAGCCAATAAGCACATAAGTCTTAAAGCTTAATCAAATGAAAACTTATGAAATGATCAAAAGATTTACTTTTTAAGCACGAAATCAATTAGAACAACACAGATCATATGATAATCGCACCAAAATCAATCTAAAATCAAAGAAGAGTGGAATGAGATTAAGGATTAAAAGCTTAAAATGAAACTTTATTAATGATAATAAGCAATACTAAGATGTTTAATCTTTAAAGATTAAAAGAAAAAGATGAAACTAGTGAGAGAAAGTTTAAGACTTTCTCTCTCTAAAAAGTGAAAAACTAAAATTAAAGACTAACTAGCTAACTCCCCTCCTAATGACTATTAGGAGGGTATTTATAGGGAAGGTGGAGGGAGTGCATGTGTTGCATCTTCTTTCTTGCTTTCTTCACGTTTTCTCGACTCGACTTTAATTCTTTGTCTTTGTCGTCTCGGGATTTGAACTTGTCTTTTAATTTTCTTCTTCTATTAGACTTAAGTTCTTCGTCTTCGTTAAACTTCCGTCTTTAGACTTTTTCTTCGATAAATCTTCAGAATAGGCCTTGGACTTCCGTTCTTTTTGCACTCTTGATCTTTTGACTTCGTCTTTTCCCGTTTTCTTCGATAAAAGCCCGTGAAAACCCGTGTTTTCTTCCTTTTTCATATTTTGGTCCTAAAACACAATAAAAACACAAACCACGCATAATTCCGACTTTTACGACATAAATCACACGTTTTGGTCTTGTTATTATTGGAAATAAGTGGTAAAAGGATAAGTGTTTTCACACTTATTAATTGTAACTTTTGAAAAGTATTTTTACGAAACCCGAGCCCCGTAAATATTTTCAATATTTACCAATAACCATTTTCTACCCTTTAAAACTTTTAATTGTTTTTAAGTCCACAAGTTTCAAACTTGGCAATATTGGTCCCTCCACTACCTACCATATATATTAACTTTTCTTCCACTTTATTCATAATAAACACACACCACAACAATTTCTCTCCCTCCCACCTCCATTTTTACCGCCACTTACCACCATCAACCACCACCATCCATCATGATTCAACCAAAACAAAATAAAGACCCATTCTTAGAATTTAATTGTGATTCTAATGATACAAAAATTTCTCACATGCATCAAGATTTCAAGAACTTAGGATTTTATGGTTGTATGATGTTGTAATCATCATGCATGTGTCATTTTTGGTAAGGTTATGTAGTTTTGATCATAAAAAGTCTTGTTTTTAATCTTTGATTTTTGTTAGATTTTTCATACAAGTGTTTTTAGAAGTGTTTGGTTGATAGGAATGATGGTATAGTGATCCTATAGGTATGAGAATGAGTGGTTTTGCATGAAAAATGGATTTGTCATGTTATCTAAAATGCTATTTTGGGACAGCAGGTCCTTAACAGATTTTTCGTTGGTTTAAGTTCTGAGAAAGGCTAAGATTATTTGAAATTGTTGTAGAGTTTTCCGAGAGGATCGTTTTGGTATAAGATAGAGCTTATAACTCATTACGAGTCAAAAGTTATGCTAGTTTTAGTTTTCGTGTACCGGGAGACGCAAGTCGGCACAATCCGAAATTGTGGCTGATTTTGGGTCGACTCTCGGGGACTTTAGGCTTGGTTAGATAGTTGATACTACTGATTTTCAAAGTTTACAAACAGAGTTTGATGAGTCTAGTAGTGGTTTCAAAAGTCGGATTGTCGAGTTTGTACTTTTAAAGCGGTCCAAACGGTTTTACAAAACAAGTGCACAAATCTGTCCTAAAATTTGGAGTCGGGTAAAGTGTCGAGCTGATGGGTTTTAAAGTGTGCACATTGGCTCAAATTTTGGTGAGGTCTTATACAGGTTATAAGTGACATTGACACCAATTTTCATGTAAAACGGACAAGTCTAGATAGGGTAGATCGGTGTGTACATTCGGGGTGTACTTGCTGATTTTTATTTTGAACACGTAGTTCAATGTTTGTGTTGCGTGAGTTTGAGTATTCATCATCGGACATGATGACTTATTCAAGTGCTTAGTCATTATATAAATGACTTAGCTACTGGTCTAAGTAAGGTTAATGGATAGTTTGACTTGCGTTGACTTGGTGTCGTATAACGAGTCATTTTCAAGTGTTCAAGTGTTTTAACGTGTAACGTTGGATAAATGTATTCATTTGATTCATGTCAATGGTTTTGAAACGTGTATACTTTAAAAACATCGAGTCATATTATATTTGGTACATATCGATATTCGAGTTCGAGTCTTAACGTGCGCGCCTTATTTTGATAGGTTGCGGTTTTCGTGTTTCCCGGGCATCCATATCGTCGGTGATCGTCTACCCCTACCGTTTCTACTCAGTTGCTGAGTACCGTGATTGACTTACCTCGTGGCTAAGGTGAGTTCATAGCCCCCTTTTTACTTGTACATGGTTTCTAAACACGGGGTGAGATTTTACATGGTGGAACACAACTAAATATAAAACTATATTGCTATCTAGAACTCGTATGTTATTCTGAATGTGTATGCTTTACAGATGATTTCAATGGTATTATTGCTTTTAGACGTTAGCCTTGAGTTTCCTCTCCTATCATGAATCGTTAATTGTCCCGTATGCTTTGCGCTAAGCGCGAATGATGTGGGTGGATCCATCGGGATTGACAATCCCCGTCCCGATTTGACGCACTAATATTCGTTTATACTTAAGTATTTAGGCTGAATACTCCCTAGAGGAACTTACATTTGAGTTAAGCTTCGGTTCATGAGACTAAACAACAATAATATGCATCGTGACTATGGACGTACATAGTTAACCCCCCCATTACGTGTTTTACAAATTCTATTGTGTTCCACACGTTTACTGCTAAACCTATGAATATCACTCAACTTTATGTTGACGATTTTACATATTTAATCTCAGGTATTATTACTTAGCTTTGCTTGGATGGGAGCCCGCAGGATATTATCGCAGCTTGGAGATTTCTGTGATGCTTTTAAAAGACTGTTTTTAGTAAAAACTGTCAGGATTTTATTCTATCTTTTGGGCAACTTTATGTTATAAATTGAGACGAAATAATATAATTTTCCGCTTCTAAAACTCTGGGACCTATGTTTAAAAACTCTGACCTTTTATGATGTAATGTACATGTTTTTATTTCGTCAGCTTTGTATGAACTGTAATTCATTGTTTCTTGTACTATGACGTGTTACCCCCTCGTTGCCTAGTTGTTCCATGTCAGATTTTGGGGGTCTCACATGTTCTGTCAATATTACAGGAATATTGCGTAGGACTCACAAAAATCTTTCTTACTTTTCACAGTGTGTGAAGAAGCAAGGAATGTTTGGAAAAGTGTCCTAATGAGACTTTTGATGATCTCGCGGCTCTAGACTCAATAAAGCGTTTTGATTTACTGAGCGGAGGCTGGAGAGGATTGCCACCTTTTCAATATCAATTTATTCTGAGTGAATAAACCGATAGATAATGTGTTGAACTCCGTGACATTAAAACAAATATCTTTTGAGAGATATTTGAGTTAGCTGGGAAGGGTTGTGCATTGCATCACTGGGTCCATGCTGTCTTATCGTCTTCAAGATGTGTTGACCCGGTTTCTGCCTAAGTTGTAAGGAGGGCTTCTTTCTTTACACCCTTTATCTTTACAATTCTTTTTCATTCTTCAACCCCTTCAATGCTTACCAATACGTCATAACTAGCACCTTGTTGTGATTGTTCCAGTGCTAGCTTAAATACTTGGTGGACATTCTACTACGTTCATAATCCAATCCCCCTCTTTCCTAAGGACTACTATTTCTAGCTATGGAATTTTCCTTGGGAAAATTCCTCCGGTTCTGGAAGAATCATTGGACCTATACCTAATCCTACCACCCTTTTGTCACTACAACCGTCGCGAATTAAGTGTGTTTTGGTAAGTACTTGTCACCATGAAAATTCTTTGAAAATCTCTAAGGTACTTGTGATAAAAATACCAAATGTTTTGTACATTAAGTGTTTTTTTTACTTAAAAACGCTCCCCCTCAACATGTGCATTACACATATTAAGTTGGGTTTTCCATTAAGTCCTTTTCACCTTAGTCACATGTATTTACAAGTCTCCTTAATCTCATTTTCTCCCCTTATCCAAAATGTTAACCCTTAATATTTTGGATATTAATGGATTAACCGGTTTTGGGTGAAAAATGAAATTCTTTTTGGCCATAGAACATATTAATGCTCCCCCTCAATTTAATGAGGGTCAGTTGTAGTGCTTAAGTATGATATATTTTGAAAGATTTAGAATCTCGTGAGAAATTCTTGAAAAATATCATACTCGTACACTACATCATGCCACAAAAGCCTTATATTCACAGTATATACATATTCACAATTAGACAATTAACGTATGGAGTTGACCTGAGATAGTTCGACCAACTCATCAAGTGGATCGTTCCATTAGCATGTGATGAGCTCTATATGGTCTGCCACCAACGAATCGTTCTAAGCTTCTCATCAACCGTCTTTCCCACAGCTTTGCCTCAATCTTTGTGATCATGTAGGTGGCACTTTGTCTATATCCCCCGTGCCACACTACTTTAACCTCTGGAAGCCTCTTGTTGGCGTTGAGATGCAACAATTTATCCCGTACATGTTTAAGAGTCTCGTCACTGAATTTGTGAAGTTCCGCGTCTCTCATAAACTTCTTCTTCCCACAGGCATTCAAGTAGAAAGTACCTAGAACCGGGTCTCTTGTACTTGTGTAGGGATTTTTTTTGTGATGCTGAGTAGGAACTTTAGTGTATGGGTGGATGAGATTCAACTTCCTCTGATAGCTTTCCACACCAAGTTGCAAGTCTCTAACTCGTTTCTTGATCACAATCTGACGTGTGTACATTCAAACAGCTGAATTCAAAGCAATGATAGCTTCTGGTTCCAAATGTGGTAACTTTTGGTGAGTCAGCAGAAGCAATAGATCTTCGATGTCTTCAAGAGGAAGTCTGGAGAAGTCTCCTTCCTTGGTGATGTAGGTTTTGTTGTCTTCTCTTTTGAGTTTGATCTCTATTAAGTGAGGATAGCCGAGCTTGGGATCAATCTTCACTGCTAGAACACTTTTAATTCAAAAATGGGAGAAGACATCGTGACTTGATTTAGATCGACATGCGTAGTTGTAAGATCGTCTCAAGTTTGGGCCCTAGTGCGATGCACCCAATTCGACATAAAGATCATATTGAAGAACTATTTGTTTTCTCTACAGAGACGACCAACATTTTCTTCAATTAATGGTATGTTATCCCAAACTGCAGCTTTGACCAAGGTTAAGGAAGTTGCATAGGTGTTTGCTCCCTGGGTCAAGTACTCAAAGTCATAACTAACATAGAATTCAATTGGGATAGTTGTGTTGCCTTCTACATCTTCCGCAGTCGGTAAAGGAGCTTTGTCTAATTTGTGAAGACATTCCATCAGAGTGTTCATTGCTTTGATAAGTTCATTGGAATGGTACTCACATTCAAGTTTGCTGATCTGTGTACTTGCAAAGAAGTTGGGATCTTTGGATGCTCTCAAGATTAGAGCAAGGGTTATGTTAGGAGTCCTATACTTATATATCAAGAACCCAGAGAAATCGATGGGATTGCTGAGGAGTTGAGCAAAATCATTTTCATCTTTTTCAGTGATTAGACGAAGAAGAGCAACTTCCGTGACCCAAGGTTGCTCGGGTGCGTTTCACCTATCATTATAGTATCAGCCCACTCCGGATCAGCAATAGCCTCTGTTATTGGAGGCGTGGGTTCAGATTCTGGAATATCTTGAGATACATGCTGATCGAGTTCTAGGAGGGGTGATTCTTGTGCTGATGTTGCAGGTGGGTCATCTTATTGAACTTGTTCCGAGTGCTGAGTAGATCTTGAACCTATTTGTGTTTAGGAGATAACCCCTTTTCTGCAGATATGGTTGCTGGAGCAGATGTGGCTGCTGGAGTGGATGTGGCTGCTGGAGGGATGTTTATGTCATGAAACTTTTTGGTGCGTTTTTGAACCTGTTGAGGTTTCTCAGTTGTATCATCATCAGCATTTTCTTCGTCATCGTCACTAACATCCTCTACCTCATCGTCATCTTTCTTCTCATCATCGTCCCCTTCCTCATCCTCGTTATCATCTTGCTTTTCTTTCTCATCATCGTCCCATTTCCCATCCTCCTCAGCATCATCATCGTCCCCTTCCTCATCCTCTTCATCATCTTTGTTCTTTTTCTCATCATCATCATCATCATCATCATCATCATCATCATCATCATCATCATCATCATCATCATCATCATCATCATCATCATCATCATCATCATCATCATCATCATCATCATCATCATCATCATCACTTTCTTCCATATCGTCATCATTCTTTTCTTTATCATCATTGTTGTCATCATCATCGTCATCATCACCATCAGAAGATTCAAGTTCATTTAGTTCATCTAAGTTATCATCCTCATCGTCTTCTTCATCAGAATTCACCCGTTTTCGTTTGAGACTTTTGTATGGAACAACAGTGCCATTCTCTTTAAAGATTTCATTATCTTCATCCATAGCCTTTTTGAGAATCTTGTGAAGTTTCTTTTGAGTTGGCGTTTGATTGTAAGACCCTATTTTTACCATTCGGGTGTGCAAGAGCTTCTTTAACTCATAGTCTGTGAGTCTTTGAGCAATTAAGTATTCTGAATCTGGAGTGTCGGAAGACTTCATCAAGAGTTTGCTGGCAACTATTTTCTTCATTTCTTCTCGTAATGCTGGACGTGCCTTGTTAAGAGATTCCTAAACTTTATCATCAATTGAGTCGATGAGGGTTTGATTGTCTTTTGCAAGACTCCTTTTCTCCTCTTTGTACTTCTGTTCTTCTCTCGAAGGCGAACTAGCTTCCTTTTCATTTTAGCTACTTTGGCTTCTTGATTCTTCTTTGATGACTCTTCGATTTGTTGATGACGAGCTAACTCTTCTTTGACTCTTGAGGTTCCATCTTCATGGGCTTTTATGCGTTTTTCAATTCTTAGCATGAAATCTTCATTGAAAGCTTGATGGGAGGTAGATGATACGGGTTGTACGGTTGATTGTAAAGTAATTGAAGGAGTCGTCATAATGGTACTTAACACCGGTGTTGTGACCAAAGTAACAGGAACATTTACCATATTCATGTTAGTCGAGGGATCGATGTTTGTGACTTCATTGGTGATATATGCTTCTGGACCAGAAAAGCTAAAGAATTTGTTTGCTAGGTCCGATTCATAAGTAGACTTACTTTAGTCTTTAGATTTGTTGACATTGACATCCTTGTTGGTGTTGCCAGTGCCTGTCACCACATTGATAAACCCAGTATCGTCATGTTGAATATCATCAAGATTTGAGTCTTTTTGATATTCATCGTCCTCATCACCTTTTGAAAGTCCCTAAACCTAGCTTGAAACGATTAAGAAAGATAATTAATACAAGTAAATACTTTTCAAACGTAAGACTTTATTATTGTATAACAAGTATTACATGTGTTATGGATAACACAGTTTGATGACAATGTGTTGTGTACACTTTGGACAAAATAAAGCTAACTTAAGAACACAGGCACAACTGTTCGTTCAATAAGTTCTAAAGAGTTAATGTGTGAAATCTAACAAAGTGAACAACATTAACTCTAGCCTACATATCCTATTTATAGTGGTACGAGGTTGACTTTGATAGCTGGTTGATGGTGACTACACAAAACAGACAATGTCAAACATCTGTCACAAGATGCTTTTCTATTTTTGGTAGTCTGCCACAACGCTTTAGGGAAACAGAGCTGACACAGTTTCCCTTTTCTTCATACCTTGTACTTTAGGCTGCAAAACTTCCCGCCTAAACACTTAGGTATGTCCAAAGTGTACTGAGTGTTAACAGGGTATTGCCACCCTATTAACACTCAACCACTCAGAGTCCTTGATACATCTTGGCTATTATCCATCACAACCAATGAGTATGTCTTCAAGTAATCTTCGACTTTTTTGACAATGTCTCTGACATGGACTCCTCTGTAGTTGCTCACAGAGACTTAGAACTCTGCGAGTCTTGTGTTACTTGCCTGTTACCTTGACACAGACAAGTTAATACAAATAGCTTAATTTAGGTTTGAATCTATGACTAAGGGAAATATAACAAACTTAGATTCCCAACAATCTCCCCTATTTAAACATAAATACAACTAGATCTGAGTTGGTTATAGTAAGTGAGATAACAACTTCTTCTTACACATAACAGATCTAACAAACAACTTCATAATTCATTAATACTTAGAAAAATTACAAGTACAAAACATGAGTAATACAAAATTATGAGAGTGAAAATTCAGCTGTGAAAATTTCAATAATCATCATTCTTTATTCTTTCTTCAGCTTCAACAATGTCATTCCTTGTATACAATTCAGTTTGCAAGGCTTGGGCAAATACTTGAGTTAATTTTAAGTACCCTCTGAAACACTAAAAGCTGAATAGTTGAGGCCAGCCCCAACTCACTTTCCCTTTGAAAAACATATTGGCATCCCCTATTCATGAATGCCATTCCTCTTTCAGGCTCAGTGTAGGTCTAACCATCTATAGGCCTAACAATCCCATTTGGAAAGACAAGATCCCAATACATTCCATCCACTTGAATGTCGTCTATGACGAAGGGTTCTTTAAGGAATTGAGTCATCCTTTTCCTTTTCTTTTCATTCTTTGTTGGTTCTGGTTCAAATAGCTGTGGGGGTGGATCCACTTTGAGCTTAGCTGTAGTCACTTTAACCCAGTTGAATTTAGCTCTGATAGTCTTTAACAGAAGAAAATTCGCCTGTCCAGTCCTTTTCTCAGCTAAGGCCTCTAATTCAAACCATTCAGACGAGTGTTTTTAACTTGAAGTTATCAACGATGTCCATGTTGGCCTGTTGATTATCTCTCCAAATTACCATCTATGGTGTGTGAGTAGATCTTTGAATTGTATATTTGAACTTGGTAATTTTTCCTAGAGCATATCTAGAGTTTACGCAGGAATCATAGTCAGATTTTACCTTTTTCAAAGCCTCTGTGCGTTTTACCTCCATTTCCCTTAACCTTTTTCTTTGCTCCTCTTTGAGTTGAGGAGACATGACTTTTAGCTTGGCTTTATCCAGCTCTTTGGCCTTCTTGATTTCATTTAACCATTTGAATTTAAGTGCCTGTTTTTCAATTTCTTCAGCTGTTAAAGATTTTTCAATAGCAGCTTTGAAAGTTGAGAATTGAGATAGTTCAGTGGTTGATCCTCTGGTCTCTAGTATCACAGCTACTTTCTTTATTTTGGCGTCTGAGTCTACCACAACTATTTCCTTTCCTTTCTTTAAGACAGAGGATAACTCACTTGCTTTCTTTAGCTCTTTAGCATGTTGTAGAAATGCTATATGAGCTTGGTTTTGGACAGCTTTTGGTAGGGAGCTAACAGTAAATTTGAGTTTCTTAGAAGCTGTGATGGGTGTGATGACTTGGAGAGGGATGGGTGTAGTGATGGTGTTTTCAGCTGTACATGTGTTAATGTTGACAGGTTCAATTTTAAGTAAGTCAATTTTCTCCCCCTCACGTTTAGTCTGACTCTCTAGACGCTTGGCTGAACGTGACTGAAGGTACCTAGCAACCTGTTTAACTGATGAAGCCATTTTTCTTTGTTGTTCCTTGATCCCCTTGTAATTATTAGAAGCCTGTTGCAATTTTGGTTGACAGAGCGATCAACATGCTCAGCCAAAAAGTTTGTGTGGCGTTTTTGTCTTGTGTATATAGCCTCAAACTCCTTGTGCATAACCAACTCATGAGCTGAGAAAATGTCAGGGACTTCTGCAGTGATGACATCTTTGATTCGAGTGGATAAGTGGCTAAGTCCCTGAGAAACTCCTTTTCTTGTGCCATCTTTGATCGGCTCAGTAATAGCATCTTTGACAACCTGTGTGATTATTTTAGGAAAACTGGTTGTGAAAGTATGTATTTCAGATCCCATGCGATCCAACTTACGAGACAAACGTTCAATATCAGAGGCGTGATGATAAGGCTTCAAGTCATGAATGTTCAGGCTTTGTTGCGTGTAGTCATCTTCCCTTGGTAAAGTATCAAAGTTGGTCTGTTGTGGATGATCAAATAAAAGAAACTCAGCGGTTGGATCATACACAACCATTGGAAGCTCCCTAGTGACAGATGCAACAGAAGTAGGTGTCACAGCAGCTTCCTTGGGAGGTGGAGTGAGTTCATCAGTTGGTGTGGGCACATTTGTATCTTTGGGAGGTGACATCTGAGGCTGTTCATCGTCCTCTTCATCCTCCTCTTCAATCATCCCCTCAGGGAGAATTTCATCATCCGACATAGATTCAGGCTCAGAGAAGCTTTCAATGAGAGCAAGAACATCATCTTCAGCATCAAGCATGAGCTCATCTTCTTTGGACTGATCCTGAATCACATTGTCAGCTTCTTCAGCTGTAGTATGAGAATCTATAGTTGGTTGTTCAACATTAGCCTGCAATTGGTGTAAGTTAGTAACAGGGAAATAGATAAGGGGAATGGTCGCCAGTACGCTATCCCAGAGAGGCTGAGGATGATTATTCAACCACTCCAAAGGATAAATCCTTGGGATTCTTTTAAGTGTGAAAATAATAAGGTTAATGGTCGCCATTCTCTGCCCCTAGGAAAGCTGAGTGTGATTATTCAGCCCCCCCAAAAGGATAAATCCTTTGGGACTCTTTTATCTGTGAAACATATATGGGTTAAGATCGCCTGTTACGCTGCCCCTAGGAAAGCTGAGGGTGATGATTCAGCTCCCCCTGAAAGGATAAATCCTTTGGGATTCTTTTATTGGTGAAAAAGTTATAGTTTAAGATCATCATGTTACGCTGTCCCTAGGAAAGCTGAGGGTGATTATTCAGATCCCCCTAAAAGTTAAACTTTTGGGATTCTTTTTTTAAAGGAACCTAGAGACTGTGTGAAGTACAACTACTCTAGTTTGATACATATATATACAGGTTGTTGTTTGCCTGTATACTGTCTAGAGGGTGCAGGGTCATCGGGGTGCTTTATAAACACAAATGAATCACTCCCTGGTGCAATGACAGGGTGTACAGAAGTCTTAAAAGATTTCTAAGTGCATATACAGACTCCTATGGGTTGAGGATAACCCTAACTTCACCACTCTCACCTACAGACATTTGAGAGTGGCTGCTTGTGTACCTCTAAAAATTATAAACTGATTACCTGTGAGATATCAACGGAGTTAGGCTGGTTCCCTGTTGTTTCAGCTGAGTTAGAGACGCTAGACTCTTTTTGTTTATCAGCTGAAGTCTCTGTATCCACAGAAGTCTCTGGAACAGAGGAAGTAGGAATTGTCACAAGCTTCTTAACCCTGGCCTTAATAACAGTTTGAGTTTTGGAAGAAGAGGGGATTTTCTTCTTCTTAGGCTGTTGGCCAATTGTTGCCTTGGATAGCGTGGTGTGTTGCCCAGAGGTCAAAGACGCTGACTTACCAGACACACCAGCTGTAATCACCTTCTCAGAGGAAGGGATCAGGGACTTAACAACAAATGTAGCAGCAATGTTCTTCATGTGAGCTGTTGCAGGCACATCATTAGGTCCCATCACCTTGTAGACAGCCCCAGTAATATGATACGACTTCATGGTTGTGAGTGTAGAGTCGTTGTAGTGATCTCCCAAAAGACTTTCAAAGATAAGAGAAAGAAAACGAACATAGCAGATATTTTTCTCCCTTGTTTGATTTGTTCCCTTCAGCTTTTCCACCAGGTTGGAAAATAAGATACTACCAACATCCACATCGGTTCCCCAGATTAATCTATATGCAATGGCTCTGTGATTAAAAGCCATCTGACCCTGAGAGCCTTGCATACCTCCTAAAGACTTAACAATATGTGTGAATAACACTCTCCACATAGGAGGGAACAACTTGATCTTCAAAGGAGACTTGAGGACCACTTCAGCAGGTGTAAGGGCTGGGTGAGTGTCAGAGACAGGGAAGAGTGTGGCAAGGGCATCCTTAACAGCCTTTTTATCGACATTCTTCAGGCATTCATCACAATGTCTAAGCCCAGCCACAGAGGAGAAGTCATCAACAGAAAAGGCAAAGGGGTGTTCATTGGAAGAAAGATTGAAGGAAATGGTGTTATCATCAAGGACTTCTGTACAATACCAGAATTCCCTAAGGTATTCTTGGTAGAAAATGGATGGGGATCTAGTGAATGCTTCACTAACATCACAATTCTTCATAAAGTTCACCAGATCCAAGTATGCGTCATTAGGAGCTTTGAGCCATCCTATTGAGTTGTTAGAGTCGAGAATACTATCATTGATCTCGAATGATACGTTAGAAGCCTTTGGTACTGGAAAACGCCATTGATTCGAGGATTGTGAAGACGAAGATGGTGAGAGGGTTTAGAGAGAGGTTTTAGAGAGAGATGGAAATTGTGAATAATGAGAAAAGTGTTAGATGAGAAACCTTGGCATAATATTTATATTCAAAATTTGAAACAGTTTCAACATCATTAATTGCGTAGTGGGAAAAGGACTGCACACAAGTGGGTCCCTTGACCTTTCAAAAACTGTTTGTCTCCTCGTTTAACGAAAAAAGTACGAATTAAATATTGAGAATGTTTTTAGCATTTACTTGGAAAGTAACTACCTAGTTTCATGTGAAAAACATTCAATATCTACTCAGACTTTAATGACACACATTAAATATCAGCCACAGGCTTTGAGATAATAAGCATACCCAGCTCAGCAACTAGCCCGTTGGACGAAGGTTCAGCCGAAGGCTTGGTAAAAATATTAGCTAGTTGCAGCTCAGTGGGAACAAAAAGCAGCTTAATGTCTCCTTTTATAATATGATCCCTGATAAAGTGATACTTGATATCTATGTGTTTGGTTCGAGAGTGAAGCACAGGGTTGTTTGAGATAGCCATGGCACTGGTATTGTCACAGAAAATGGGTACTTTGTCATATAGAATCTCATAGTCAGCTAATTGACTCTTCATCCAAAGTACTTGTGCACAACAACTAGCAGCTGCAACATATTCAGCTTCAGCTGATGACATTGCCACATAGTTTTGTTTCTTTGCACTCCATCCAATCAACTTTCCTCCTAGGATTTGACAGCTCCCTAGGGTACTTTTCCTGTCAATACATCACCCAACGTAGTCTGAATCTGAATATGCCTTGAGATTAGAGCCTGATTCTTTGGGATACCACAGACCTAGAGAGGTTGTTCGTTTGAGGTACCTGGAAATTTTCTTAACAACCACTAGATAGGATTCCTTTGGGTTAGCTTGGTACCTTGCACAGAGACATGTGGAGAACTGGATATCAGGGTGACTGGTTGTGAGATACATGAGTGACCCAATCATGCCTCTATACATAGTCTCATTAACAGAGACTCCTGACTCATCAGGACCCAAGTTATTCGGTGGAAGCATGGGGCATTTCATTGATGCACAATCAGCCAAGACATATTTTTTAAGTAAATCTTTAACATACTTTTCTTGGCAAATTGAAATTCCTTTAGGACATTGTTTGATTTGAAAACCCAAAAAGTAAGTTAATTCACCCATCATACTCATCTCATATTTCTTGGTCATTAATTTAGCAAAACGTTTACTAAGATTAACATTTGTTGACCCAAAGATGATATCATCCACATAAATACAATGATGAAATCACTTTATCCTTGAAGGTAAAAAGTGTTTTATCAATGGAACCCCTGAAAAATTTATTTTCAGTTAAAAAGGTAGACATCTTTTCATACTATGCCCTTGGAGCTTGTTTCAGCCCATACATGGCTTTGTGTAGCCTGTACACATGATTGGGAAACTCACTATTCTCGAATCCTTCAGGCTGTTCAATATACACTTCCTCAGCCAAATCTCCATTGTGGAAGGCACTTTTAACATCATTTTGATACACAGTGAAGTTCATATATGTAGCGTATGCTAGGAAGATTCTGATAGCTTCAAGTCTTGCTACTGGTGCAAACGTTTCATCATAGTCAATCCCTTCAGTCTGTGTATACCCATGTGCAACTAACCTTTCCTTGTTCCTTATGATGTTACCAATCTCATCCATCATGTTCCTATATATCCATCGAGTGCCTGTGATGTTCTTACCAGGTGGAGCTGGCACTAGAGTCCATACCTTGTTTCTTTTAAACTGATTGATTTCTTCCTGCATTGCAGCGACCCAACCTTCTTCAACAAGGGCTTCAACTACACGCTTGGGTTCAATTTGGGAAAGAAATTCAACAAACAAACATTCATTGGCTGAGGCTGATTTTGAGTCATGAATTCTCTGTCTAGTAGTAACCCCAACATTTGGTTCACCAATAATGTTGACAAGAAGAATGTGTTGATCTCTTGACCATTTGCTTTAAGGAGCTGGGGAGTCATAGACAAGAACATGTATGGAGGATGAGAGTACAACTTGAGTTTCATTTTGCTGAGTAGGAGGACTCTCTTCAAAAACAATCTATGTGTCTGTGTCTGCGTTAGCTATTTCAAGAAGTAATGATTCACAGACAACAGGAGAATCTTCTTGATCATGAGTTCTAGGTGAGTCATCTTTTGCTGAGGTGGAACAAGGGCTTGTGGAAGGCTGATGTTCTTCTTCAATTAGTACTTGAGTAGAGGTAACATCAATGTTGTGAGTTGACAGCGGATCGTATGCATGAACATATAGAATAAGAGTATCTGTGTGTGGATGATGATGAAAGACAAGCCTTGATTCAGAGAACTCATCTGTTGGGAAAGACCTATTTTCGTTGAAATCAATTTCATCACCTTCTGTTCATGTTCTTTGTAGCACGTCATCATCTTCATTGAATGTGACATGAAAGGTTTCTTCTAGTTCCCGTCTTCTTGTGTTGAATATTCTAAAGGCTTTGGCAGTTGGAGAGTATCTTAAGAAGAAACCATCGTCAGCTTTTTCGTCAAACTTTCCAAGTTGATCCCTGTAGTTATAAATGAACACAGGGCAACCAAAGACATGGAAGTAGCTGACATCAGGTTTTTCCATGTCTTTTAACAATGATTGATCTATCTTGGGTAGCAGGCAGTATGGACAGCTTCTCCCCAGAATTGCTTTGGTAAAGATGCACCAGTTAACATGGTTCTAGCTGCTTCAATCAGGGTTTTGTTTCTTCTTTCAGCTACTCTATTTTGTTCAGGAGTGCCAACTAAAGAGAAGTTTTGTGATATTCCCTTTTCATTACAAAAAGCTTCAAGCTGTTGATTCTTAAATTCAGTCCCATTATCACTTCTTAGAGTTTTTACTCTAACTTCATTCATGTTTTCAACCTGCCTGATAAAGTACATGATGGCATCAGCTGCATCACTTTTCTTTTTGAGGAAGAAAACCCATGTATACCATGAGTATTAATCAATAATGACCAAGGTATATTTATTGAGATTGATGGTCTATGGTTTAACAGGTCCAAACAATCCCTTAACACAAGCTGAACATGTCTTGTCTTTTGTGAAAGTCACAGGTAGACCAGCAACCAAGTTTTGTGTGGCTAGCTTGTTGATGTTCTTGAAGTTGAGATGAGAGAGTCTTTTGTGCCACAACCTAATATTTCATTTTTAAGTGTAGTTGTTCTCGGTATCTAATCGAATTGATATAACTTTTTAAGTTTGACTTTATTGTTTTTGGTTATAATAGCTTGATTGGTTTTTAAGCTACTTGGCACAAAAGCATGTAAAAATGTAAAAATATCTAATATACGTACTACGTACTAAGCTAAAAACATATAGCAATTACCACACTTAAATGCACACAAAAGTATAAAATGTAAAATGCACATTTAAACTACAAATGAAAATTCAAAATACAAAATATTAAGCTAAATCTATTTTTAATAAAAGTAAAAATACAACTTTACCAAATCTACAAATTCAAAGTTTACAACTCAACATTTACAAATTTATACATTCACTAATATACAAGAACCCAACCAATCCTTATTAAAACCAGACAGACCCAACAAGCATTACTGGCCCAATCAAGAGACTAACATTCCCAAATACGGATAAGCCCAACAACCTTAGAATGTTCAAGATGAATACTTAACGAATAGGACTAGAGATATAACTACCTAACTGAAAAATCTAACAGAAGGACATATAGACTCCCCTTGATCCTAATCAGACCGTTAAGATATCTAAGTAACTGAAAATACGGGACTGGCATGGAAATAAGGCTATGCAAGTTCAGGGACCTAACTTGTAAATTGTCTAAGCTTATATAAAACTCAAAGAAATCATACTGCAAGTTTGCAAGTTTGTTTCGCACTAGCTAAACCTACATACACCGTTCAAGCTCAATCAAATTTAATATTTGATCAAGTAAAATCTTAAAAAAAACTGATTCAACCGCAAAATCCTAATGTTCAAATCCCAAAACTGCAAATTCCTACTACCAAACATCTAAAATCAGGACAATTAAATCAAGTTTAAGCAATATTACTCTATATACTAAACAGTAACTAATCTATAAACTTTCAGAAATTAAAATGTTCTTGACCTGTGATACCGAAGATCAAGTCCTTTGATGTCGTAGCTCAGCGCTGAGCTGGCTAGTATCCGAATAAACCTCCACGTCTGACTAACTTCTCTAACCAACTCATTTAAACTGACAAAGAATCTTCACCGAATTAAAATGCCAGCAACTAATGAATCAACAAATCCAAAGAAAACTTGCAAAACCTGAAACGAATACGTAGAAAAACCAAACAGATCCGTCGATAAAGAAAATCTCCATATACTTGAAAAAATCTCATCGAACACTTGGATTCTATTTAACAGTCAGTTAGCTCGAAACTATATTAATAGAACACCTAACAAGACTTTATTCAACCGAATATTTAACTCACTAAAACAATGATCATCAGAAATTTTATCTTATGGCAACCGAAACATCAAATTCTGAAATAGCTAAAAAGATTCATCAAAAACGAGAGCTTAAGAACTTTTTATTTATCTTTACTACTTTATAAAAGATTTAAGTCATTTTCTATAATTAGAATTCTTAATTTTTTTAAGCCTCTAACATTTCTATAATAAGAAATTAATAAGCCATTAGTCAAAGTTATTCATCATATTCGTTTTAATACAATCCATTTCAATGCATACGTTTTTTGAATAATGGGTCAATATGGGCCATTTAAAAGGGTTTATGACATATAGTAAATATATACGTTTCAAATGTTTAGTCAATAGCAACTTTTAAAAGTTATTACTACATTAAAGAAAATTAATACATTTAATTGTGTTTGTAACGTCATCTTTATATATAAAACTCATTTATTATGAATGTGTCTAACAACTCATTATAAAAACTAACATTTAACAAAGTAAAATGCCATGTTCGTAACCAGTAGTACTATGGTTTCGATGATGAAAGCTTTTTACAGTTTGGTGGTTCGGATGTTTTACATCATATGTCATTTTTATATCAGGTTAACTATGATATTTTTTTTCTCATGTCCTATGTGTTTGTATAATAACAAAAGCTGATTATTATCTAACACTTATTTGTGAAATATTAGGCATGTTTAAGCTCGAACTATATGAATCGTGACATGCTGGTGAGGTTGTTTTTCTGAAGTTTGAGTCTCGGTGGTGTGTTTTGTTGGGTATCATGATAAGAAAATTAAAACTACGTTGTATCAAGTGAGCAATAAGCAATGGTATTTGATTATGAAACCGTGTCTGTTACAGAGTAACCGAATAACATTTACTTGACACAAAATATAGTCACAGGGTACTCGCCGCCGCATTGCGCGGGTACCCTGCTAGTTTCCTTTAAATGCTTGAAACTGAAACTGAATGAAAAACTTTAAGAAACGAATTAAGATGATGCTGTAAGTAAATCAATCAGTCATAATAAACTTTGTGAAAAGTTTTGTAACAGTTTGATAAGCTCATTTGAGCTTATGACAAACAATAAGCTGAATAGACACAGGATGAACAATAAACATAAGATTAGATTTTGAGGTTTATCAATGGTGAAACTAGTTACTGATAACTACTTAACTGCTTTGAGATTCTTTGAACAAACTGATAACTACTATTAAGCACAACGAAAATAACATTGAAAAAGAAAAGAGTTGAGAAAGACTATCAAGATACTATCTGTTTTATATGAACAGTAGACTAAGGAGTAGAAAAGAAGAATATAGAAAAACTTAAACTTCCATTATTGGTTGCAAGAAAATTCGGTTACAACTAAAAACTAAAAGTTTTTAACAGGAAAGTAAACAAGATTAACTAACTAACTACTCCTATCTAACTAATTAACTAGTTGTAATCTACTCCTATGCTAACCGTCTTCAAAATGAGGTCTTCTCTCAGTATTTATAGGCGTTGAGTGGAGGAAGTGTGACATGTGCCATCCAATATTCTTCTTCCACGTGGCAAATACGAGGATAAATCTGTTCTTCATTGCTCCATTTGATTTGGGCGTTTCTTCATCTTTCACTCTTGATCTAATTAAGTCGCACCATCATGTAAAGGAGGACAAGAGGAGCACTTTTGTAGTTTTGATTATCATCTGAATCATTGTATATTTTTCTTAAAAATCATTTGAAAGTATTGGTTGATAGAAAGTATGGAGCGTCTATTTATCTGATTCTTTCTCTCTCTTCGAATGTAGAAGAAGATGAGACGCGTGTGTGAGTTGGTATGACCAGGTCTTTGATCGACTAAATTGAAAGTTAAATAAACTTTCCATTCTTTTCCTTTTGGTCCTTCAATTTGTATTTTTATCCAAATGTAATATAAACTTTTTAAGCACATTTCTTTTCATCCTTCGTCTATGTAGAAATTGCAACTTAAGCCATCGATCTTGGTAAATAATGGCAAGTAAGGCCCTTGAAAGTTTCTTTCGTCTTTTTCTTCGTCTTTTGTCAAATAAATCCTTGAAAACGCGTGTTTGCTCAAAAATGCATCTTGTTTACCTGAAAACACAAAAACACAAATACCCACGTAATTCTAATATTTTACAGTAATTGGCTGTGTTTTATGTGGTTTTTGGATCATAATTGATGAGTGTTTTCACACTTATCAAATCCCCTCCACTTGAACATTGCCATGGCCTCATGCAATGCAGCATTTCAAAGCTCTAAAGTATACTTTTCTCATAATTAATCCACATTGGCCATTTTATAATTTAATAAACTATTCTATGCTACATGATGAATGATTTTGAATTTTTACAATGCAATGCAAGGAAAGCAATCTATTTATATATTTTGTATTTATCTTGAAATGGTTTTGATGGAAATAACTCATAAAGAAATCAAGGACTTTAATTAGGGCTTTTGGTACCATGAACACTTATCACCCTCAAGTTTCACTTTCCACATACCAAGTTTAAAAACAAGATCATTGTTTTCCACAAGTGAAAGTGCGTCAACTCATTCATATAGATTAATTGTGTTACTCTCATACTCCTACTTATTATGCCTCTAAGACCGGTTATTATTTGACCAAATTGCTTGAAGGCAAATATGTCATTATTTAAAGCGTGAAATATAAGAAATGTAAAACCTCAAAATAAGGAAGCACGGTTTTAATCCTATGTAACCATCTTATCCATTACTCGAAAAACCGCCCACAATTAATATAAGTCCGACTCAAGAGTAATAAGTCATTCGCCTTATGTGTAAAATCCTTATGTCATGCATTAATAAGTAGCTACACACTCTCTAAGGAAAGAAAAATAAAACTCACGCAATAATTTATATCCGCCGCCTTTTTGGGACTTTGGATCTTCAATCCCGCAACCCGTCAAGGTAATATTGGATTGGAGCAACTATCAAATCCCCGCAACCCGTCAAGGTAATATTGGAATTCAATAGCTACTATAATTAACACTTCACTGCCCCTCTTGGGAGTCTTGTATAATTATTTTTTCTTTTATTTTTTCTCTTTTTTTTCTAGCCACTCATTTTTTATCATAAGCCGCTTTTATTTTTCTTTATTCCTCACAAAGAAATTTGAAAAGAATAAAAGGAAAAACACCCGCTAAGTATTAAGCATGACATAAGTCTAGTACACATAAAACGTTCTAACTTAGAATCTTAAGACATACTTATACCAACCACGAATGATTAGTCAAAAATGCATAAGAGACTACAAACCAATTATAACCGTTCTTGATTATTTATTAACATATATACATGCGTTGGCAAGAAAGTAAAGGTTACGAAAGGGGATATAAAAGCCACAATTAATTGATATGAGGTTTATCTAGCCCTTTACACTTATTTCAAACTCTATCATATCTTGTTCTCCACAGTTTAAAATCTCAAATAATGAGACTAGTGGATGCTTAGCCTAGTAAACCAATAAAGGTCTACATGGTTAAGGCTACTAGCTAGAGAATGCTTAGATAAGCAAACTCGGGTTGAGTCAAAGTATCCATGGCGGGCCTAATATGTCAAAGAAGTCTAAACTTGTCAAACCGTATCCTTTATTATAATTTTTTCTTTTTATATATTTTGATGAAAAATAAAAGAAAAATATATACAATGCAAATGTGTGATGCAAATGAAAAATGATTAATGCAAATATTATGAATGCATATTTTTGGTGGCCAAAGTAGATCAAAAGTTTGCAAAATTAATTTCTAAGTTATCATGAAGTCAAGGGCAATGGTCTAGGTAAGGTCACTTCGATAGAAGTCTCCCCTACACTTAAGATAAACATTGTCCTCAATGTTTAAGAGTATTGGAGTAAACTCCCCAACACTTATGACATTGCGTACTTTGTTTAACTCGAGCTAAGGGAGAGACAACTAAAGTGTATTCATTTTAAGCACAAGTGTTTTGGATATCACGATAGCAAAAACTAATCAAAGTGAACCGGATACACGGGCTTCCTCCATAAGCTCCATGAATGAAATGAGAGAGAGCAACCCTTGAAACAAACACCAAAAGATGAAGACATGCCACCCCTCCACTTCAACTCTACTATAACACCCTTCGATTAAACCTAACCTATTTAGATCTACTCTATGTTTTCTAACCTAGTTATTCAATGCTTGAGTTTTTTTAACCCGACTCGGCCTCGAATTGGTTGTCCTTGGCGAAACCATCATGGAGAATAAAGGATATCCACTTTGAAGCACATCTCACATGATACACTCAAACTTAGCACGTTGCCATTTACCATAAGATTTACAATATCCGCCTCGATAAATGGAACGGTCCAACGTGTCTCAAGTTTGTCCAACATACGAAATCTCTCATATAGTAAGCACACCAGGATCAAATACATAGTTTCCATCTCTACACATGAAGAACTCCAAAGTAGGTAGCATCAACAAAGTAAGCTCATACAAGAATCTCATATCAATCGAAGTCACACTCTTAAGTGGAGTAGATGAATGCCAATATTTCCTAAACATACGGATCCCAGGATCAAAAACCTTTCCCTTCATGGGAAAATAAGAAGATGAACTCGTATCAACCATATAAGATTCAGCTTAGATATCAAAGCAACACGAGACAATGAAGGTGTAGGAATCAAAACATTCACAACTATTATGTCCATGTTGGGCTCCTCATCATCATCAAAAGGTGGGGAATCTTCCATAGAAGGCATAGTGAAAGGAGGATAAAGAGTAATAGTGTCTTGTGGAGGAGGTGTAATCTCTATGGTCCCAAAAAGCAAGTTCTCACTAATATGATTCTCCTCTTCCCAATTAGAATCACTATCATCAACCTTAATGTCAATATTATCAAGATAAGCCTCTATCATGGCATCAATATCCATATGAGAATCCATATCAAAGGTTTTTGGGTTATAAAGGTGTCTTAGGTGAAAAAGGATCAATCTCTAAGAGTATATGATCTTCATCAATAACCAACTTTAAGGGTGGAAGGGTGGGAACAAAAGGATCAAAAGAAGGTGTATTAATGAGAGAATCACTCAAAGAGATGATATGATCATAAAAATCAATAGGTGCAACCTCAAAAAAACCGGTGAAGAAATATCAATGAAAGGTTCTTCTTCAATGGAATCATCATTATGGTTTTCATTCAAAGCTTCAATCGAGGAGATAAAATTATAAACGTTTGATAAAACCTCACGAATATGAACATCTTCCACGTCTTCTATAGGTTCAACTTCTTCATCAAAATTAAGAAGGTCATCTTGACATGAAAAGTCATCGGATGATATATCATAAGATGCCTCACTAGAATCACAATCATCATCCTCTATTTGTGGAAAATCTTGCAAAAACTCTTCATCAATCTCATTATCCTTTTCTTTAAACAATTCATCAAGATCGAAATCACCAAAATCACTAGTAGTAGCATGAATGTCATCATGTGATGAAATCTCAATGTGATCATGAGGAAGAAGAGGTATCAAAACAAAGCTCATCACATGGTTCACTGGAAACACCCTCAAGCTCTTTTTGGATTAGGATAAGGTTCTCAACACTAGAAGAGGTTAATTTATCCAAATTGGTGTTTGTATTAGTGCTAAGAGGCTCGTCCCCCATGGTTAAAGAGTCAGTGGGTCCCATATAAGGTAAAGGTGATGAAGGTGTGTCATCATTAAGTGTCATACAAATCGAAGGTCCTTCATCATTGTTAAACACAGAATTATTCATGTTTTTAGTGCTAATATCCCTTCGTTTATGGCATAATAAATAGCATAACTGTACTTTTAGTGCATATATCGTTTAAAATGTGCTATTTATTATTGTAGGTACGGATATGAAGAAAAGGAGCAAGAACAAGCACGAGAAATGGAAAGAACACGGAAAATCGAGTTTGACGGTGCATTCATGTTTTATTGGGCCGACCCGATACCATTTAAATGGGTCGAACCGACCCATTAATATATCTACAGCCACTCAGCCCAGCAGGCCCAAAAGAGAACAAAAGGCCCAAAGCCCAGCGAAGAGAGGCCCAAATAAAACAAGGAAATGAAGAGATCAGAAAGAGAGATAGAGGCGTACATATTAAGCTTCAACAAAAAAAAGAACGAGCCTTTTAGACAGCCATTTTTTTCCATTTTTTGTCTTTTTAGAAAGGTATGGATTAGGATAGTTTTCATTTTTTTTGCAATCTCCTTTCTTAATGACATCACAAACGCAACATTCAATATACAGATAGTATTACCTTTTCCTGTCTTTATTTTCTCTCGTTATATTTTTCGTAGATTAGATCTAGTATTTAAGGTAGATAGCTTATTTTTCATTCGCAACCTTTATTTTTTTTCTTTTGTTCTTAAATTAGATAAAATTAAACGCAGCTTCGATTCTCTCTACTTCTTGAATTCGATTCAATTTAATAAAGATTGTTTTCGATTCAGTTAACGATAGTGTGATTTTAGTTTGGTTATATTGAAGATTTAATTCCGTTCATTAAAGTAGGTGTTGATTCGTATTTGTGTTCGATTTATATAAAAATTCGGTTTGATATTAGATTGGTCAGTAATTCATAGGATTTATTCTTGCGATATTTCTAAAACATCAGTAACTTGTGTTTGGGATTAGATAAGCGTTGATTTTCTGCTTTTTTTATTCTAATGGGTAGACTAGTATTGCAATATCTATATTATATTAGCTAATATTGAAGCTTTGTCCAATTGTCGAACTATAGATTTTTTCTCATTAGTTTATTATCAAATTTAATTGGGCTGCGTTTTTTTAGATTTTATAAGCTACTTGTTAGAATGATTTGCAGTTTGAAACTTGTTGCCTTTTCAGTAGGTTTATTTAATTGTTGTAATATATGTTCTTTTACTTGTGGTTTAACTAGTTTGAGAAAGCAGAAAGATTAAAAAAGATGTGGGAACCATTGCACAACACCTTTCACTAGCATCTTTACATGCTTACCACTTTTTTCATACTATGTTTTGTTTATAGACTTCATAGAGTAGCTAATATAAGTCAATACATTTTGTTTATAATGCTTAATGTTAATTTAATTTCTTTTAATTAAATAACTAGTTTTTTTAAATGAATATCATTAGTTTAAAAATAGTAAGCATAGTTTAAATCAGTATTTTAAAATAGTTTTAAATTTGATCTCGTTAGTTTTTATGACGTGATTGTAGTAGTTTCGTTCATGCTTATTTAGTTTAGCATTTTTATTTTTTTGATTAGTCGGTATTTATATAATTGTTGCTTTATATTATTTAATATATTTAGTCATTAATCTTAGTAGTTTAAATATAAAAATCAAAACCCTTTTATTCGAGCATCAAACTTAAGACATAAACGCGGATTTCCATTCACACTTCGCCGGAACTACGATAACCTTTCGGGTGTACGAAAACGAATCAATTAAAATGGCGCCGCTGCCGGGGATCTGTGTAGTGATGTTTGCGTTGTGTTTTTAGTTAGTGACTTGAAGATCCTTTCGTTTTGAAAGTTTATTTTCGTATTTGTATATATACATATATAATAACTTTTTTTTAAAAATCCATAAAAATATATAAAATTTATAAAAACCAAAAAAATATTTTCTTATTTTATCTTCTTTTCTTTATTACTATATATATATCATTTTTTTTAAAAAAAAGTTTCAAAAATATTACTCTTTATCCTCTATTGTGTTTAATCCTTTTTCTCAATCCCTCTTATTTTTAATTCTTCATGGATTCGTATTGTATAGGGTGTGGGAGACCATCGTCCGGTAGTCAATCATGTCATTGGTGTTCATGCGAGCGGTGCAGATTGGATATCCCTAATTACGAATTTGGACATTGTTCATTTTGCAATTCGATCAATTCATACTTCACCTCTAATGACACTATCTCACCCTCTTCCATATATGACGATCCATATCCGCAAAATGCACCGGGTTTTTCTCAATACCCGTGTTGCAACAATTGTGGGGGCGCTCACGATACTTTTTCTTATCAACCGATGAATTACTATGAGCCCGATTCATGCTGTAATTCTGGTTTTCATAAGTTTGAGCCCCCACAATACACCCTCCATCATCAACCTTCTTTGAATCCGAATGACGTAGCACGAGCCCTTCTTTTTGAACTCCGTGACGGTTTAATTCGACTAAGCGAAACGTTGGACGAGCATCAGCGACAAGAGCAAGTATCTAGTCTTAGTGCTTATACCTCTACGCCTCGCGTGTTTCCTTATTGTTATGATGATGACGAGGATAATATTTATGATCTCAATCCATCATGTGAGACTACCACTCCTATTCTCGATTCTTCCACTACGGAGACCGATGCCTCTCTCATCATGGGGGATGAGGGTCTTATCACTATTCCTTGTGATGAGATTCTTATTCCAATCCAAAGTGAGCTTACGGTTGCTTCCGATAGTGATAGTGAGTGTGAATCTCTTTCTAGTGATGATTCATTACCTCCCACCGACATCTTGGGAGATGATTCTTTGGCTTTCTCTAATCCTCTTTTTGATCTCGATGATGATTTTACTTCTAGTGATGATGAGTCACTACCCGATGAAGACGTTCTGAAGGAAAATTTCAAGGTTTATTCGAACCCTTTATTCGATTTTGATGATGCCTACATCTCTAGTGAGCTGAATCCTCTCTTTGAAGAGGGGATTGAGGACATTGATAGCTCCGACTCTCTTGCTATTGATTAGCATTCTTTGTTAGCCATGCCACCTTCCATCGTAGAGGAGGTGGGGAGATTTGACCCTACCTTCCGTTTGATTCGGTCTGGAGAGGTGACGCGAGTGGTAGATATTTCTTCTGATATTTCTCACATTATGTTGCCACCCCGTCCTACCACGTGCACACCCAAGCGGGTGATGTATCGTTTTTACTCTCCTCATTTCATACCGGGAAATGAGGATGAATGTTTTGATCCTGGAGGAGACGGTGATGTTGCTGTTACTTGTGATGTTTTACCGGTTACCCTATCGACTATTGCATTGAGTTTCTATCAAGTTTCCTCGGGTGACACTTTGATATCTTTTTCTTCCACCCTCCCGCCCTTGGCGAAGACGAGTATTCTTAAGAATCGCCTTTATACCTATTTCTCGTATGTTATAAGAATCCTTCGGCTTTTCTTCACTTATACTGTGGATTCTTCTTCTTTATTCTCATCCAGTAATAAGGATAATATTTTTGATCCTGGCATATCTGTTTTGAGCCAGTGGTGGTTCTCTTGCTCCCCCATGGACCATTTAATTCGGGGTCGAGTCAGGCTCGTGACTCGGTTAACAAAAACAAGCGCTTCTCGAGAGGCAACCCGATGATTTATCTATTTTATCTATTTTCTAACATAAGTGTAGGGGCGTGCTTCTCTCCATGTGTGCTTGTTGGTATTTGTTTTTGTGTGCAGGGTTCCCTTGGATTGAGAAGACTTTCAGAGGATTGATGTTGTTGTTTTCCATCATCTTCTTCATTCAGTCTCCGATCGATCTTCATGTCTATATCAGGGAAGTACTCAGTTCTCATCTTTATCCAGACATATCTGATTGTGTTCTCCTTCTTACACTTGGAATTCTAGCATTAGCCTTTTGTGTTCTTAAGTGTAGGGGTAGCACCTTATCACTTTTGAACATTGAGGCCAATGTTCGGTTCTAAGTGTAGGGGGGTTTATATCATATTGATCATATTCATGCCTACTTGTTTGCCCTCTTGCATCCTATTTTGATCAAATGTTTGTTTTTTTATTATTAAATAATAATAAAACGTTTTTGACCGTGCGTGATTGACTTGTCCCGTAGGCTAGAACAAAGGGGATCCTGACTCTGCCTGAGTGTTGATCTGGCTGCTCCCTTAACTTTTAGACTAAGCTTTTAGGAATTTTGCAAATAAAAATGCTAAACATGGAGTAGTTGGTTCTCTTTAGAGCTTATATGAGTAACATGTGGCTTTTCCTCCTAGATTATAACTAGACTAAATAAGTGTGTTTTTTCTCAAGCCTTTGAACGTTAAAAATTGTGTTGTTATACAAAAATAAATTCTTATGCAATTTGGATATAGAGTCCTAGTTCAACTTTTTATTTAAATTTGAGTGAAAGCATACTTTTTTAAATTTGAAATAATGTTGCGTGAATAAATATGTTGAAAAAAAAGTGAAAAAAAGAGAAAAGAAAGAAAGAAAAAAAAACAAAAAAAAAGAGAAAAAAAAAGAAAAAAAATATGAATAAGTGTTTTATGTTTTTTGTTGCTTTAATTATAATTGTGAGAAACTTGCTTTTTCTCAAATTTAAATCCGAAGTTGAACTAGAATTCGTAAATTTTTTATAAGAGTTTAGACGGTAATTGAGAATGTAGAAGTAAAAGGTCCCGTGAGCTCCGATACTATTCTCGAGGGTGTAAAAACCTAGCCTCCTAAGCTTTGCTAAAGGACAAGCTGAGAAGAAAGTCGCTACATGGAGTGATCTCTCCTTTGAATCTTCATTCTCTAATTACCGTCGTTGTTTTTCATCTAAGTGTCTTTTATTAGCTTAGCGGTGTTTTCAAGATCTTTGATTTCAAAATCCCACCAATCCCGGTACTATTCTCCGTGGGGTGTCAAAATCCCGGGCACTTAACCGATGAGGTTGAGACGTTCCGAGAAGAAAGCCGCTACATGGGAAAGGCCATTTTTGAAACTTAAATCTTGTCATTTTTGGTGAGTCTAATATTCCACTTAGATGATTAGCAACCATAACAAATGTCGATTTGAACGATCAAAATTTTGAAAATGAACACACTTGCCTAGTCTTTATAATTATAGGAGTGAAAGTTATATTTACATAGGTTATTAGTATAAGTAGTGTTAGCATTTTGCCAAAACGTTTGCATAAGGAGTTTTAGCTTAGTTGGGAGTAATAAAAAGAGGATGACGATATTTATTCCCTGGAGAAACCCAGTTTGCGTGTTTCCCGTTCTATGATCCTTATACCTTGAATAAAAAGTCGAGCATGGCGGGTCACAATGTATTTTTATTTTTATTTTTTTTATTTTAGCAATTTTGAATAAAGTAGTTTTAATATTTTTGGATTTAACATTTGTGATAATAGTTGCTTGAGGGCAAGCAACGTTTTAAGTGTAGGGATGTGTTAAACACGGAATTATTCGTCTTTTTAGTGCTAATATCCCTTCATTTATGGCATAATAAATAGCATAACTGTACTTTTAGTGCATATATCGTTTAAAATGTGCTATTTATTATTGTAGGTACGGATATGAAGAAAAGGAGCAAGAACAAGCACGAGAAATAGAAAGAGCACGGAAAATCGAGTTTGACGGTGCATTCATGTTTTATTGGGCCGGCCCAACACCGTTTAAATGGGTCGAATCGACCCATTAATATATCTACAGTCACTCAGCCCAGTAGGCCCAAAAGAGACCAAAAGGCCCAAAGCCCAGCGAAGAGAGGCCCAAATAAAACAAGGAAATGAAGAGATCAGAAAGAGAGATAGAGGCGTACATATTAAGCTTCAACAAAAAAAAGGAACGAGCCTTTTAGACAGCCATTTTTTGTCTTTTTAGAAAGGTATGGATTAGGATAGATTTCATTTTTTTACAATCTCCTTTCTTAATAACATCACAAACGCAACATTCAATATACAGTTAGTATTACCTATTCCTGTCTTTATTTTCTCTCGTTATATTTTTCGTAGATTAGATCTAGTATTTAAGGTAGATAGCTTATTTTTCATTCGCAACCTTTATTTATTTTTTTCTTTCGTTCTTAATTTAGATAAAATCAAACGCACCTTCGATTCTCTCTACTTCTTGAATTCGATTCAGTTTAATAAAGATTGTTTTCGATTCAGTTAACGATACTGTGATTTTAGTTTGGTTATATTGAAGATTTAATTCCGTTCATTAAAGTTGGTGTTGATTCGTATTTGTGTTCGATTTATATAAAAATTCGGTTTGATATTAGATTGGTCAGTAATTCATAGGATTTATTCTTGCGATATTTCTAAAACATCAGTAACTTGTGTTTGGGATTAGATAAGCGTTGATTTTCTGTTTTTTTATTCTAGTGGGTAGACTAGTATTGCAATATCTATATTGTATTAGCTGAATATTGAAGCTCTGTCCAATTGTCGAACTATAGACTTTTGCTCATTAGTTTATTATCAAATTTAATTGGGCTGCGTTTTTTTTAGATTTTATAAGCTACTTGTTAGAATGAATTGCAGTTTGCAACTTGTTGCCTTTTCAGTAGGTTTATTTAATTGTTGTAATATATGTTCTTTTACTTGTGGTTTAGCTAGTATACGTATATGTATCTACATATAATAATATAAAGAAAATATTTTTGTATTTATTGGGTTTTTTAAGAAAATACTATATGTACGTAAAAACGATGAAAATCGATATATACAATATATTTTTAGGTGTAATATTTTAGGAAAAAGATTACTTTTTGGATTTTTTATTTTTTTTGGTTCAATTCTTTAGGAAAAGAATTGATTTTGTGATTTTTTATTTTTTATATTTTTATCTTTTTTGATTTTTTATGTTTTTGATTTATAATACGCAAAATAACGTTCACAAAGTGAACGGATCCCAAAATCAAATACGTCTCACTCGAAACCGTTAATCTTCA
Source organism: Glebionis coronaria (assembly GCA_025667525.1). NCBI lineage: Eukaryota > Viridiplantae > Streptophyta > Magnoliopsida > Asterales > Asteraceae > Glebionis > Glebionis coronaria. The sequence continues at coordinate 191,880,075 of CM046876.1, read as the reverse complement.
CGAAAAGAACCGGCAGCGGCACCATTTAATATTTCGTTTATAAGTGTAGTTGTTATTGGTATCTAATCGAATTGATATAACTTTTTAAGTTTGACTTTATTGTTTTTGGTTATAATAGCTTGATTGGTTTCTAAGCTAGTTGGCACAAAAAGCATGTAAAAATGTAAAAATATCTAATATACGTACTACGTACTAAGCTAAAAAAATATAGCAATTACCACACTTAAATGCACACAAAAGTATAAAATGTAAAATGCACATTTAAACTACAAATAAAAATTCAAAATACAAAATATTAAGCTAAATCTATTTTTTATAAAAGTAAAAGTACAACTTTACCAAATCTACAAATTCAAAGTTTACAACTCAACATTTATAAACTCATACATTCACTAATATACAAGAACCCAACCAATCCTTATTAAAACCAAACAGACCCAACAAGCATTACTGGCCCAATCAAGAGACTAACAGGCCCAAAATACGGATAAGCCCAACAACCTTAGAATGTTCAACATGAAGACTTAACGAATAGGACTAGAGATGTAACCACTTAACTGAAAAATCTAACAGAAGGACATACAAACTCCCCTTGATCCTAATCAGACCGTTAAGATATCTAAGTAACTGACAATACGGGACTAGCCTGAAAATAAGGCTATGCAAGTTCAGGGACCTAACTTGTAAATTGTCTAAGCTTATATAAAACTCAAAGAAATCATACTTCAAGTTTGCAAGTTTGTTTCGCACTAGCTAAACCTACATACACCGTTCAGGTTCAATCAAATTTAATATTCGGTCAAGTAAAATCTTAAAAAAACTTATTCAACCGCAAAATCCTAATGTTCAAATCCCAAAACTGCTAATTCCTACTACAAAACATCTAAAATCAGGACAATTAAATCAAGTTCAAGCAATATTACTCTATATACTAAACAATAACTAATCTATGAACTTTCAGAAATTAAAATGTTCTTGACCTGTGATACCGAAGATCAAGTCCTTTGATGTCGTAGCTCAACGCTGAGCTGGCTAGTATCCGAGTAAACCTCCACGTCTGACTAACTTCTCTAACCAACTCATTTAAACTGACAAAGAATCTTCACCGAATTAAAATGCCAGCAACTAATGAATCAGCAAATCTAAAGAAAACCTGCAAAACTTGAAACGAATACGTAGAAAACCAAAACAGATCCGTCGATAAAGAAAACCTGCATATAGTTGAAAAAATCTTATCGAACACTTGGATTCTATTTAATAGTTAGTTAGCTCGAAACTATATTAATAGAATACCTAACAAGACTTTATTCAACCGAATATTTAACTCACTAAAACAATGATCATCAAAAATTTTATCTAATGGCAACCGAAACATCAAATTCTAAAATAGCTAAAAAGATTTATCAAAACCGAGAGCTTAAGAACTTTTTACTTATTTCCTTTAAATGCTTGAAACTGAAACTGAATGAAAAACTTTATAAAACGAATTAAGATGATGCTGTAAGTAAATCAATCACTCATAATAAACTTTGTGAAGAGTTTTGTAACAGTTTCATAAGCTCATTTGAGCTTATGACAAACAATAAGCTGAATAGACACAGGATGAACAGTAAACATAAGATGAGAGCTTGAGGTTTATCAATGGTGAAACTAGTTACTGATAACTACTTAACTGCTTTGAGATTCTTTGAACAAACTGATAACTACTATTAAGCACAACGAAAATAACATTGAAAAAGAAAAGAGTTGAGAAAGACTATCAAGATACTATCCGTTTTATATGAACAGTAGACGAAGGAGTAGAAAAGAAGAATATAGAAAAACTTAAACTTCCATTAATGGTTGCAAGAAAATCCGGTTACAACTGAAAACTGAAAGTTTTTAACAGGAAAGTAAACAAGAGTAACTAACTAACTACTCCTATCTAACTAATTAACTAGTTGTAATCTACTCCTATACTAACCGTCTTCAAATGAGGTCTTCTCTCGGTATTTATAGGCGTTGAGTGGAGGAAGTGTGCGTGTGCCATCCAGTAGTCTTCTTCCACGTGGCAAACACGAGGATAAATCTTTTCTTCATTGGTCCATTTGATTTGGGCGTTTCTTCATCTTTCACTCTTGATCTAATTAAGTCGCACCATCATGTAAAGGAGGACAAGAGGAGAACTTTTGTAGTTTTGATTATCATTTGTATCATTGTATATTTTTCTTGAAAATCATTTGAATGTATTGGTGGATAGAAAGTATGGAGTGTCTGTTTATCTTATTCTTTCTCTCTCTTCGAATGTAGAAGTAGATCAGACGCGTGTGTGAGTTGGTATGACCAGGTCTTTGACCGACTAAATTGAAAGTTAAATAAACTTTCCATTCTTTTCCTTTTGGTCCTTCAATTTGTATTTTTATCCAAATGTAATATAAACCTTTTAAGCACATTTCTTTTCATCCTTCGTCTTTGTAGAAATTGCAACTTAAGCCATCGATATTGGTAAATAATGGCAAGTAAGGTCCTTGAAAGCTTCTTTCGTATTTTGTCAAACAAATCCTTGAAAACGCGTGTTTGCTCAAAAATGCCTCTTGTTTACCTGAAAACACAAAAACACAAATACCCACGTAATTCTGATATATTATAGTTAAATATAATGTATTTGGCTATGTTTTATGTGGTTTTTGGATCATAATTGATGAGTGTTTTCACACTTATCACATCCAACTGACAGTTTCAGAGGCCTTAACAAGAAAACAATTTGAGCTGTCTTCTGAGCTGTCTTCTTCTTGGTGCAATAATACAAGGCTTTTGACACCCCGTATAAAAATTATCGTTCTAGTGGTCTAATCGAGTTCTTAACGAATTGATCTAGGTTCTATGTGTGACTCAGTTGATATTGGTAAAACGAATATTTTTGGTTGTTTTTAAATAAAATGTGCAAAACAATTAAAGTAAATGACGTTAATTAAAAAGGCGTTAAAATAAATCTAAGTCTATTTTAAAATAAATGGCGAGAATTTAAAACTTTGAAAAGTAAATAACGATAAATTAAGTGACTTAAAATTAAAGCGTGACGAGAATTAAAATGACAAAGTATTAAAACGTAAACTTGAAAATTAAACAAGACGACACAAGTAAAAATTACCCTAATCGGAATACATTCCGATCGGAACGTGATCGGAATGTAAACTTACCCCTTTGATCGGAATGAAGAGTGGGATACTGATCGGAATGAAGAGTGGATTATCAATCGGAATGCTGTCACCACTTACCTGATCGGAATACCACTAATACCTCTGATCGGAATACTGCTCAACACCCTGATCGGAATATACACAAATCCCTCCAATCGGAATATCGAAAACCCTTTTCCGACCAAGCCAAAGAGCTATGGTCGGAATAATAAACCCCTTTCCGATTTACCAGATCGGAATACGGAGAAAGGGATGAAAAATAAGCTAAAGAAATAAGCTATAACTCAAATAAGCTCACACCTAAAATCCTAAGCAAAACAAGTATAAGAAAAACTAATAAGCTTAAATTTAAAGACTTTTTAAACACGAAATGAAAAAGGTTTACGAAAAACAAACTTTTATATAAAAATAACTTTTATAAAAACTTAATAAACTTAAGATGAAAACAAATAAGTTATAAAAATCAATGATCCAAAACAATCAAAAGCATAAAAACACAATCTTTAATTAAATAAGCAATACAATAAGCATGTAAACATAAAGATCAAGCAAAGAAAGAAAGGTAGAATGAGAGATTTAAAACAAGAAAATTAAAGAACACTTACTTGGAAATTAAAGGTATTAAAAGTGCAAGACAACTATTTAAATTGACATGTAAAGTAAATGTGCAAGTAATTAAAAGGTGGAAGAACTAGTGTCACTCTAGCCAACAAAACTAATGAAATGAAAATGAGGGGTATTTATAGGAGATTAGGAAGGTGTTTAGAGGAAGCTTCCTCCCCTCCTTCCTTTCTTCTTAATTGCATCTTAGTCCTTTTCTTCTTAATCTTCATTAATCTTGGACTTTAATGACTTTTGGCTCGGGATTTCTTTGAACTCGTCTTTTAATTCTTCAATAAATAAGACTTGAGTTCTTCGGGTTTTAGTAAACTTCCGTCTTTTGACTTTTTCTTCGATAAATCTTCAGAATTGGTCTTGGACTTCCGTTCTTTTTGCACTCTTGACTTCTTGACTTCATCTTTCGTCTTTTTCTTCGATAAAAGCCCGTGAATGCCCGTGTTTTCTCCACTTTTCCCAATTTCGTCCTAAATCACAACAAAAACACAAACCACGCATAATTCCGACATAAATGACATAAAATACACGTTTTGGTCCGGTTATTATTGTAATTAAGTGGTAAAAAGGATGGGTGTTTACACACCTATCAAATCCCCTACACTTGACCATTGCAATGTCCTCATGCAATGCATTAGTTACAAAGCAAGATTACATTTTTCATCTTAATCAATCCACGTTGGCCTTTATTAAAGAGATAGAAAATTATAAACATTAAAAGTAAAGAAGTCAAAAACATACCTTGGGTTTTGGAAATGTCATGAATAATCATCATCCTCATGTTTTCACTTTCTCCAAACCAAGCTTAAAAACGAGATCATTGTTATTATAAGTTAGTAGACTAACATGAACTCATGTGGGACAATTATTCACTTAGACTCCCTTATTCCTAGGGGTATCTGTTATATTTTATTGTTGTCTTGAATGATCACGAGGATACATTGTTTGACTTATTTTGATAGTTTATTAGGCCGAAAATAAAGTGAACGATTTAATCAATAGTTAGCTAAAGGACAAAATCTTTTAAAACTGCTTCTCGGGACCTCATAAAGTTCATATCTTGGCATAACTCGCTTCGCGATTTGAGACCTTTCTCGGACCGATATTTGGCAGCGACTTCATACTTCAAACCTTGAGAGACGTTCATGAAATAATGGTCTTCTCTTCATATAGGAATTTCTTCACTTGAAGTTTTAAGAGATTCATACTTGGACCACGACTTCTTCATTTTTCTCCAATCTTTATTTTGGACTTTGATATACAACGATCCGCCTCCTTTTATGACTTGGATCTATTTATCCTCATACCTTGCTAGGGTCTTTTCGGATGCACTTCTCCATGACTTTTGGGGAGTTTTTGCTTTTCGTCGTGTGTCTCGATCCTTCATATTGATTTTTGATAAATGATTCTTCACATCACTTTTGGATCTTTAGCAACAAAATGTAGCCCTCATGTCTTGTTAGGACCTTTTTGGACTCGCCAATCTTCGCGTCCCGCTTCAATAAGTTATGCCTTGGCTATGAACTCTAATCCATACCGAGCAACTTTTAAACGATCTTGGGCTAGAAGCTAAGTAACTTTTCAAATCGTACAACCTTATTTATTGCAGATAAATTTATTAGCAGGCGATGGGAGAATAGGCTCATAATTAAGTCACATAATTTCACGAAAGAATACCGAACTTATAATTGGCTCTATCATCTCTCGTTCTCCACAGTTTAAAATCTCAAGGAATGAGACTCGTGGATGCTTAGCCTATTAAATCAAAGTTTTGGGTTTTCGAGTCGCCTATAGGATCTTGCAAACTCTTACACTTTTTCAAGTTTAGAAATCGCATTTTAAAGTTCCCTTGATAAATGACTCTCTAGGATCAATTATAGGAACTTGCGAAAAGTTCTTGTTCTTAACCCGTGAGAGTTAATACTTTCGCGTTTTATAGCTCCCTATATAAAAGCCTAGCAAAACTTGACTTAAACATGTTAAGGATACTAGCTAGAGTAAACTTAGACAAGTAAACTCGGGTTGAGTCAAAAGATTCACAACGTTTGAAAAATAAAACCACTTTATTAAAGATTTATTCTAGCAAAGGAAGAAAATAACTATACAAAGGGAAAAACTAATAGGCCCAAATAGATTAAAATTTTTGAAAAATGTCGAAAAATTGATTTTCCGGTTAAAATAAGGACAAATACAAGGAAAAGGCCACTTAACTTCGATAGAAGTCCCCCTACACTTAACATAAACATTGTCCTCAATGTTTAAGCATGTGGGAGTAAACTCCCCTACACTTAGGACATTGTGCACGTTGTTTAAATCTCTCTAAGGAAGAGACAACTAAAGAGATTCCTATTTTAATATTGAGAAAATATAAAATAGTGAATCGAAAAGAATTTAGGATAGAACCGGGCAAATGGAGACAAGGAATCACGGGTCGTCAAGAATCATCAAGAGTGGATCATTGAAGCTCGAATCCCTGATTATAAGAAGAGAGGAGAGGAAATAGCAAACCAAAGGGTCTCCCCCCTACACTTATGATAAAGAAAGTTAAAAGATAGATGCATGGGTTGCCTCCCAAGAAGCGCTTGATTTTTGATTACCGAGTCGTGAGCCTGACTCGACCTTGATCATCATAGGAAGAAGCATAAAACATATCCTCCAGGATCAAAGACATAGTTTTCGTCCATCACATAGCACAAGCTTAAGGAGAACAAGGCAAGCCAAAGAAGAGTAAGCATGGTTCCCTTAAGCAGCGATGGAGCACGGTGGAAGCAAGGGTGAAGTGGTGCAAGCATGTCTTCAATAATTCCAAAGATTTTTCCTTTTCTTTCATCAGGTGGATACTGAGATGGCTGAATAATATCGATACTAGGGTCGAACACCTTTTCCTTTAGGGGAAAATAGCACTCAGGCTCAGCAGAATGTGAAGAAGATCCGTAAAGAAGCACAACCTCGTCCTCAGAAGGTGGACAAAGAGGTGTTAAATCATATGTGCTGTGGATATTGGTGTCGACCGGTTTCTTCTCCTTTGAAAGAATGTTCTTCAAATCCAAAGTAGGATCAAGACGATAATCTTCAAAATCTAAAGGAAGAGCATCACTCTCATGAGGGAAGTAAGTGTTGAGAAACGTAGAGAAGTCTTCCTCAAATGAGTAATCGTCCAAAGTAGGATCGAGTGATGGCGGAGGATCTTCATTATGTGAAGAATCGCTCGAAAGAGTATCGGCCTCATCAAAATCATCATATGTGGGCATCTCGGGATACTCAGAAGTAAGGTCATCATAATCATCCGAATCTGAGCTAGAATCATCATCATAAGCATCAAAGACCGGTGGAGAATCATAAATGGGAGAGGGTTCCAAATTGGACCGAGAATCATCCACATCATTATGAAAAAGTGGATTATCGATGCAAGAATCGAATAGAGGATTATTGTAGATGGTAAAATCATCGAGCACATTAATCATATTCACTGATTCTCGGCCTCCAAAGGATTTGCTTGTAAGCTTCCCCATTTTAAAAACTTGTGAATCATTCCCGACTCTTAAGATTAACTCACCTTCGGCAACATCAACTAAAGCTCGTCCGGTTCTCAAGAATGGCCGACCAAGTATTAAAGGAATACGAGGGTTCATTTCATAATCAACAACGACAAAGTCGATCGGGAAAGTAAATGTGCCAACTTTAATGAACACGTCTTCGGCTATACCAACGGGGTAAGCGAGAGTGCGATTTGCAAGTTCAAGAGTCATCTTCGTTGGAGTAAGGTCGGGTAATGATAGTGTTTTCCAAACACTCAAAGGCATAAGATTAATACTGGCCCCGAGATCAGCAAGGGCAGTAAATTCTTCAGTTTTGTTGAAAACGCAAGGCAACACAAAACGACCGGGATCTCCAAGCTTTTCTGGAAGTTCTTTAAGAATAACTGCAGAGCAGTTTTCATTTAAGCGTGTGTTGGCGAGCTCAAGCAGCTTCTCTTTCTTGTTAAGCAATTCCTTAAATGCTTTAACAAATTTTGGCATGTGGACAAGTGCTTCGAGAAAGCTAATGTTGAAGTTCATTTGAGAGATCATCTTCACATAGCTCGACACTTCAGAGTCATCCTTGGTTAGCATTTTGGTCTTGCCTAAACGAGAAGGATAAGGGATATTGGGTTTGGGTGGTGAAGGTGTAGAAGGTGTAGCAGGTAAAGGTTGAGATGTTGAAGGGTCCTTCCTAGGTACATCGTCATGACGAGGCGGAGACGGTAAAGGTGCACTAATACTAGGTGTAGGAGGAGTAGGGATAAATGGTGGTGGAGGAGGTGTAGATGATGGGGGCGGGATAGGTGGATCGACAATGGTAATTCCACTACGAGTAGTAATAGCACTCACATTCGCTCGCGGATTGGTGACGGTGTTTGAAGGTAGAGAACTTGCATTAGAAGGTTGAGCGGCGGGCAAGAAACTAGCAAGCATATTCTTCAAATCATTGGTTTGATTGCTGAAGGAGGATTGAATATTATCTCGAAGCTCGGATCTTATCTCATTTCCTTGCTTGGTAATATCTCCTTTAAGATTGATAATTTGGCTCTGCAGATTCTTGATTTGCTCACCTTGGGTTCTCATGATGGCTTCAACATCGGGGTTAATGGGTGGGGTTTGTTGAGCGGGTGGGTGATAAGGATTAGAAGCTCTTGGTGGGATTTGGTTGCTTCTAGTGTAGTTGTTGGCGGGGGTTTTGGTTTTGAGGAGAAAAACCGGGTGAAAGGTAGTTGTTGGATCGGTAACTCAGCAAATTTCTATCCCCTTGAGGTCGAGCTTGGTAATTTTCCGGTGAATAATTACCATAAGCTGCATACACATTTTCCGGATTTCCTTGTGTAGAAGGACAATCGGTGAATGAGTGAGGACCGCCGCATGTTTCACAAGAAGGTGCAACCGCTTTAACTTGTTGTTGTTGTTGGTTTAAAGCGAGAAGCGTGATACTTTTGCTCATTTTAGTCATCATGCGTGTGAGTTCGGTCATATCAGGGTTTGCTGAAGTGGAAGAGACATTGACTCTCGGATTGTTCCTTGAAGAAGCAGAGGAATCCCAGTTTTTGTGGTGAGTAGTCATGTTCTCAATTAGCTCTCTACACTCCTCGGGTCTCCTTTTCATAAATGTGCCACCGGCGGCTGTGTTAATCGTATCACGATAACGAAAAGTCAATCCGTTGTAGAAAGTATCTATTAAGGTCACAGGGAGCATGTTGTGGTTTGGACAACGATCAATCAAGACATTATATCTTTCCCAAGCATCAAAGAGAGATTCATCGGTGTCTTGCATGAAACCGCTGATTTGATTGCGAAGGCTCGTGACCATGGATGGTGGAAAGTAGCGCGACAAAAAGCGTTGAGTCATGTCATCCCAAGTGTGAATAGAATTCTTCGGGAGACGATCAAACCATTTCTCGGCATGATGTGATAAAGTATGTGGAAAGAGTTGTAGGCGAAGAACATCCATTGTGGCACCAGGCAACTTCATGCTTTGGGTGATTGTAATGAACTTGTCGAGGTGTTTGTTGGCATCATCATCAGGCATTCCTCTAAAAGGTTTTGTTTGCACTTGCTGAATCATGTGGTGCTTCAACGAAAACTCCGGAGCGTTGATTTGCATCGGCGCAATCGGTCCTCCTCGTCCAAACATGGTAGGTTGACAAAGCTCCTCCATTGTCCGAAGATCGGGCTGTGGAAGAACATTGTTGTTATTGTTGAGGTGCGGTGGATTATTATTGTTGTTAACACCTGACATACTTAAATCTTCTTGAGTCTCGGGCTCTTGATAATTAGAAGATCTAGTACGCATACACCTACAAAGACAAAAGAAAACAATACCAAACGCAAAGACAATATATATACACAATAAAGATAAAATCTTTTTGGATTTTTGAATTTCTTTTTTTTAATGGATTTTTATCAATTTTTAATTTTTATGATTTTTTGAATTTTTTATGCAAGAAAAATAACGCTTATAAGTGAACGGATCCCAAAAAGCAACGCGTCTCTCACAGAAAACCGTTAATCTTTACGAAAAGAGCCGGCAGCGGCGCCATTTAATACAACGCTTTTGACACCCCGTATAAAGATTATCGTTCTAGTGGTCTAATCGAGTTCTTAACGAATTGATCTAGGTTCTATGTGTGACTCAGTTGTTATTGGTAAAACGAATATTTTTGGTTGTTTTTAAATAAAATGTGCAAAACAATTAAAGTAAATGACGTTAATTAAAAAGGCGTTAAAATAAATCTAAGTCTATTTTAAAATAAATGGCGAGAATTTAAAACTTTGAAAAGTAAATAACGAGAAATTAAGTGACTTAAAATTAAAGCGTGACGAGAATTAAAATGACAAAGTATTAAAACGTAAACTTGAAAATTAAACAAGACGAAACAAGTAAAAATTACCCTAATCGGAATACATTCCGATCGGAACGTGATCGGAATGTAAACTTACCCCTTTGATTGGAATGAAGAGTGGGATACTGATCGGAATGAAGAGTGGATTATCAATCGGAATGCTGTCACCACTTACCTGATCGGAATACCACTAATACCTCTGATCGGAATACTGCTCAACACCCTGATCGGAATATACACAAATCCCTCCAATCGGAATATCGAAAACCCTTTTCCGACCAAGCCAAAGAGCTATGGTCGGAATAATAAACCCCTTTCCGATTTACCAGATCGGAATACGGAGAAAGGGATGAAAAATAAGCTATAACTCAAATAAGCTCACACCTAAAATCCTAAGCAAAACAAGTATAAGAAAAACTAATAAGCTGAAATTTAAAGACTTTTTAAACACGAAATGAAAAAGGTTTACGAAAAACAAACCTTTATATAAAAATAACTTTTATAAAAACTTAATAAACTTAAGATGAAAACAAATAAGCTATAAAAATCAATGATCCAAAACAATCAAAAGCATAAAAACACAATCTTTAATCAAATAAGCAAGACAATAAGCATGTAAACATAAAGATCAAGAAAAGAAAGAAAGGTAGAATGAGAGATTTAAAACAAGAAAATTAAAGAACACTTACTTGGAAATTAAAGGTATTAAAAGTGCAAGACAAAACCACTCAAGGGTGGCCTAGTGGCAAAAAGATTTGTGGCTATCACTCCAAAGTGTGTGAGGTCTCAAGTTCAATTCCCACTAGGTGCAAACAACCTTGAAGTGGCCACGCCAACCTCCTGAAAAGGGAGGGCTTTACCTGGTTTGAGTCTGTGTGGCGGTGGGCTCAAACCCCGTGGATTTGTCGGCCAATGAGTCGGAAATCACGGTTACCAAAAAAAAAGTGCAAGACAAGTATTTAAATTGACATGTAAAGTAAATGTACAAGTAATTAAAAGGTGGAAGAACTAGTGTCACTCTAGCCAACAAAACTAATGAAATGAAAGTGAGGGGTATTTATAGGAGATTAGGAAGGTGTTTAGAGGAAGCTTCCTCCCCTCCTTCCTTTCTTCTTAATTGCATCTTAGTCCTTTTCTTCTTAATCTTCATTAATCTTGGACTTTAATGACTTTTGGCTCGGGATTTCTTTGAACTCGTATTTTAATTCTTCAATAAATAAGACTTGAGTTCTTCGGCTTTTAGTAAACTTCCGTCTTTTGACTTTTTCTTTGATAAATCTTCAAAATTGGTCTTGGACTTCCGTTCTTTTTGCACTCTTGACTTCTTGACTTCATCTTTCGTCTTTTTCTTCGATAAAAGCCCGTGAATGCCCGTGTTTTCTCCACTTTTCCCAATTTCGTCCTAAATCATAACAAAAACACAAACCACGCATAATTCAGACATAAATGACATAAAATACACGTTTTGGTCCGGTTATTATTGTAATTAAGTGGTAAAAAGGATGGGTGTTTACACACCTATCATGCAATTAACACCACATCATTATTTTGGTTGAATTTGGTTCCTTGAGTCTTGGTAAACAAAACCTTGTAGTCAGCATCACATAATTGGCTGACGCTGATGAGATTGTGCTTCAGACCATTCACATATGCAACCTTTGTGAAGGTTATTCCATTGTAGTTAACTGAGCCATATCCCTCTGTGTCGCCTAAAGTATTATCCCCAAATACCACTTTAGGACCAGGCTCTTTTGAATATCTGTGCAGGTAATGCTGAACTCCTGTCATGTGTCTAGAACAACCACTATCTAGATACTAGACCGATTCCTTGAGATGTTTCTACACAGATATATAGAAACAGATTAGTTCCTATGTTGAACCTACTTTCCAGTGGGTTCCCTGAATTGCTGATTAGCAACTCTTGAGTTCCTATAGAACTTGTGACGATGTGAAGGACAATTGGCTGTGTCATGGGTGTACCTTCCATAGATGTCACATCCTGGAAAGTCACTGCACTCATCTGAGTGATGGTCTGTAAATCCACAATATTTATAGGGAGGGTAAGGTCTGTAGTTACCTGATGGTCTCCTAGTAGCCTATTGTCTGCCCCTAAAAGGTGTCAGAGATCTCTTAACAGCCATTTGTTTATCATGATCTATGGTCATGTGATGAGAATTTTTACACATATTACAGTAAGGTTTGACTAACTTTTCACCTTTGGGAGCTCCTAAAATAGACTTAGGTTCAGAGGAAGTAGAGCATTCAACGGAAGGCTTAATATGTTCTTTTAAGAGTTCTACTTCTTTAATCAAAGACAACAGGCGTTCTTCAGTTGAGGATTCAACTTTGTTCACAGGGCTTGTTGAGACGGGCTTATAGACATTTTTCTTAATAGATTATTTTGTAGGCACAACAAAAATCTTAGCTGGTGGTGTCTTAACATCTGGTTTGGGTTCAGCCTTAGCTCCTCTAGAAGAGCTGCTGGGTTCAACTCCAGAGAGTTTAGGTAAAGATGGTAAAGGTACAATGCTATCAATTACATCTTCGGAGACAGGTACATTAGCTAAGAGTGAGTCAGACATATGTATAGTCTGTGTATATTTAAAAACAATCTCTTTGGGTTTCTTAAGGTCCTTCATTTTGTTTCTTTCAGCAGTAACAGCCCTAGTTATGTCAGCTAGAAGTTCATCATCAAGTAATTCATTTATAGTGAACCTACTACACATCCATTTTTCTATAACCTTGTGTAGTTCAGCTACTTGATCATTTAAGGCACTGTTTCTTAAAGATAGTTTATTGACCTCATTTTGAAGAGTTATGTTTTCAGAGTTAACCTGTTTTAAAGTTTCATATTCAGCCTTAACAGTCAACAATTCATGTTTAACAGAGTGAAATTTATCAAGCAGGTTCTTTCTTTATTCCTCAACAAAGTGTAAATCAACTATGGTATAATCAAAGACATGTTTGCGTTCATCACTTTCAGACATAGAGATAAGCCTGTGTACCTTTTTCATTGTGATGTCAACCCATTGTCCTGATCTAGCATCACATTTTCCAACAGTTGGTTCATCCTTAACGATTGCCATAAATGCCCTGACCCTGGTAGTGTCCTCTTCATCCGATGTCAGCAGCTCATCATTCCAATCATAAGCTTCAGCTACCAACCCTTTCTCTGTATTTTTATCACCCCCTTTCTTCTTAGACAGAGCTTCTAGCTTCAAATTCATCTATTCCAACTCAGCCTTTAGTGCCTTGTATTTGTTTTTGTAATCCTTTTTCTCATTATCAAAGGAATTGGATTGGTGAGATGAGTTGTTTTGTTGTGATTTGAACTTGTAAGGTTTAAATGATGAAGGATAAGATGGTGAGGATGCTTTTGTGGATGGATAGTCTTTTTGAAAATGTCCAAGTTTTCCACAGGCAAAGCAAGTCTCTTTTGATTTGTCAGATTGTTTACTAGCTGATCCTACTCTCCCTAACCTTTTGTAGAATCTTCTTTGATTAGCTAGTAAAGCTCTTTCATGAAACTCAACATTGAGGTTTGTCATGAATTCTTGGCTGCTACGAGTGTCTTCTTCAACATCAGTGTCGCTGTCCTGAGAATGTGAGGTAGAAATCAAGGCTTTGGATGTTGCTCCCTGAACTACAAATCTTTCAGACTCAGATTTGTATATGGTATCAATCAACCCTTCATCATAATTATATTTTCCATATAGCTGTGCCAACGTATCATTCTTGATGGAGTTATTGGCTCTCTGGGTCTGATTCATACTCAGCCATTTTCTGGGAAGGCTGTTGACAAAGGTGGCGTTTACTTCAGCTTGTGCGATGGTGACTTCATTCATAGCAAGGTCGTTGAGAAGAATCTTCATCCTTGTATATGTCTGTTGTACCTTTTCACATTCAAGCGCCTTGAAAGCATTAAACTGAAGCCTGAGTGCCTGAATCTTGGTTTCTCTGGTTTCAGAGGGTCCTTCATGACCAAGGATAAGGTTTGTCCACATTTTTTTGGCTGTAGGACATTGAATTACAGATTTCATGATGTGTTTTGGAAGACAGGATATAATGATGCTTTTGAGACGTTTATCTTGATTTGCCAATTTCCTATCAGCTGGTGTCCACTGCTTGAGGGGTTTAGGAAGAGGATTCTCATAAGTGGAAGTGAGCGCCATGGGAACATATGGTCCATTTTCTAGAATTTCTAGAAGAAATGGCTCGAGTCCATCGAGATAAACAAGGAATTGACTTTTCCAGCTTGTAAAGTCATCTTCATCAAATACTGGCACATTAGTGACATGAGATCCACCTATTGAATCGAGAAGTTGAGGAAGATCGTCTTCATTTTGAGTGGGGGTTACTTTTGGTGAAGTTGGAGGTGGTGGTGTGTTGTTCCCAGAAAGCGATGGTGGTGGTGGTGGGGTGTTGCTCGTTTCAGGCATGGTGGATCTTGATTATAAAACTTAGAACGATGTTTATGACGGTTTTAATATCAAACACAACTCTGATACCAATTGAAAGTCCCTAAACCTAGCTTGAAATGATTAAGAAAGATAATTAACACAAGTAAATACTTTTCAAACGTAAGACTTTATTATTGTATAACAAGTATTACATGTGTTATGGATAACACAGTTTGATGACAATGTGTTGTGTACACTTTGGACAAAATAAAGCTAACTTAAGAACACATGCACAGCTGTTCATTCACTAAGTTCTAAAGAGTTAATGTGTGAAATCTAACAAAGTGAACAACATTAACTCTAGCCTACATATCCTATTTATAGTGGTACGGGGTTGACTTTGATAGCTGGTTGATGGTGACTACACAAAACAGATAATGTTAGACATCTGTCACAAGATGCTCTTCTATTATTGGTAGTCCGCTACAACGCTTTAGGGAAACAGAGCTGACACAGTTTCCCTTTTCTTCATACCTTGTACTCTAGGCTGCAAAACTTCCCGCCTAAACACTTAGGTATGTCCAAAGTGTACTGAGTGTTAACAGGGTATTCCCACCCCTGTTAACACTCAACCACTCAGAGTCCCTGATACATCTTGGCTGTTATCCATCACATCCAATGAGTATGTCTTCAAGTAATATTTGACTTCCTTAACAATGTCTCTGACATGGACTCCTCTGTGGTTGCTCACAGAGACTTAGAACTCTGTGAGTCTTGTGTTACTTGCCTATTACCTTGACACAAGAAATCTAACAAACTTAGATTCCCAACACCTTTGTTTGACGCTTCAGAGGTAGTGTTAAGTAATTCATCATATTCATCAAGTGCCTTATCTGTGTGAGCATCAGGATCTTCAAATTCGGTAATGTGAGATGCTTCAATTTCTTTTGACGAATGACCTGAACCACTACCTATAGTATCATGCCTGCTTCTCTTGAACACTATCTTGATTTGTTGTTTTTCAGTCATAGTGGGTGGTTCATCCTCATCTTCATCAAGAAGCGTCTTCTTTCCCTTAGCCTTTGAAGTTGTTGTCTTTTAACGCTTAGCCACAATTTTCTTTCTTTTTCCTTTGCTTTTTGTGGGAGGAGTATCTTCTTCTAGTAGTTCACTTTTCATTCTTTTGCCTTTGCTTTCTGTAGGAGGAGTATATTCTTCTTCAGGTATATTAGATGCTGCTTGTCTCGCGTGTCTTGCAATGGCTCTTAGTAATTGCTTATATGCTTTACTGTTCCTGATGGCTTCATTGATCATATTGTCGGGAACTGGAGTTCGAGCCACTTTGGAATTAATACTGGGTCCTCCGGTTTGCATCATGTCCAAAATATCATCATCGTCTGAATTATGATAGAAGAATTGTTCGCGTTTACTAATTGCAGGATCTGCATTTATGAAATAATCAATGATATGTTTAGTAAATCTCAGAAATTAAAGATGATAAGACTTTTTCTTGGTGTTTTGGACGCATTGGAAGTGAAATTTTGTCCAAATGAGCAAAGCATAGTTCAACTTTTTGCTGTGATAGAGACCCCATAAAATATGTGCTTGTGCAAGTCTTATTGTGTCAGTACTGCTAGATTTGGCTATGAGACACCGAATGATGATGTTGATCATAGATTTCCATGGTTGCTCTATCTTGGTGGAGTGAAACTGAGAAACATTAAAAATGGGCTCAACATATCCCATCTTCTGGAACATCTCCACAATTTGGGATTTGGTTGGAAGTTTATCGTATTTTTCTCCACGAGCAAGAGGAGTCATCCCAAAGATAGTCATGAACGTGTCAACACTGACACTCTTTGCTTGCCGATTAATTGTGAAGTTTATCATAAGTGGTGGTGCATCTTGTGCTGAATTCCAGAATTCATGCATGTACGTCTCTGGAGCAGACGCCGTGGCAAGCAATGCTCTGCTGATTGGTGATATCTCAAGAATATCCATCTCGAGTTTAAATGCAGGCTATAATGGATCAAAGTCATCTTTTAGTCTGATGTTGTTTCCTGCAAATGGACGTCTTTGTTCAAATGAAACAAGTTCATTATCAAGTGCTCGTTGCTGATCTTCAGTTAGAGACATGATTCCTGCTTACGATAAGACATACACAATTGATACATACAAATATATATACCATTATACATGTTAAGCTTTATTGTAGCAAAGCAAATCACATATAAGCATTTAAAAACACAAGATAGACATAAGTGTACATACGCAATACAACACATCACTTAGAACATTTGAGAAAGTGCATTAAAAAAGGATCTAAATCATTTAAGTTATACCACATACGACTTTATCCCTGATACATTCAAAAAAGACTTAGAATTTTTTTTGACACAACATTTGTTCCTCAGTTCGCAATGAATATGACATCAAGTTCACAATATTGTAAAGCATATCATTTCGCAATAAGACTTGACCATTTTTGAAAATTGATATTCTCATTTCGCAATAATCAACAAACACCAAGTTCGCAATAGTTATGAAGCCTTAGTTTGCAATTATTCAAGAACCTTTGTTCGCAATAGATCACTACCAAGTTCGCAATGTTTTACTACTCAATTCTCAATATAATGTAAACCGCAGTTCGCAATAAAATGTAAACCTCAGTTCGCAATAAAATGTAAACTTCAAATCGCAATAAAATGTAAACCTTAGTTCGCAATATAATGACCCAAGTTCGTAATATTTATTACCTCTCAGTTCGCAATAAGACTTAGCCATATTTTTGAAAGAAAAGTTTCTCAGTTCGCAATATCCCCAATATTAGGTTCACAATAATTAATCCTCCTAAGTTCACAATATCTTTGTAAGCCCAGTTCACAATAAAACTTAGATAATTTTTCAAACTTGTTTTCGTAATAATCAAGCAACCCAAGTGCGCAATAAGTTTATGGCTAGCTTTGCAATAAGTTTATGGCTAGCTTTGCAATAAGTTTATGGCTAGATTCGTAATATAACATTAAGCTTGTTTCACAATAACATTTATGGCTAGCTTCGCAATAAACTTATGGTTTGCCAGATTTGGGTATATTTACGAAACTTAGTCCTATGGTCGTTTTTTGTACAATAATGATCAAAACCCATCTAATACAAGTCAATTCGAGCAAAACCCCCTTATTAATTTCTATTTTTGAGACAACAATTATCATAAAACCCTAATTGGTGGATTATAGTTCATGGGATTAATTAGGACACGGAAACTTTAAACAAGACGGGTATGTTAAAAATCAAATGATGAACATGTTTTGTTTTGTACCTTTGATCTTAAATGAACTTGAGATGCGAATTTTGAAGCTATTTTGAATGATAGTAATGGCAGTTAAGGGGTGTGTTGTTTTTGGTGTTTGAAACGAATGGGAGAGAAACAAGGGCGACGTTGACTTTGGTTAACTTTTCTAGAAAGTTGCACCCCCCTGTTTGCATTATTGTTTATGGCATAAAAGATACATCCTAAGGAACAAGATATCGTGGAGCACACTCAACAAATGAAACAACATAGGACAATAAGCGTATGATTTTTCGAAAAAACCTTTTGAAGACCAATTTTCTTTTGAAGACGATTTGAAATTTTCTCCCCCTTAAACAATGACCCGTTTTCTATTTAAATACCTGTAGTCGTTGTTTAAAGAGTCAAATACGCATGAAGACATTTTCCGTTTAATGTTAAGAAGGTAAGATTCTGGTGGCAATAAGATTTCTCTTATTTTTACAAATAAATGCACTGAAGCGTACACTACTTTGTGTTAGACCAAGTTATAAAGGAAACTTGATCCCTTGTATGGTTTTAAAGTAAACTATACCCGAGAAAATTAATTCCCGTTGTGAGCCTACGTTTTCTGAAGAAATACGTAACTTTAATGTGAAAAGCGGGTTGCAGTCTGAAATAACTACAAGCATATAGGCATGTTTTAAAATATTTACAACTTTTATACGAACTCTATTTATGGCGTCGTGTCAATATTACTCGACATTTCTAAGGCCGTAAATATTATCGTACTAAAAGACACGCCTTTTTGAAAAAGAAAAATATTTTTGGATTTTCTTTATTTTATATTTTTTATGGTTTTTGTAGGTTTTATATTTTTGTATTTTTATTTTTTGGTGTTTAAATATACACAATATATACATGATCACGAAAAAGGATACTCGAGAATAATTTACCACCACTATTCTGCAGTTTCTTCTGCCAACTCTTTAAGAGTTTCAGGTGAGAATGATTTCATACCTAGCTTGTCAGTCAAAAACTCAATTCGTCCTCGATCTAAAGCCTTTGTGAAAAGATCCGCTAGCTGATTCTCAGTGTTGACGAAGTATAGCTCGATTACTCCATTCTGCACTTGCTCTTTGATGAAATGGTAGTGTATGTCAATATGCTTGGACAGGGAGTGATGAACGTTGTTGCAACAAAGGGCAATGGCACTTTTGTTGTCGCAGTACATCGATATTATTGTTGAATCCAAGACCGTAGTCAATCAATTGTGATCTTATTCAAAGTACTTGAGCACAACAACCGGACATGGCTATGTATTCTGCCTCCTTACTTGATATCGCAACACTTTTCTGCCTTTTAGATGACCAACTAATCAAACGATCTCCAAGTAGTTGTAAGCTTCCTGAAGTGCTACGTCTAGTATCTTGACAACCAACGTGATCCGTATCTGCATATGCTGTTAGTGCAATAGAAGAGTCTTTCAGATATGATAGACCACGATTAAGTGTTCCTTTAAGAGATCGAAATATCCTTTTCACAACATGTAAGTTCTTTTCGGTAGGCCGAGCTTGATACCGGGCACACATGCATATAGCAAATTGTAAATCAGGCCTGCAAGCAGTGAGATAGAGAAGGGTACCAATCATTCCACAATAAAGTTTCGGATTGATAGAAATACCATCTCTATCCTCATCTAACTTGGATCTCTCCACCATTGGAGTATCCACGGGGTCACAATTTTCAAAGTGATACTTCTTCAAAGATTCTAGAGCATATTTGGATTGATTTATAAAGATGCCTCTGGGATTTTGAGAAATTTGTAACCTGATAAGTGTGAAAACACTCATCAATAATGATCCAAAAACCACTTAAAACACAACCAAATATATTATATTTAACTGAAAAATATCAGAATTACGTGGGTATTTGTGTTGTTGTGTTTTCAGGTAAACAAGATACATTTTTGAGCAAACACGTGTTTTCAAGGATTTATTTGACAAAAAGACGAAGAAAAGGACAAATCAAGCTTCGAGGACTTTGCTTGCCATTATTTCAAAGACCGAGGACTTAAGTTGCAACTTTAATAAGACAAAGGATGGAAAGGAACTTTGCTTAAAAATTTCCTAATACATTTGACAAAAAGATTAAAAGTGAAGGATTGAAAAAGAAAACAAAAGTAAAAGTTATTTAACTTTCATACATACTCGGTCAAAGCATGACCAAGACCTGGTCAAAACACATTAACACGTTTTATCTTCTTCAACAATTATCAAGAGAGAGAAAGAGACGAGATATCAGACTTTTAACCTTTCTATCCACCAAACCTACAAATCAAAATCAAGAATGATACACGAAGATTCAAGCAAAGCTTCAAACAACAAAAATGATCCTCGTCGTCTCCTCTACAAGGAGATACCATTTAATTAGATCAATAATGAAGAATGAAGAAACGCCCAAAATGATTAAGAATGAAGAACAAAGCAAAACCTCGTATTTTACACGTGGCATCAAGGGATTGGACGATACACGTCATCAACACCTCACTTCTTCTCTCACACGGCTATAAATACAAGGAGATCCCTTCATTTGAAGGGATTAACATAGGAGTAGATTACACCTAGTTAGTTAGTTAGGAATAGTTAGTTTGATTTTCTTTCAAAGCTTTATGATTTTCTGTTAATCAGTTGAGATTTGTAACCGAATATCATTTACTCCGTTAATGAATCTTCAGTTTTCTAAATTCTGTTAATTCGAGCTATCTCTATGTACTCTGTTCTAATCAAGCTTTTACTCTTCATAAGCTCTTAGAAGCTTATGGTAGCTTCTAATCTGTTCTCATATCAGTAGTTAATACAAAGCTTTTCAAGTTCTAACCTAAATTCAGTTCTTAAGAGTTCTTCTAAGCGTTTATCAAATATCTGATTTGATTTTAGTCATAAATAAGACTAAAGCTCATAAGCTCAAATGAGCTTATGATTAGTTTCCTGTTGCAGTTCAACGAAAATCAATGTTATTTGAGTCGAACCAATAGTAGTTTAGTTCAAGTTTGATTTTACATTAAGCTTTTCAAAATTCGAGTACAGTTTGGTGTATTTGTGACAGAGAATGATTATAAGCTTAATCTTAGCTATTAGGTTTGAAGAATCTGCTTAGCCATTTTCAGAAGAATTACAGTTTCATTTTCAGAAGATGAATTTCGATTAAAAGTAGTGATAATCTCAGTTTTACATCAAAGTAGTTTATTACTTAAGTTTTGTCATTAGAATTCTCTCTGCCGATTTAAGTACATTGCATCAAAGTAAGTGCGATTGCAACAGTGTGGATGCTCGACAGAGTTCTGTTGTGGATATCCTTTCAGCAAGTCTCTATATTGCTTGTTCGATATTCTGTTTTGTCTTAATATCTTGCAGGTTGTATGATTTGTAGTTCAGACGAATCAATCTGTCAATATCAGAAGTGCAGTGGTGTTTGGTTTCAAGCGAGCTCAGCGCTCCGCTTCGCCAACAACGGTGGCCTTGATATCTTTGGTTAAGCTCGTTTTCTTTTTCGGTACAATTTTGAGTAGTATATGATCTAAGATTTTGTAGTGTAAACTTTCTTTGCAATTTTCTCTTTACTATTTGTTTTTACCAGCTTGCTATTTGTTTTGATCTAGCTGTCATTGATTTGTATTGCAGACTAGTTAAATTTCCAACTCTTTGCCTTAATTAGTGTGTGGATTATCAGAATTTGAGGTGACAGTGGTGGAATATATTGATGAGTTTAATTGATTTGTATTGATTTGTCTACCTAGGTGTTATTAAAATTGTTGGTATAAAGTGTACAGTAGGAATCTTATTGATTTCCCTGTGTAATGGAAACACTATGGTTCCTTTGGTTTGTTACTAAGATTTGAGCATTAGAGTAGAAATAGGAGATTTGTTTTGAACTGTTTTAGGTAAAATGGTTTTCTTTTTGAAAGAATTAATAAGTAAAAAAGCCTTAGGCCAGATTCGAACTAGTGAAGCATTTTTAATATTATGTATCTCATTTCTACAATTCTACTTTTCTATAGTTAGATTGTTAAGTATATTGGACTAGGAATTGGTTGTTTGGCCATTCGTTTTATTAGAGTTGCTAGTATTAGGAAATTTGGAAAATAGATTTACAATACATGTGTAAGCGTATTTAGTATGGTGTTATTAGTTGAGATCATTTTAGCATTAGACTAGTATAGGATTAGGCTAAACTGCACTAGGATTAGAGTTTGTTATTTTTGTTAAAACTTGCATTTTACTATTACTTGTATTTTGTGCATTTGATTTGTGTACTTGCTATGTGTTTTTAGAATTAGTACGTATACGTAATAGATAGATATTATTTTCATTTTTTTTACCTGCTTTGTGCCAATTAGACGTATATTACCATTCAAGCTTTTATCACCAAAAACAATAAAGTCAAACTTGAAAAGTTATATCAATTCGATTAGATACCGAGAACAACTACACATAAATACTCAATTTCAAATGGCGCCACTGCCGGTTCTTTTCGTAAAGATTAATGGTTTCGAGTGAGACTATTGGATTTTGGGATCCGTTCACTTTGTGAACGTTATTTTTACGTATTATAAATCAAAAATATAAAAAAATAAAAAAGATAAAAATATAAAAACTAAAAAAAACCACAAAATCAATTCTTTTTTTGAAGAATTGAACCAAAAAAATAAAAAAATCCAAAAAGTAATCATTTTCCTATAAGATTACAACAAAAATATATATTATATCAGTTTTCATCGTTTTTACGTACATATAGTATTTTTCTTAAAAAATCAAATAAATACAAAAACATTTTTGATATATTATTATATGTAAATACATATATGTAGATACGAACACTTAATATACCTACTTCCATAAGTATTGCTTTTGCACTACACCATGTTTGGGAGCGTTCCGATCCTTGACATGTGTATCGATCAAATTTAATTAAGGCACAATAGATAAATACCATAATATTCTTGATCTTGAGAAAGAGGCCACTGTGTGGGGGGTATAAGGCGAGTGTATTACACATTCTAAAAAAGCAGACTCTTAAGTGCTACGTGCCGCCTCGTTTCTCCGCTTCCTTGTGGGTCTTTCAAGAGTGATAGTGGTGAGTGGTGTGCCACCCAATTAGTATTTACATATATTATATTTTCTTGTGGATATTAATTATTGCACCTCGAGGGAGATAATCTCTTCTCTCTTAAAAGTCGACCGAGAGCTCCTCTCTCGCTCCTCGAGTTTACTTACACGTGTACTCGCACACGTGTAAACATACCATTTGGTGTATTACTTCCTTCCCCGAGGAAGCTTTAAACGTCATTAACTTGTATATACATTCAGTCACCTTGATACACATGGATACTCGGTCTATGTGGGAGATTTTGCAACAACAAACCGCCAACGTTAATTATTCGCCTTGTTTGAATTATGAGATTCCCCATGTTGAGACCATAGCCTCCATTACTTCTTCATTGAATGTTTTTGAAACTCAAGAGTTTAACATTGATGATTTTGTTATCCATTCAAACCCTATTTTCAAACATCACTTGATAACCCACTTTTCAATGACAATGAGGAAGTTATTGATGATTATAGTGATGAGCTTTCTATACCCTTAAGGTCTATGACTCATATTACCTCTACGAGTGATCCTCTTATACTTGAGCCTCATATTAACTATTATTGTCATACCTATCCGTCGGTGGATTTGGTTATTCTTGAGGAGGATCCTCCACTTGTAGAGATTGATACTACTTTAGAGGATATTACTTTTGACGAGGATTTAGACAAGTTTCTAGATACCTACTTTCCTATTGAGGATGAGTTATCCCATGATTCCAATGATTCATTTATCTCTTCATTGAGTTTGGATAAGGACGACTCTCCTACCTTGGACTTAGATGATGACTTTTACCCTCATTCGGACCTTAATGAAAAATTTTCAAAAGCAAAAGAAAAGGAAGACCCGAAGGTTCATACTACTTGTGATTTAACACCTCTTTTTCAACCTTCGGTGTCTAGTGATGTGAGTTGGGAGTCTTCTAAGGGAAACACTTCTTTGACTTATCAATTTCCCCTAAAGGAAAAGGTTTTTGATCCTGGTATAAACATTTTTGAGCTATCTTAGTATCCATATGATGCTACAAAAGGAAAATTCTTTAGAAAAATGGGATCCTTACCTTCTTATCATACCTTTCATTGTGACCATCGTTTTCTAAAGGGAACCTCGACTATTTTACCCTGGTTTGTGATTCCCACCTTAGGATTGAGCTATTATTGGGATGAAAATTATGTATTTGACCTTAGTGGACTTTCTTCGAGGTTTCCCTTTATGGGCATGACTTTTCACCATTAGCATTGAATAACTAGGTTAGAAAGCGTAGAGTAGATCTAAATAAGTTAGGTTTAACAAGAGGGTGTTATAGTAGAGTTGAAGTGGAGGGGTGGCCTTTCTTCGTCTTTTGGTGTTTGTTTCTAGGGTTGCTCTCTCTCATTTCATTCATTGGAGCTTATGCAGGAGGCCCGTGTATCCGGTTCACTTCGATTAGTTTTTGCTATTGTGATATTCAAAACACTTGTGCTTAAAATGAATACACTTTAGTTGTCTCTCCCTTAACTCGAGTTAAGCAAAGTTATCAATGTCATAAGTGTAGGGGAGTTTACTCTAATACTCTTAAACATTAAGGACAATGTTTATCTTAAGTGTAGGGGAGACTTCTATCGAAGTGACCTTACCTAGACCATCACCTTAATTTCATGATAATTGGGAAAATTAATTTTTCAAACATTTTTCAAATTCTTGATCTACTTTGGCCACAAAAAAATATGCACTCATAATTTTTGCATAAATCATTTTTCATTTGTATAACACATTTGCACTATATATATTTCTTCTTTTATTTTTCATCAAAAATATATAAAAGGAAAAAAATATAATAAAGGACATGGTTTAACAAATTTAGACTTCTTTGACATATTAGGCCTGCCATGGATACTTTGACTCAACCCGAGTTTGCTTATCCAAGCACTCTCTAGCTAGTAGCCTTAACCATGTAGACCTTTATTGGTTTATTAGGCTAAGCATCTACTAGTATCATTATTTGGGATTTTAAACCGTGGAGAACAAGAGATGATAGGGTTTGAAATAAGTGTAAAGGGCTAGATAAACCTCATATTCATTAATTGTGGCTTTTATATCCCCTTTCGTAACCTTTACTTTCTTGTCAGCGCATGTATATATGTTAATAAATAATCAAGAACGGTTTTAATTGGTTTGTAGTCTCTTATGTATTTTTGACTAATCATTCGTGGTTGGTATAAGTACGTCTTAAGATTCTAAGTTAGAACGTTTTATGTGTACTAGACTTATGTCATGCTTAATACTTAGCGGATGTTTTTCCTTTTATTCTTTTCAACTTTCTTTGTGAGGAATAAAGAAAAATAAGAGCGGCTTGAAAAAAATAAGTGGCTAGAGAAAAAAAAGAAAAAGAAAAAAAATAATTATACAAGACTCCTAAGAGGGGCAGTGAAGTGTTAATTATAGTAACTATTGAATTCCAATATTACCTTGACGGGTTGCGGGGATTTGATAGTTCCTCCAATCCAGTATTACCTTGACGGGTTGTGGGATTGAAGATACAAAGTCCCAAAAAGGCGGCAGATATAAATTATTGCGTGAGTTTTATTTTTCTTTCCTTAGCGAGTGTGTAGCTACTTATTAATGCATGACATAAGAATCTTACACATAAGGCGAATGACTTATTATTCTTGAGTCGGACTTATATCAATTGTGGGCGGTTTTTCGAGTAATGGATGAGAGGATTACTTAGGATTAAAACCGTGCTTCCTTATTTTGAGATTTTATATTTCTTATATTTCACGCTTTAAATAATGACAAATTTGCTCTCAAGCAATTTGCTCAAATAATAACCGGTCTTAGAGGAACAATAAGTGGGGGTATAAGAGTAACGTAATTAATCTATATGAATGAGTTGACGCACTTTCACTTGTGGAAAACAATGATCTTGTTTTTAAACTTGGTACGGGGAAAGTGAAACTTGAGGATGATAAGTGTCCATGGTACCCAAATCCCTAATTAAATTCAATGATTTCTTTATGATTTATTTCCATCGAAACCATTTTAAGAAAAATAAAAAATATATAAATAAGATTGCTTTCTTTGCATTGCATTGTAGATATTCAAAATCATTCATCATGTAGCATAGCATAGTTTATTAAATCATAAAATGGCTAAGGTGGATTAATTATGAGATAAGTGCACTCTAGAGCTTTGAAATAGTATATTGCATGAGGCCATGACAATGGTCAAGTGGAGGGGAGTTGATAAGTGTGAAAATACTCATCAATAATGATCCAAAAACCACTTAAAACACAAGCAAATATATTATATTTAACTGAAAAATATAAAAATTAGGTGGGTATTTGTGTTTTTGTGTTTTCAGGTAAACAAGATACATTTTTGATCAAACACGCGTTTTCAAGGATTTATTTGACAAAAAGACGAAGAAAAGGACAAATCAAGATTCGAGGACTTTGCTTGACATTATTTCAAAGATCGAGGACTTAGGTTGCAAATTTCATAAGAAAAAGGATGGAAAGGAACTTTGCTTAAAAAGTTCATAATACATTTGACAAAAAGATTAAAAGTGAAGGATTGAAAAAGAACACAAACGTAAAAGCTATTTAACTTTCATACATACTCGGTCAAAGCATGACCAAGACCTGGTCAAAACACATTAACGCGTTTTATCTTCTTCAACAATTATCAAGAGAGAGAAAGAGACGAGATATCAGACTTTTAACCTTTCTATCCACCAAACCTGCAAATCAAAATCAAGAATGATACACGAAGATTCAAGCAAAGCTTCTAACAGCAAAAATGATCCTCATCGTCTCCTCTACAAGGAGACACCATTTAATTAGATCAATAATGAAGAATAAAGAAACGCCCAAAATGATGAAGAATGAAGAACGAAGCAAAACCTCGTATTTTACACGTGGCATCAAGGGATTGGACGAGACACGTCATCAACACCTTACTTCTTCTCTCACACGGCTATAAATACAAGGAGATCTCTTCATTTTCAAGGGGTTAGCATAGGAGTAGATTACATCTAGTTAGTTAGTTAGGAATAGTTAGTTTGATTTTCTTTCAAAGCTTTATGATTTTCTGTTAATCAGTTGAGATTTGTAACCGAATATCATTTACTCCATTAATGAATCTTCAGTTTTCTAAATTCTGTTAATTCGAGCTATCTCTATGTACTTTGTTCTAACAAGCTTTTACTCTTCATAAGCTCTTAGAAGCTTATAGTAGCTTCTAATCTGTTCTCATATCAGTAGTTAATACAAAGCTTTTCAAGTTCTAACCTGAATTTAGTTCTTAAGAGTTCTTTAAGCGTTTATCGAATATCTGATTTGATTTTAGTCATAAATAAGACTAAAGCTCATAAGCTCAAATGATCTTATGATTATTTTCCTGTTGCAGTTCAACGAAAATCAATGTTATTTGAGTCGAACCAATAGGAGTTTAGTTTAAGTTTAATTTTACATTAAGCTTTTCAGAATTCGAGTACAGTTTGGTGTATTTGGGACAGTGAACGATTAGAAGCTTAATATTAGCTATTAGGTTTGAAGAATCTGCTTAGCCGTTTTCAGAAGAATTACAGTTTCATTTTCAGAAGATGAATTTCGATTAAAAGTAGTGATAATCTCAGTTTTACATCAAAGTAGTTTATTACTCAAGTTTTGTCATTAGAATTCTCTCTGCCGATTTAAGTATATTGCAGCAAGTAAGTGCGATTACAACAATGTGGATGCTCGACAGAGTTCTGTTGTGGATATCCGTTCAGCAAGTCTCTATACTGCTTGTTCGATATTCTGTTTTGTCTTAATATCTTGCAGGTTGTATGATTTGTAGTTCAGACGACTCAATCTGTCAATATCAGAAGTGCAGTGGTGTTTGGTTTCAAGCGAGCTCAGCGCTCCGCTTTGCCAACAACGGTGGCCTTGATATCTTTGGTTAAGCTCGTTTTCGTTTTCGGTAAAATTTTGAGTAGTATATGATCTAAGATTTTATAGTGTAAACTTTCTTTGCAATTTGCTCTATACTATTTGTTTTTACCAGCTTCCTATTTGTTTTGATCTAGCTGTCATTGATTTGTATTGCAGACTAGTTAAATTTCCAAACCTTTGCCTTAACTAGTGTGTGGATTATCAGAATTTAAGGTGACAATGGTGGAATATATTGTTGAGTTTAATTGGTTTGTATTAATTTGTCTACCTAGGTGTTATTAAAATTGTTGGTATAAAGTGTATAGTAGGAATCTTATTGATCTCCCTGTGTAATGGAAACACTATGGTTCCTTTAGTTTGTTACTGAGATTTGAGCATTAGAGTAGAAATAGGAGATTCGTTTTGAACTGTTTTAGGTAAAATGGTTTTCTTTGAAAGAATTAATAAGTAAAAAAGCCTTAGGCCAGATTCGAACTAGTGAAGCATTTTTAATATTATGTATCTCGTTTCTACAATTCTACTTTTCTATAGTTATATTGTTAAGTATATTGGACTAGGAATTGGTTGTTGGGCCATTCGTTTTATTAGAGTTGCTAGTATTAGGAAATTTGGAAAATAGATTTACAATACATGTGTAAGCGTATTTAGTATGGTGTTATTAGTTGAGATTATTTTAGCATTAGATTAGTATAGGGTTAGGCTAAATTGCACTAGGATTAGAGTTTGTTATTTTTGTTAAAACTTGCATTTTACTATTACTTGTATTTTGTCCATTTGATTTGTGTACTTGCTATGTGTTTTTAGAATTAGTACGTGTACGTAATAGATAGATATTATTTTCATTTTTTACCTTCTTTGTGCCAATTAGACATAGATTACCATTCAAGCTTTTATCACCAAAATAATAAAGTCAAACTTGAAAAGTTATATCAATTCGGTTAGATACCGAGAACAACTACACATAAATACTCAATTTCATAACCCTAAGAAAAATGAAAATTTTCCGATCATTGACATCTTAAAATGTGTGGAGATAATTTTCTCAAAACGGTCGGAAAATTCTTGGGTCGTGGCAGCATTTATTATATCATAAACATAAATTTGTACAGTATCATGTTGTTGCCTTCATTGAGAATGAACAATGTCGGGTCCACTTTGCCTTTGGAGAATCCTTCCGAAATGAGATATGCTGACAATAGATCGTACCATGCGCGTGGAGCTTGTTTCAACCCATAAAGAGCCTTCTTGAGCTTGTACACATGATTAGGATACTACGAGTTCACAAATCCATTCGGCTGGCTTACATAGACTTCTTCCCTTAATTCACTATTGAGAAATTCCGTCTTAACATCCATTTGATAGACGATCATGTTCATGTGAGCAACATAAACAAGGAATAGTCTGATTGCCTCCAATCTTGCAACGGCAACAAGGATTCTTCAATGTCAATACCCAATGCTTGTTTGTAACCACAAGCGACCAATCTAGCCTTGTTCTTTAATATTCCACCCATCTCATTGAGTTTGACCTTGTATACCCACAACAAAGTAAGAATGTTAATGTTGTCGGGTAAAGGAACTAACTCCCATACCTCATGTCTTTTAAATTCATTGAGTTTCTCTTGCATGGATTCAATCCAACTCGATTGTGTCATAGCTAATTTTCATGTTTTAGGTTCAATCTCAGAGAGAAAGGCATCAAAGTAGCAAAATAATGTGTTCTCTTGTAATTGGTGGCGAGTAGAGACTGGTCTTTTAGTGGCACCAATAATATTTCGGATTGGGTAATCCTTTGTCCACTTGGTGTTGTGAGTTTCAATCCGGTGGGGTCTGGAGTAAACGGTAGCAGGAGCTCCCTCTAAGGTATACACCCTGTTAGGGTTGTCAGGAATAGGTAAACCAAAGTATAGAAGCTCTTGTATGTGAGCAAATTCCAAATCGTGATCATTGTGATCATCTTCAACATCATTAGGAACGAGTGAGGGTATAGATTCAGGTGTATTTTAAGAATTACTGGGGGATTGTGCATCCGGTTCAATAGTAAGCGTATATGCATCAGATTGAGCTCCATTATCTTGAGCAACAACTGTAGGAATTAGAGCTATCACTGTAGGTGCTGGAGCATCAACACTTGGGGGATCAAAAAATTCATCAAACATCTGTTGAAATAACTTATCCCACTGGGGCCTTGTAGGTGGTGTAAATGATGGAGAAGTAGGATTGTTGGGAACTAATCCGAAACTAATAGTACCGGATCCCATCTCATGAAGTGCGGGTTCAGAGTTGCGTTGCTCAAAAGCCATCGCTGTTAGATCATCAAAGTCGACATCCATAGTTTCTATAATCTTGCCAAGACGACGGTTATAAATCCAGTAAGCTTTCTTTGAGGGTGAGTAACCAATGAAAATTCCTATATCAGCTTTCGGTTGAAGTTTTCCGAAATTCTCACTGTTGATGGTCGGGTAACAAAGTGTACCAAACACATGAAGAAATGATAAGTCGGGTTTTCATTCATGAAGAAGCTCATACGGTGTTTTTCCATGGCGCTTAAGAATGATATAGCGATTTTGGGTATAACATACGGTTGCTATAGCTTCTGCCCATAAGAATAAAGAAGCATTTGCGTAAATCAACATAGTTCTAGCAGCTTCCATAAGTGTTGGATTACGTCATTCCACGACACCGTTTTGTTGTGGAGTGCAAGCAAATGATGTTTCATGTGAGATGCCAACCTCTTCATAATAATTACGCATAGTATGATTGACAAACTCAGTTCCATTATCGTACGAATACGGCGGACAGTAGCATTAAGACGCACTTCGATCATCTTGAGGAACTTGATAATATAATCTGGTGAGTGATCCTTGGTCGTTAAAAACTTTACCCATGTAAACCTTGAAAAATCATCCATAATGACGAGGATATATTTTCTACCACTCACACTTTCGGTACGCATTGGCCCGCAAAGATCCATATGCAAAAGATATCGTTTTTCCTGGTTGGTGTCTTCGGCTTTGGTTTGTAAGATTTCTTGGTGCTTTTCCCCAATGAACACACTGAACATAAATTATTCTTGTTAAACTTGAGCTTTGGAAGACCACGAACAAGTTCGTTTTTAGCCAAGTGATTAATAGCATCAAAATTAAGATGAGATAAACGTCGATGCCATAACCATGACTTGGTCTTAGATGTTTTGGAGAGAAGACATACGGGAGAAGTGGCCATTATATGTTGTAATGACAGTGTGTAGAGATTATCCCCTTGAGAACCTTTTAACAAATCGTTTCCTTCCAAATCACGGATGAAGTAAGTATGTTGTCGAAAAGCAACCCCAAGGTTTGAATCACCAAACTGTCCCACTGAGAATAAATTATGACCGAGTCCTTCCACATAATACACACGAGAAACTGTAACATTCCCAATCTGATATTCACCATAACCCATGATCTTTGCAATGTGGTCATTACACAAATTTAACCGTTCCTAGAAACTTGCTGACAAAATTTTTGAGCATAGAGCGATCTCCGGTCATGTGCTTTGAGCAACCGGAGTCCAAATACCAGAGGATGATTTGGACCACCTGAAAATATCCGCAGACAAAGACGATGTATCGGAATCCAATTGTTCCTCTGTGTTAGCATGTACAGATAAAATTATCTTACATTTGCTACCATAAGGTTTCTTAGATTTCTAAATTTTCTTCCTAGTTGTCGGCTTAGATTCTAGTTGTCTAAGATCGTGAGGTATTTCTTCACTGGTAGGCACAGTTGTAGGGGCAGACCTAATTAAAGGGCGCTTTTTCCATACTTTAGTGCTATTGTTCCTATTCAAAGGACACTGAGACATAACTTCATTGGATGCGTTCCTAGTTAAAGGGCACTTAGTTCCATTAATAGTGAAGGTCCCACCAGTGGGACGCCATTGCCATCCAACTTGGGTACGAGTTTCCCAGTTGGCCTCCATTCAAGGTTGTTCCTAATGGAAAACATTTCATTAACGTGATCAACAAGGCATAAATCATGAAGCTGAGAAAACTTGCATTAATTACAATTCCAACATCTTAAATTAGAATTCACTTTGTGCTTAGGTTGCTGTAGGGCTGAGCTTCGGGCCGGAACTGAACCGAGCCGACCCGAACGGAAAATAACCGTAACCGAATTAAGGCATAACCCTGAACCGAAACCGAAACCGAGAAGCTCGGTTCGGTTTGGTATACAGTCGGGATAACTCGGGCCAAATTCGGGTTTTACCTGAAACCGAAAAATATCCCAGTATTGCTTCCCCAAACACCCCTTTACATAATTAATTTCAGCTAAAGTATGACACTTTCTTCGTTTTTGGTTAATACCCATTTGTTTAATTGGATTCATTGTTTGATTTCATTGGTTTTAAGGTTGTTTAAGGTTATTTTAGGTTTTGTGATTATGTTTCTTGATCTGGGTTTTGTGATTTGAGTTGATTTGAGTAGATGATATATGATTAGGTGGTATATTGAGGGAAAAAAAGTGTAGATCGGGCAGTAAAAAATGCAGGCATGGAGATAAAATGGAGGCATGGAGATATGACGAGGGAGAGAAAGATGAAGGTTGTTAGGTAGGGCTGAGGGAGAGAAAGTGGTTGTGCAATATGAGCATATATGATTATCCTAATTTATCAATCGGGCCACTCGGGATAACTCAGGTTGTAGTCGGTTTTGGGACCGAACCGACCCGAAACCAAAATATACCTATTTTATAAACCGACTACCGAACCGAATAAGTCGGTTTCGGTTTCGGGATACTCGGTTTTTTCTGTTCGGTCTGGTTGTTTCGGTTTCGATCGGGCCTGCTCAGCCCTAGGCTGCTGCCCAACCGCAGGGCCTTTAGTCTTGGCTACATAATTTATTTTATTCAAATTCTAAATAACATTCCTAGGGTGAACTTCGACTTTCTACTTCATAGTTCTATTAGTAGAAGGATTGATCCTATCTTTCTTGAATTGAGATCCTTCTGCCTTAGTAGAAACATTTACTCCTGTAGAAGGTACGAAAACATTAGTGCCAGATTTTGAATTTTCCTTGTTGGTTGTACCTAGAGAAGGTTTAGCTCCTGGGGTTTTGTTGAATGGAGTAATGGCAATGGGTTGTTGTTTGGGTGGTGCAGAACCTGGTTGACCACTTTAATTAAGATATGCTAAGCAATATTGGACCCGCTCAATGTACACATGAGCAGAGTAATAATTACTGTTTGTGGGATCTGATTCATATAGGTCATCTAAAATATCCCTAGCTAGATGCACATGCTTAATTATGTTCTTCATATAGTTAGAATACGTGTCTGGGTTGTTCTTATGGAGCGGGTTCTGATATATCACCACCTGGTTGGTTTTTGGAGCACTAGAGGACGGTGCAGAGACATTAGCTGCGTTATCAACAACTTCTTTACCTTTGAGTTGAAGTGTCTCCTTTAACTCATCTTAAACCATGTTTTTGTCTATGAGCTGAATATTTAAATCAGAGATTTCCGCAGACTTTTGGTTCAGTTGGTCAACAAGTGACTTATACTGTGCTTCATTAAAAGAGAATCTTTGCTCTAGTGAACCATAAAGTTGTGTACATCCCTGTTTTGCTCGTTCAAGCTCCCCTAGAAAATAGACGATTCTATTTTCCAAGTCATGGTTTTTACGCTCTACGGCCTCTAGTTCCAATTTCACAATTTCTACTGATGACTCTCTCTTAAGTCTCATAATCTCTTCCCCTAATGCCTTAATCACCTTGCCACTCGTCTGGTCGTTGTTTTCACAGTCATTGTTTATTATAAGAGTTTCAGGTTTAGATTGTTGTTCTAGTTCAAGAGATATACTGTAACGACCCACTTTGACAAGGTGGCCATTATGTCATAATCATGGCGTGTCATCAAAGCATAACAAGTTATGATGTCATAAAAACATAAAAGACCATCAAGAAAGCCGAAATCAAACATCGGCTTCCAAACATAAGCTCAACATGCATAAAGTAAATGAAGTAGTAAGGATTAAACATTGTCCAACCAAGCATAAGTATTTAAAATGAAAAAAGGAAAGGAGACTAAGGTAGCTCTCATCCTATGCACGTACTCTCAATGCCCAAGTCTGTCCTTGGGTACATGCCGTATGGGACATGAAAGAAAATACGGCTGGGCAATATGCTCAATGAATGGATATAATGATATGGTAAGAATAAATGAACATGAATGATAAACAATGAAAGAAGCGGAAATGAATATCTATGTCCTGAGGAAAACCTGGGAATAATATATAGATATAATTAATAACTGAAATGTCATAAGTTTTACATGCTATGTAATTAAATGCCCACGAGCTCATATAAGTCATAACATACTATCAACGTGTGTGATTATGGTAAAATACGACCTTTTAGGAAAAAGGCGTAAAAGCGGAAAGTACTAAGTGATGATTTAGGAAAATCAAACACTAATGACCCAATTAAGTTCGTTTCCCAAGGAGGTATATGTGTGTGAATAATTCGTAAATGATTTTAGATTAATATGAGAAAGAAGGGATGAGAAAATAGAATGACGAATACGCGGAAATTATTGCTACGACGACTAAATTAAAAACCGTAAAAAGTGCTAAAATAAAAATTAATTCTAAAAATTCCCAAAAAATAATAAAAATCAAATAAAATAAACTAAGAGTTTACAAATGATCAAAACTTTTTCAAACCTTTTAATTAATTAAATATTGATTTTTAAATGCTAATTAAAGCCCTAAAAATCCAATTATATATTAGAAAGCCCAAATAAAGATTTTTCACTTTGTAAAACTCTAATATGACTTAAACATACTAAAAACTATTTTTATGAAATTTTAAACTAAGGAAAACTATTTTTAAATGATTAAAAACTATTAAAATATTAAAATAATTCTAAAAATTAAGAAAATGATGCTAAAATTAATCTAAGAGTTTTAAAAATCATATTTTAATGTATTTGACCTAAGAAAAATATAAAAGTTGCAAAAATGTGAAAAATGAAATTTAATAATAAAATAATATTAAAATATTATTAAAAATCCAAAATTTATAAAAAATTCTAAAAACTTGAAAACTAGTTTATTTTAACCTAAATAATCAGAAAATGAAAGTGAAATTACCAAAACACCCCTAATGGGCCCCCAAATGGGCTAAAACCCAAAACAACCAATGAAAATAGGCTTTTGGGCCCAATAAGATGAAACTTAACCAAATAAGCTGAAAACCACCAGTTTAGCTTAAAATTCAATTCTAAACACAAAATTCTTGTAGGATCTTGTTTTTCTAAGGATTAGGCATGTATGGATTACTATTGATATGGATGATAAATGGGAAGAACTTAGAGAGAGAAAGAAGAGAGAGAAAGGAGAGGAAGATGAAAAGATGAAATGTGATTATGTGAAAATAGAAGTGAACCAACAACCCCTCCTAACATGCTAGTAGGGGGGTTTATATAGCCCACCCTACATGTGGGCTATATGGGCTATATTGGATCACGAGCCCAATATCATTGGAGTGACCGATCCTTTCTAAATACGTAAAAATGTATTTCCAACAATCTCCCCCAAAGGGAGGTCACTCCAAGTTGCAATGTCCTAAATAGTCTAAAGCTCGTGATCTATGCTAATAATGATGTGACCAAGACTTTCCTTGGAAAAACGTATTTCCAACAATCTCCCCCAAAGGGAGGTCACACCATTTTACAAAATCTTAAACCTAGCATACTATGCTTTAGTCTTCGATCTTGTTCTTGTGAATATGTTGATGAGATCTTTGACTTTAGTCTTGAGCATGTTCTCTTGCCTTGACCTTGTGCATTCATCACTTGTGATATTCGCCTCTTCGTGACTTCATGTTCCACACACTTATACCTTTATAATTCTTGAAAGCTTCAGAGTTTGATACAGCGGAAGACTTGACCTTCAGACTTTCTTGAATTCGTTGAAGTACTGAGTGTATGCAGTATAATCATGTGGGGACGACTTCTTCTTGGATTCCGCAACGCCACCGTCTTTAAATGCCGCAACATAAGTAGACACGAAAGAAATGGCTTTGAACATTTCATTCTAAATCGGTAGCATTTTACCTCCGGTCGGTGAAGACCGTTGGACGATATTAGATATCGTACCCGTGACGGATAGTTTCAATTAAGTAACTTCCTGACAGGGTTTCGCGGGTAAACCCGTTCTCTTTATTCGACCGTCCAAAGCTGACTGCGAACATAAAGAGTGAATCATTTAGATAATAATATCCGCATGATTTGAAGCCGTCAATTCATGTTCCTGGAACAAGTGAAATTCAATTAAGAACCGCACCATCGTTGCTTTCCAGTTGTCACGAGCTTGATTCGTATAGAATCTTGCAAGTTACCTACCAAGTGCTGTTTGAGGTTAACACTAGAAGGATTTCCACTCATCACCGTGAACACAAAGGTATCACTCTGAGTGTTCTGGCAAGATCACTGAGATATTGCGTAGAGGCCTGAAACGTGTTTAAATTCAGTTAAGAATTAAACAGCCGTTGCTTTCCAGTTATCACAAGTTTGATTCATAAAGAATCGCACAAGTCACCTACCATGAGCTTTTTGATATTCGCTCAAGAAGGATTTCCATCTTCATTGTAAATACTTTCGTATTACTCGGATGTTCAGGCAAGATCATGAAGATTTTGCGTAGGACTCTTAAGATCTTTCTTACTTTTCACAGTGAATGAAGAAGCAAGGAATTATGAAAGTGTGTCCTAATGAGATATTTAATGATCTCAAATGGCTCTAGACTCGATCGTGCACTTTGGATTTTAATGATCAGAGGCTGGAGAGGAGTGCCACCTTTTCAATACCAATTTATTCGGAGTGAATAAATCAATAGATAACGTGTTGTCTCCGTGTGATTAAAACAAATATCTTTTAAGAGATATCTGAGTTAGCTGGGATGGGTTGTGCTTTGCATCACTGGGTCTATGATGTCTGTCTTCAATATCAAGAATCATTAAACAATGATCTTAATAGCATATGTATTGACCCGGCATTCAGCTTGTTGTGATTGTTCCAGTGCTAACTTAAGTACTTGGTCGGCATTCAGCTACGTTCACAATCTTTCTCCATCTTTCCTAAGGACTACTATTTCTAGCTATGGAATGTCCTTGGGAAGATTCCTCCGGTTCTAGAGGAATCATTGGACTTTAACCTATCCTACCATCCTTATGTCACCACAATCTTCACCGTCGTGAATAGAGATGTTTTGGGTAAGTGTATGTCACCATGAAAATCCATTTTGATATGCAAATCCATTTTGCTCCCCCTTAACATATGCCACGATATTCGAAAACATTTCGCATATGTCGGGATGAGCCAACACATTAAGTCAAACCATTTGTGATAATATCCCATATTAAATCACATTTTCTCCCCCATATTAAAAATATTAACCCAATCGATGTTTTTAATATCAATTGATTTAATAGCATTTTAAGAAAATTTGGGAAAAATGCAAAGCCAATTATCTTCATGAATTACACAAGCTCCCCCTCAAATTAATGAGGGTGTACTTGAAACGTAAATTGAATACCTTTTAAACACAAGTGTAAGGTATTTATCACGTGCAAAGATCATATATGATAATGTATTCACAAGATTAGCAATTTATGAGGTTGGACCTGAATGATGGAGAACATCATATGAGAGAAGCACATGGTTCTTGTTCACGAATGTTGGTCGCCTCATCATGTCTGAAGTTATCTCTTTACTCCATGTGTAAGATTGATATCTTTGTCTTGACACCAACATGTGAACTTGGCACTTTTAGCGTTAAAGATTCTGATTGCTGGACAATTGCTCCTCCTCAATTACTGACCCGTGTTCTATTGAAAGAGCTGTAGTCGCCGTTTGAGTAGTCGCATCGTCGAGTATGTAGATATCAACTGTAAATTGCTACGGTTGGTAGAGATGATAACTTCATAAAAACAAGATTTCTCTTGTTTTAATAAATAAATGCACTGACACGTACATATATCCGTGTTAGATTGTGTTATAAAGTAAACACAATCCCTTACATGGTTGTAACGTAAACCATGCCCGAGAAAATGAATTCCCGTTGTTGAGTCAAAGCTTTCCGGTGAAATGCTTGACTTGATTATGAAAAGCGGGTTACTATCTGAAATAATAGCAAACCATTTTGAGCATGTTTTAAAACATTTGAACTTCTGCTCGAACTTTATTTACAACCCCTGTCATTATTGAATGACATTTCTAGTATCGTAAATATTATCGATTCCAGAAGACATGCTCTTTTTATCAAAACATTTTTTTTGAACACACAATTTTGAAAGATTTAGAAAACCTTTTTGAGAAATTCTCGAAAAATTGTGTTCAACGTTTTGAAAACCAATTACTTGAGCTTAAGATGTTGAATATCTTACAAAACGAGCTCAAGTCCGAGAAGTTGTAAACTTCCCGTTGTTAAGGATAAGTTACCATCGGCGATAAACTTTCCTTTTAATTGAAGAACGAGTTCTAAGCTGACATTTACTTAGAAGTCGTTTTCATGAGCTTGAAAAACTTTGAATGTTTTAACGTAAAGCTCATGACCGAGAAAGGTGAATTTCTCGTTATGAGGAAAAGTTCTCTTATTTAAAAGATTCACTTTCCTTTCTGAGCTTAAAACCTGGAATGTTTTAATACAAGCTCATGACCGAGAAAATTTAATTTCCCGTTACAAGGATAAGCTATCTTTAAAGATAAGCTTTCCTAAAATTGAAGTCTGAGTTACAGTTTGATATTTAACTGTAAGTCATTGTGCATGAGCTTAAAAACTTCGAATGTTTTTAATATAAGCTCATGCCCGAGAAAAATTAATTTCTCGTTGTGAGGATAAGTTTATCATCGGCGATAAAATTTCCTTAATTTGAAGATCGGGTCATCATCTGACATTTAATGAAGAGCCTTATACACGAGCTTAAAACCTTTGAATGGTTTTAGGATAAGCTCGTGTCCAAGAAAACTTAACTTCTCGTTAAAAGGGTAAGTTATCGTTGCGTAGATAAACTTCCCTGTCTCTGAAGTCCGGGTCATCGTCTGTCATTTAACGAGGGGCCATTGTGCATGAGCTTAAAAACTTGGAATGTTTTTGATATAAGCTCATGCCCGAGAAAAATTAATTTCTCGTTGTTAGGATAAGTTTACCATCGGCGATAAACTTTCCTTTCTTTGAAGATCGAGTTACAGTCTGACATTTAACTGTAAGTCATTGTGCATGAGCTTAAAAACTTCGAATGTTTTTAATATTAGCTCATGCCCGAGAAAACTTAATTTCTCGTTGTTAGGATAAGTTTATCATCAGCGATAAACTCTCCTTTCTTTGAAGCACGGGTTACCATCTGATATTTAATGATAAACCAAATACACGAGCTTAAAACCTTTGAATGGTTTTAGGATAAGCTCGTGTCCAAGAAAAACTTAATTTCTTGTTAAGAGGGTAAGTTATCGTTGCGTGGATAAACTTCCCTGTCTCTGAAGTCCGGGTCATCGTCTGTCATTTAACGAGGAGCCATAGTGCATGAGCTTAAAAACTTGGAATATTTTTGATATAAGCTCATGCCCGAGAAAAATTAATTTCTCGTTGTTAGGATAAGTTTACCATCGGCGATAAACTTTCCTTTCTTTGAAGAGCGAGTTATAGTCTGTGATGTGACTATAAGTCCTTTTACACGAGCTTAAAACCTTTGAATAGTTTTAACAGAAGCTCGTGTCCGAGAAAATTTAATTTCTCGTTTTGAGGATAAGTCATCATCGGGATGAACTTTCCTGTCTTTTGAGAGCGAGTTACAGTCTGTTATGTGACTGTAAGTCCTTTACACACTGTAAATTTAACTGGAAATCCCCTGAGACACTTGTTTCTTAGATATCAGCTTCTTTAGCAACCAAACTCTGAGAGTGTCCTTAATTGAATGGTATACAATGATTGGACCGCTTCGTTCTTTTGGAACATCCTCTTTGGTACCTGCATTTTCATTAGGAATTTGCATGCTTGGATAAGGGTTAGCGATATCTATCTTAGAAGCAAGTGGGGGTTCACAGTTGGCCTTACTTGTGCCAGAGGTGTTCTGAGGAGATGATTCACTTGTCTTAGCTGGTAAACGTTTCCTTTTATAGAAAACCTTAAGTTCAGGCTTAGGTGATGCATCCTCCTTTTCAATTTCCTCCCTAGTAGTCTTAATAGAATCGGAGACTATCCTAGTTAAAGGGCACTCGTTTTCTACAAGGGTGAAAGTTCTACCAGTGGGGCGCCACATTTTACCAATGGGTTTGATTTTGGCAACCCACTGGGATTTAAGTCTAGCACGGGAGTTCACCTCATTAAGTAGTTTCTTGATACAAGAATCATGATTTGCCGTAAAGACACATTTTCTACATGTTTTACAAGTAGCATATTTAATGTCCGAGTAAGATCTAGAATTCCTAGATGATTGATTGATGCTCCTAGGATGTGACATGCTACGGTTAGCAATGTTGGGTAAACTATAAGGCATCTGACTAGGTTTGAAATTCCTATCTCTTACTTGTGTCTTTTGCTTAGCTTCCCTTAGATCAAAAGTATGGAGAACGTCATTTGAACTAGTTCTAGACGTATTCTTTGGACTATGTCTAGGGAAATTAGAGGCAATCATGTGATTAGGTCTTGCAAAATCTGTTTTAGTCACATTGGGCCTAGATGGTGGAGTGACTTTTCTAGAAAGATGAACCATATCAACTTGGGAGGCAAACCGCGGTCTCGAGGATTGTGATCGCTCGGATCTAAATGCAGTAGGTTGTCTGACAGTCGGTTGTCTGACGAACTGATTTGTAGGCGGTTTCCCCAAGATTGATGGTTTTTCAAGCTTAGTGTCCACACTAGGCCCTTTAGTTTTTCGCAAATCATTTTTTAACGCAGCTATAGCAAAGACCTTTTCCTGTACTTGAGCCTTTAAGGTCTCATTTTCTTTGAACAATTCATCTTGGGATGCTAACTTAGATTCAAGTAACTTAATTTGTTTCAAAAGATTATCCTTTTCAGCTTTAGAATCTAGAACTGTTTGATTCAATTTTCGTTCAAGAACAACGTTTGACTTTTCAAGTTTTTCAAAATATGTTTCAAATTTCTCCGTTTTCTTCGAAAATTCAATTTTGGCATCCTCAAGTTCTTTTGATTGCTGAGCTAAAATCATTTCAAGCTCTTTAATCCTAGAAGCAGAATTGGTTAACGTAGCAGTCATAAAGCACTTATCATGATGTTTAACATTTTGAACACTTTCTCCCCCATTATGACTCACATCGGATGAATCAGAAGTGGTATTTCTATCACTCTTTTCCATCCCATGTTTGTCATAGTTAGGTTCAGAATGCTCAATATGCGGTATTTCATCAACATATACATCATCAACATTACATTGTACCATGTCCGCAGGCTCTTCGTCATTAACGGGTAAGGTGTCATCAAAAGAGATCTCGTGAACATTGCCTGACGTGCCACTGGTATCATGTTGTCCTCCTGATTCCGTGCTCTTGCCATCGTTATGCTCCAAGTTGTCAACCGTATGACCATTCTCCTCTTGTATCTGCATCATAGATTCTTGCCATTATCATACACTTGGTGAAGTCTGGATCTTTCATAAATCGAAGACGAAACCGATGTCATAAATTTCAACAGTTTATCACGGAAATCTTTAACATCGTTCTGTGTGTATTGAAGAAATGACCGGCATATCCCTGAATTGTCAGACTTGATGATATTGAATTAGAGGAAAGGCGTGAGTTGTGTCACAAGAGCCTGATATGCAGTTTCTGATGCAGAGTGATTAAAGTCTTCTTTGTGAAGTTGCTCAGCTAGGTGGTTCAAGTTGAGACATAGTGAATCGATGAATGTATAATGATGTTGACCAAAGAGTGTCACAAATTCGCTTCCTCCTTGAACCCATGCAATAGTCCTAAGATGTGACTGAAGTAGTTGACATGAAATTATACCACTTTCTCTAGCTGTGTTTTGCATGTGATGCAAGTCTCCCTCTTGAAATTTCGAATTCAAAGACTCCATTGAATTATGATGAAAAATAATCGTGATTGTAGTTCTTGAAGAAGTGCACAGCACAGAAATTCACGGAATATGACAAAACCAATGAAAAATCGGGTAAAAATCTTAAAAATCCTCGTTTAATAATATATATCTCTTTACACGGCTCAAAAGTTGTTGTCGGCTCAAACGAGAAAAATTAAACCCGATCAAAAATTCGTAGTCACTAAAAATGAAGTCCGTCACTTTTGTCTTTAAATCCGACCACAATAACGTTTATCCCGGCAAATATTTTTCCACGCTCACTTTCAAAATACCCGCCTCAACATGATTTACCAAATCCAAAGATATCAAGTGACAAAATATATAAAGTTAATTTAACTAAGAATAAAAAATAAAATGTGATATTTTAAAATGGAAAATAAAATTAGAAAAATAAAAATAACTTTAAAAGATATTTCCCAAATCTGTACTTCCCAACCGATTGTGCAATGAAAAATCAAATCGCGGAAGATTTTTTGGAAAAGAAAAAGA
Organism: Glebionis coronaria; assembly: GCA_025667525.1. Classification (NCBI taxonomy): domain Eukaryota; kingdom Viridiplantae; phylum Streptophyta; class Magnoliopsida; order Asterales; family Asteraceae; genus Glebionis; species Glebionis coronaria. The sequence continues at coordinate 191,837,591 of CM046876.1, read as the reverse complement.
AAAACGTGGCTAGACACTCTCTTGTAACCTCCGCCAGAACTCACTGTTACTTAAAAGGAAACAACTTTGTGAACTCCGTCACTTATGTTGTCACCACACACACTACACACGTGGCCCTAAAGCAAAACTTTGTGAACTCCGCTCTATTAAAAAATGCATTATAAAAACGTTTATCTTCTCCCAAAACTGAATCGTTTTATCTCTCTCTCCTCAACACTCTTTCTTTCTCAATCTGTTCTCTCTTACGCTTATAAAACACCCCTTGTTTACTCCGCCCCTGTTACTTCTCTCTAAATACTTTCGACTGTATCTGCCCTCTTTCTCTTTGCTATATTGCGATGCAACCAAACCAGGAATCAAAATTAACCCACGGCAAATCCTTTTAAGCTATTTAATATAATCTCTTCAATACGATCGAAGCCTAGATTAAGAATGAATGAGACACTGTGGATTCTAGCAACAAACGAATAAATCGAAGGAACCAAGAAAAATGAGCTTCAAGATCTTGAAGGAGATCTCGGGTAGGTACCAATTGTCTTTAATATTTGGTTTGATCGATGATAGTTTCCTTTTGAAACTGAGATCTCTTTTTTTTTTTGAATGGTTCTAGTCGGGTGATGAGGTCGAGTGGGGGTGGATGTTGGTTTGGGTTGTGCGTGGGTCTGTGAATCGAGTCTGTGTGAATCGAGTATGTGGATGTTGGTTTGGTTTGGGTTGTGTGTGGTCGAGGATGGGTATGGTGTCTGTGAGTCTTGAGTTGAATATGAGGTTCGAGTTTGAGAGGGAGAGGTCTGGTGAGGGTGAGTGTGCGAGGGTGTGGTGTCGTGTCTGAGTGAGGATCTCGAGTGTTGGCTTGAGGCTGTGTGAGGTCGAGAGGTTTGTTTGATAGGTGTGAGGTGAGACGAGGTCGATGGGTTGAAGAATTTGGTTTTGGTCTGTTTTTGTTGGAGTCGAAAATGGGTGAGGGTGTGTTTTGCTAAGTGTCGGATTAGATTTGGTTGGGGTTGAGGAGAGAGTAGAGTCTGTTGGTATTGAGTCTGTTTGGTCCGGTGTCGTGTGAGTCGAGGCTAAGTCTTGGGTGAGGGTGAGTCCGATCGAGGGTCCTTTGGAGTCCGATCGAAAGTCAGATCGTAGGTCCTTTCGAGTCAAATCGTAAGTTGAGTCCGATCGTAAGTCGAGTCTTGAGTCCGATCGTAGGTCCTTTTGAGTCCGATCGTAAGACGAGTCGTGAGTCCGATCGTAGTCCGATCGTAGTCCGATCGTAAGACAAGTCGTGAGTCCGATCGTAGTCCAGTCGTGAGTCCGATCGTAGTCCAGTCGTGAGTCCGTTCGTAGTCCGATCGCGGTCCTAGATCGTAACAAACGATCGTAGGATGTCTATCGTAGTTAACAAACCCCAAGGGTTTATGCGATCGTAGTGAACAAACCTGGTGCTTCCGATGGAGTGTAAATCGCAAAAACAGACCTGGATTCTGGATGAAGACTATACCCAGATAAAAATCCAAAAGTTGATGAAGTTGATAAAGACAAAAATTGATATAAAAAGAAATTATAAGAAAAACTGATTATATATAAAACTGATAGGTGATGATGATGATTTAAAAAACTGATATTGGATAACAAACAAAAATTAAAAAAAAGAAAAAAAAAACTGACTGACAAATGATTATAAAATACGGATAAAATTAAAGATGACAAATAATATTAAAATTTGAGAAATAATAGAAAGAAAGAAAACAAAAAATGAGACAAATGATTTTTATCAATTGATAATCACGCAACACTAAAAGAAAGAGAAACGAGAAAAAAAATTTTAGAAAGAAAGGATTTTTATGACCAAAACAATAGATAAGAACACATTAATCCGAAGAAACAACTATGCTCTGATACCAATTGTAGGATCTTGTTTTTCTAAGGATTAGGCATGTATGGATTACTATTGATATGGATGATAAATGGGAAGAACTTAGAAAGAGAAAGAAGAGAGAGAAAGGAGAGGAAGATGAAAAGATGAAATGTGATTATCTGAAAATAGAAGTGAACCAACAACCCCTCCTAACATGCTAGGAGGGGGTTTATATAGCCCACCCTACATGTGGGCTATATGGGCTATATTGGATCACGAGCCCAATATCATTGGAGTGACCGATCCTTTCTAAATACGTAAAAACGTATTTCCAACAATTCTGAAGGCCCAAAAGCTAAAAGTGAGCTTATCACAGCTTAATAGAACAACAACTTATTCTTAATGGGCGTTTTGGCCCATTAAGCTATAAGCCAATGCCATAGGCTTAGATTTGACATACAAGCTTATTTTGAGATGCCTAATAGATCTGTGTAAATAAATTTCAAATAAGCTCAACCAATAAGTCAGAAATAAGCAAAGTAAGTTTTCACTAAAAGATAAAATAGTCGACTTGGAGTTCTAGATCACCTCAGACCTTCAAATAAGTTGCAAAAGACTCTAAATGACTTAATTAAGACAAATCAACAAATAAAAGTTCAATAAGCCAAGCAAAATAAGCTGAATAAGCAAATAAGCACTTATGTAAAAGTCAAAGTAGTTGGTTTTCTAGTCAAAGCTCAAAGTAAACCCCTCAAATGCTCCAGTATGAACAAATGGGTCAAATAAGGAACACCTATTACAAAATTAAAGTTGTTGCAGGTTTAAATAAGCTAGAACAACTTATTGATAAGCTATCCTAAAAATAACACTAGCAGTGGCTAGCAGCAGGGGAAAGGAGTTCCTACTGCTTTGACTATTTGACTTGCTTTTTTAAAGAGATCCAGTTAGATTCAATGGAAAACAAAGGCACCCTTGTAATCAGTGGATCACAAGGAGTCAATAACAATCAAGAAATCACAATTTGGTTCAGCCAATAAGCACAGAATAAGCAAACAGTCATCAGATATGATACAGACTTGAAAAATAAGCAGTTATGAACTAAAAAGCAGTTTTAGCATGAATAAGCCAACCAAATTGAACCATATGCATGCAAAAGCTATAATAAAGTCCAATAATCACAATCAAACTTGTTTCAAACACTGGATCAAAGATTAGAAGCAGATTCAAGCACAAACAGTTACTGATGAACAAAGGCACTTTTCAAAACCCTTTTGCTGATCTATTTGACCACCAATCCAATTTTAAACCCTTAAATCCCTTTCCCTGGTTATGTTAACTAAAACTTAGCACTTGTTAAACCTATTCTACCCTTAGATCTAGGTGTCCCCAAAATTTTAGCCAAAAATACCAAGTTAATCAGATTTTATGGACCTTTGTTGGATTTAGGTGTTAAGACCCTCAAAACTTACAGATAAACACCAGGTAACACTTATGAAATAATAACCAACAATAAACAACCAAATATGCCCACTCAAGTTGTCTCAAACCTTGGTAAATCAATTAACCCAAACACCCCTTTGACAACTGATTTCTCAAGTTTTCAAAGGATTGTTTTGATTTAACCCTCAAACCAAGATCTAAACAACCCTTATAGTAACAATCAAACCTCAGAAACACAATTCAACCACAAATACACAGATTCACATACCAATATCCAAAATCACCACAAACCATGCAATATTTCAGAAAAATAAAAGGGATAAAAGATTCAAACCTCCAAAATGTACATCCACACTTTGGATTGTTTGAGCTGAGGTGCTAGCAAGAACAAGCACCAGCTTCCAGTAGCTGCTAAAAACAACAAACACAAAAGTGAACTCAAAACAGATTATCACTTAATTTTTGAAAACAAGAGTTTTAAACCTTAAAACCTTTCCTTAAAATCAATCAAACAGGTAAATGGAACTCAGATTTCAGCTAATCAAACACCAAACTTTCATAAAACACAAAAGGGAATTCACATTTTTCAAAAAACCAAACTTTTTATTTATAAAAAGGAATTACAAAGCATTAGCCAAAATCTGGAACAAAGGGGCTCTCACATGTTGAGGCCTCCTTTTATAGACTACATAGATGATTCTAGAATGGAAAAAATACAGAAACCCTAGCTAGAAAGTCTCAAATTTTCCCTTGAGTCTTCTAGACGAATTTGTTGATGTGAGCTGTCCAAAATGATCCTGATTGTTCATTTATGCTTTGGGGCCAAGTAATGAGTATGAGACGTTGATTGGGCCACGTGGCATTCCTTGGAGAGGAAGGTATGATGTGATAGGTGGACGGGTTTGAATGGTGGGGTCCTTTGGTGAGTGGGTGTGTGAGTTTAGGCATGGATTTGGTTCGTGTGGGGGTGAATTGTGTTTTAGTTAAGGTAATTGTAAAAACCCCTTTGCTGGTAAAAAGTTATTTCTGGGTTCATACGTGTGAACAGTGCCATGTTTGATCCGAGTTTAGTGGAGGATTTGTGTTTGGCGCGTGTTTGTTTGGTTTAAACTTTGAGAAATGGCAATATGAGTCCTTGTTCTGTGGGAAAAATGGTATAACAAGAATTTCAGACTTGTAAACTCGTTTCCTTTGTTATTTAAGTTTTTGAATTCCCACATTGGCTACAAAAAGTTTTGGAAAAGGGAATTAGGGCTTTTTAAACTTTATGCTAATTACAATTTCAGTCCTTATGATTTAACCATATTTAAAGGACTAGAAATGCAATATTCTTGAACTTCAAGGGCTTCTTTGGATCTTGGACTTTATGAAGGACCATTATTGACAATTTAGTATTGTTGAGGGACTAAGTTTGCCAATTCTTCAAACTTGGAGGACCTTTTTGTAATTTTTACAAACTTAAGGGACCAAACTTGTAATTATGAATATACAAGGGTATTAAGTGTCATTTATTTATAAATGAGGGCTCAATCTTGTACATCTTTAGGTCTTCAAGGGTTTTTCTTTGATAAATCACAAACTAGGGCCCAGTTCATTTTGCGGCTTCATTTCTCGTGTTCGTTTTTCCTTGTTTCTTGTGATTTTTTGTCTTTTTTCACAACATCCATACCTGAAATACACAACTAAGCAAACACAAGCATATATATGGTATTTTATGACATTTATATGCATTTAAAGCCCGAAAAGAACGATGAGATCATGTATAAATGCCATCTCATCACTCCCCCAAACTAAACCATTGTCGTGCCCTCACGCAATGCTAGAATAAAGTATCTAAGCATCTACAAAATTCAATTTTATTACCCTTTATTGAAAAGTAAAAACTTGCAACAATACTACGAAGATGTGTAAAGACATAATGTATGATTTTCATCACGTAAGTGATTTTTAGGGTCAATGAATAGAAACAAGTAAATGTCCCATAGAGTATAGTTCATCATCCTTGATTGTCATACATTCCATGCTAAGTGCAAAAACGAGATCACTGTTGGTACAAGTCACAATGCTAACACTACTCATACGTCCAAATTGTGTAATACTTTTTCTCCCCACAATCCTAGTTATTATGAAAGGAAATGGGTTTCTAGAATTTTTTTAACTATTTGTCATGGATCACAAGTGATTCATATTGACTTATTTGAGTATTTATTAGTCCGAAAATAAAGTAGCACGATTTAATCGATAGTTAGCCGAAGGACAAAATCTTTTAAAACGGCTTCTCGTGTATCTCCTTAAGTTCATATCTTAACATAACTCGTTTCATGATTTGAGACCTTTCTTGGACCGATATTTGTCATGTACTTCATACTTCAAATCTTGGGAAGACGTTCTTGAAATTATGGTCTTCTCTTCATATTTTGGAATTTCTTCACTTGACGTTTTTGAGAGATGGTTCATACTTGGACCACGACTTCATCATTTTTCTTCAATCTTTATTTTGGATTTTGATATACAACGATCCGCCTCCTTTTAGGACTTGGATATATTTATCCTCATACCTTGTTAGGGTCTTTTTGGATAAACTTTCTCCATGATCTTTAGTGGAGTAATTGCTTTTCGTCGTGTGTCTCGATCCTTCATATTGATTTAGGAATAATGATACTTCACATCATCTTAGATCTTTAGCAACAAAATAGAGCTCCTCGTGCCTTGTTAGGGCCTTTTTGGATCTTCACCAATCTTCAAATCCCGCTTCAATAAGTTATGCCTTGGCTATGAACTCTATTCAACCCCGAGCAACTTTTAAACGATCTTGTGCTAGAAGCTAAGTAATCTTTCAAATCGTACGACCTTACTTATTGCAATTATTTTTATTCCTAATGCATTGATCTTTAGCAACAAAATAGAGCTCCTCATGCCTTGTTAGGACCTTTTTGGATCTTCACCAATCTTCGCGTCTCGCTTCAATAAGTTATGCCTTGGCTATGAACTCTATTTAACCCCGAGCAACTTTTAAACGATCTTGTGCTAGAAGCTAAGTAATCTTTCAAATCGTACGACCTTACTTTTTGCAATTATTTTTATTCCTAATGCATTGATCTTATGGGAGAAAAAACCATAATTAAAAACATATGAGTTTTTGAAAGAACATTTTCATGTTCTACGTTTAGCATGATCACTTGTCTAACTCTATCACTTCTCGTTCTTCACTATTTAAAGACCTCTAATTAAAGAGACTCGTGAATACTTAGCCATGCAAGTCAAAATTAAGCCATATTTGGATTAGCTTTCATTAAGACTATATCAAATCGAAGTTTAGGGTTTTCAAGCCACCTATAGGATCTTGCACTTTCTTAGAATTTGTCAAGTTTAGAGAATGCATTTTATAGTTCCCTTGATAAGTGACTTTCTAGGATCAATTATAGGAACTTGCGAAAAGTTCTTGTTCTTAACCCGAATGAGCTAAGAATTTCGCGTTTTAAAGTTCCCTATATAAAAGTCTAGCAAAACTTGATTCGAGCGGGTTAAGGAATGTAAATGGCTCCAAATGCCCATCAAGTCAAAAATTAGCTCTTATTCTCCCATCAGAAAATATACATTCGTGTCTTAAAAACACTTATGAGAACTTAAGAAAAATTTAAAATTTGTCCATTTTTAGCCTTATTAGCAACAAAACAAAACAAAATGTTGAAAGTTGGAAAACGTGAGGGCGTAGCAAAGCAAGTATCTATTCTCCCCCCCATACTAAAACTAAACATTGTCCTCAATGTTTCGAGTCTAAAGGTGGAGCACCCCCATACTAGATACGAAGATTCAAATGCTTAGGATCTAGCATGGAAAGGGTGATCAACAATATATCTAAAGCCGTTTATGAATTATGCTAAAAGATAATTAACAATAAAGGATATGTCATGGATTCGTGAAAAACTCTTCAAGCAAACGATCGAGGCTCACGTAAACGAACACGAGAGTATTCAATCGAGGCGATGATGATGATCTAGATAACACATTCACAAATAACCACGAGACAACGAGTTGGAAGGGCACAAATCCCCTCTCATTATTCTATTAGAAAGCATTAAAAAGGATAAGCGTGGGATCTCCCCCACGAGGCACCTCATTTTTGATTACCGAGTCATGAGCTCGACTCAATTCCCTCAATGCTAATTATCATTGGGGAAGGTGACTTGGTCGAGGTCATCCAACGAAGGGACTTCCCCACCGAAGTAGTGCTTAAGCCTATGTCCATTCACCTTAAAGTTAGGACCATCATTTTGAGCTAGCTCGATGGTCCCATAAGGAAACACTTGTGTTATGGTGAAAGGACCCGACCAACGAGATTTCAATTTCCTGGAAAATATCTTTAATCGAGAGTTAAAAAGTAACACTTGATCACCAACATTAAAAACCTGGGTTTTAATCTTTGCATCACGAAACTTTTTAGTCTTTTCTTTAAAAATGAATGAATTTTCATAAGCATTATCTCTTAGTTCATCCAATTCATTCAATTGTATTTTCCGGTGATCTCCCGCGGTCTTTAAATCATAGTTTGCATGCTTAAGGGCCCAATATGCCTTATGCTCCAATTCAATGGGCAAATGACAATTATTTCCATAAACCAACTTATATGGAGTACAAACGATAGGTGTCTTATAAGTGGTCCTAAAGGCCCATAAAGCGTCATCGAGTTTGTCGGTCCATGAAGCACGGTTTTCTCCAATCGACCTCTCTAAAATCCTCTTCAAAGCTCGGTTTGAAACCTCGACTTTCCCACTCGTTTGCGGGTGATAAGCCGTAGAAAGACGATGAGTAACTCCATATTTCTTTAAGACCTTCTCGAATTGGTCATTACAAAAATGGGTTCCACGATCGCTTATAATAGCACGAGGGGTTCCAAACCAAGAGAATAGTTGCTTCAAAAACTTCACTACCACACGAGCATCATTAGTAGGTAAAGCCTTAGCTTCCACCCACTTAGAAAGGTAGTCGACGGCGACGAGGATATACTTGTTACCATGAGATGATGGGAACGGCCGCATAAAGTCTATGCCACAAATGTCGAAAATCTCACATACTTGAATTATGATTTGTGGCATTTCATCATGTTGAGACGATTTTCCTTGACGTTGGCAAGAATCACACGACTTCACTAGTGCGTGTGCATCACGATAGATCGTAGGCCAAAAGAAGCCGGCATCAAACACTTTCTTAGCCGTGAAATCAGCACCGTGGTGACCACCCGTGGGTCCCTCGTGACAAGCTCTAAGGATGTTAGAAGCTTCGGTACCAAAGACACAATGTCGAACGAGTTGATCCGCACAAACCGGAAAGAGATAAGGGTCGTCCCAAAAATAGAACTTGACGTCATGAAAGCATTTTCTCTTTTGTTGTGTCGTCATACCCTTGATTATGAAGTTCCCCGCATGGTAATTTGCAATGTCGGCAAACCATGGGGTGGTGTCTATAAAATTCACTACACCGAGAGCCTCGAGGGGAAATGTTTCGGTAATTTCCTTGTTCTCGAAAACATCTTTGTGAGGATCTTCTAGACGAGAGAGATGATCGGCCGCTAGATTCTCGACTCCTTTTTTGTCAAGCACGGTGACATCAAATTCTTGGAGGAGGAGCATCCAACGAAGCAATCTCGGCTTAGCGTCTTGCTTAGCTAAGAGATACTTGATAGCCGAATGGTCCGTATACACGACGCTTTTAGTCAAGACGAGATAAGGTCGGAATTTCTCAAAAGCATAGACCACGGAAAGGAATTCCTTTTCCGTTGTGGTTTACTTTAGTTGAGCCTCGGTCATCGTCTTACTAGCATAATGGATAGAACGGAAATGCTTTTCATAACGTTGACCTAAGACGGCCCCTATAGCATAATCACTTGCATCGCACATGATTTCAAAGGGTAATTCCCAATTAGGAGCAACAAGAATCGGAGCTTCGGTAAGTTTCCTTTTAAGAGTTTAGAAAGCTCTAACACAATCCTCATTAAAGTTAAAAGGAGCATCCTTCTCGAGAAGGTGTGTCATAGGTCGAGAGATTTTCGAAAAGTCTTTGATGAAACGACGATAAAAGCCCGCGTGGCCTAGGAAACTCCTAACTCCCTTGACGGTTTTTGGGATGAGGTAACTTGGCGATGACGTCTACCTTAGCTTTATCGACCTTAATCCCCGCTTTCGAGACCTTGTTCCCTAAGATGATTCCTTGTTTACACATAAAATGACATTTTCCCAGTTAAGCACAAGGTTGGTTTCTTCACAACTTTTTAACATTTGCTCGAGATTAGATAAACACGACGTGAACGAATTGCCAAACACCAAAAAGTCATCCATAAACACTTCCATCGACTTCTCGATCATATCATGAAAAATAGCCATCATACACCGTTGAAACGTACCCGATGCATTACAAAGTCCGAAAGGCATTCTACGTAAAGCAAACGTTCCATAAGGACACGGAAACGTAGTTTTCTATTGATCACGAGGGTCGATAGGGATTTGAAAGTAACCGGAAAACCATCTAAAAAGCAATAGAATTCATTTCCCGCGAGTCGCTCCAACATTTGATCCATGAAGGGCAAAGGAAAGTGGTCTTTACGAGTGGCGTCATTTAACTTTTGGTAGTCAATACACACCCTCCAACCGGTCACAACACGAGTGGGAATTAACTCATTGTTTTCATTGGGCACAACGGTCATTCCTCCCTTTTTAGGGACACAATGGATTGGGCTCACCCATGGGCTATCGGAGATAGGATAAATCATTCCCGCGTTAAGGAGTTTTAAGACTTCCTTTTTGATGACATCGTGAATTTTGGGGTTTAACCTTATTTTACTTTGAATTGCGGGTTTGTAGTCCTCCTCCATTAAAATCTTGTGAGTACAAAATTTTGGGTCAATACCCTTAATGTCGGAAATTTTCCACGCAATTTCCCCTTTATGAGCTTTAAGAACTTTCAAAAGTGCGGTTTTTTCATCATTAGCAAGATCTTTTGCAATAATAACCAGAAACTTGTCATCACCTTCCAAGAATGCGTATTCAAGGTGAGATGGAAGATCTTTCAATTCAAGGATAGGCGGTTCCTCGATTGAAGATTTTTGCTCAACACTCATAACTTCCATCGGTGGAATAAATGGTGGAATAGAAGTATCATTAACAATAATCACCTTATCCTCATTGTCGATTTCATTTGAAGTAAAATCGCCTCCTTGGAATGGAGTAAGTTTTGGTGTAGAATTAGCAAGAATCGGATCCAAAATCGTGGGATTGCCACTTGACGAGCTATCGGAAAAACCTAACACTTCTTGTGAAAACTCATCGCAAACCACATCAACTAAGTCAATGTGATTGATGGTAGCGATTGCATAAACATGAGAAGGTGTCAAGTTTTGAGTAGCGTTTATAACAAGTTCCTCTTCGTTGAATCTCAAAGTAATAGTTCTTGCATGAACGTCGATAAGCGATCTCGAGGTGTCTAAAAATGGACGACCTAAAATTAGAGGAACTTGAGGATCCGCGGGGATGTCAACTACTATAAAATCAACGGGATAGTAGAACTTCCCCACTTTCACGAAAACATCCTCGGCTACTCCACATGCTAAAATCGTAGAATGATAGGCCATCTCGATAGACATGTTCGAAGGAGTAAGAGCCGGAAGCGAAAGCGATTTCCAAATGGAAAATGGCATAAAATTAATGCTCGCACCAAGATCGGCCAAGGCGAGGCATTCTTTCATATCTTGTATATCACAAGGAATGAGAAACTTCCCGGGGTCACCAACTTTTTCCGGTATGCGGTTAAGATAAACCGAAGAACAATTAGTAAGCTTTGAAAGCTTTTCCTTATGGTTCATCATACTTTTATAAGTGGAAGAGAAACGAGGCATGTATAACAACGCGCGGCTAAACTTACACCAAAATGAACTTGTTGAAACATTTTTTTAAAAAGCTCGATTTTTTGTTTGTTAAGTTCTTGCAATTTCTCTTTGTTTCGTCTCGAAGGGTAAGGTAAGGGTGGTGTGGGTTGGACATTAGGAAACGGCCTTGGAATCTCGGGTTCCATAATTGGTATTGGTTCAACCGTAGGTGTGGTATGAGCGGTACTTCGTGGGCTTGTGATATGCTCCTTTTCGACCATCACCTCGGGCTCTTTCTCGATTTCCTTCTCCATAGAAGTACTTGGACGAGAGATTGGTTCCTTGAAAGTTTTACCACTACGTGTAGTAATAACCTTCATTTCTCCCTTCGGGTTTGCAATGGTATCACTAGGAAGACCACCCGAGGAAGAGGGTTTACACATGATTGCTTCAAACATTTTTGCCATTCGGTCTTCAAATTTTGATTGCCTAGCATCCGCTTTTAACAATTCTTGCTTAATCTCATGTTGTCCTTGTTCCATCTTTTATTGATTTTGTGGAAGACGTTGAACGTTTCCTTCCATTTTATTAGCATGAGTCTTAAGTTCATTAGCAAGTTCGTTTTTAATCTCATTTTTCAACTCAGATCTTAAGCTAATCATCTCACGTTGTATATTATCAAACTTAGCATTATTTGCTTTTGCATAATCCAAAAATTCTCCATTAAGATTTTTAGTGTGAGAATTTTGAAAACCTTGTGTAGTGTTTTGAAAATCACGGTTTTGGTTTTGATTTGAAACTTGTCCATTCCCAATTTGGTAATTCCCTTTGTTATAATTACGTGAATTACCTTGATAACCACCATTTTGATTGTTGTTTCGATAGTTGTTAGCATTTTGATTTGATGGAGCTTGATTTAGGCGGGAACCTTGGCCGTTTTGGTTGTAAGTTCCCGTTCCTACGTAAGCACTCGAAGTGTTACCACCGGCGATAATGCACTCGGAAAGATCATGAGCTCCACCACAAGATAAACAACTCTTTTCAACCGCTTTAACCGATACGGAATTCAAAGCATCTTGTGCTTTCCAATGTGTCATAAGAGTCGAAAACCTATCGAAAAACCGATTTTCCTCATTTGCTTCATCATGTAAGGCATTAATGTTACGAGACGATGACGAACCCATATTGGCAAAACTCGGTGTGTTACGAGGGTTATAAACCTTATATCTATTCTCGATAATCTTTAAAGCTTCATCGGTCGTTTTGCACAAAAAATTACCACCCGCGGCGGCATTCAAATAATCCCGTTCATGATCATTAAGCTCATTGTAAAAAGTATCTATTTGATGCAATTCCAAAAAATCATGGTCTGGACATTCATGTAACATTTCTTTTAATCGTTCCCATGCCATTGAAAAACTTTCATTATTACATTGTGTAAACCTTGAAATCTCATTTTTCAAATGTGTTGTTTTAGATGGTGGAAAAAATTGGTTCACAAACTTAGAGACGAGATCACCCCATGTCAAAATTGAATTTGGCGGTTCTTTCTCGAGCCAAATTTTAGCGGGTCCATCCAACGAGTATGGAAACAACATCTTTATGGCGTCATGTGGAACATCCTTAAATTTGCTTGTTACGGTGAGACGATTAAAATTCCTTATGTGATAATGCGGGTTGTCTTTCTCATGACCTCTAAACTTATTTGCTTGCAACATCGACATTAAACCCGTCTTAATTTCGAAATTCTCCGCAAGGATAGCGGGAATCACAATAGCTTCTCCAAAACCCTCGGTGGGTGCTTGAAGCAACTCCATCAAAGTACGATTAGCCATGGCGACTATTGGTTCTACAATGGGTTCGACAATTGGAGTTTGTTGTTCAATCAAAGGCTCTTGATTTCCTTGGCTTTGACGACGTTTACGAGCTCATTTTGCTTGATTACGAGTTAGCGTAAACTTGAAGAAGAATGGGAGGTGAGCAAAGAAGATTCTTTTGGGTGTTTTGTGGATTTTCAATTTTTTTTTGTGTTTTTGATTGTGTTTGATTGTTTTTAATTTTTTTTGGATTTTGTGTGTATTCGTAGACAAAAATCTACCAAATCTCTCCTCGAATCAAACTCTTGATTAAAGAAGCCTCAAAAGAATAAAAACGATCACGTGGAGTGAACGACTTTAGAACTTTGGTGAAAACCAAATTGTTCAAGAGGGTTTAATCACAAAGAAACCAAGCAAATATATATGATACATAATAATACTTTGGGCGGCAAAACCCTCGATTAGCCTTCAATCTCAAAATACTCACAAGCAAGCGGAGAAACAAGGCGGCGCGAAGCACTTAAGAGCCTTTTTCTTTAGGGTATATTTTATAATACCCGCCTTATACCCACCTTATAGTTTGTATTTTTCAAAATCGAGCTTCACGAAAGTATTTATCTATTTTTGCCTTTTTTTGTTTGAGATTCGAATACAATAATTAGGAGATCAAATCCCAATTAAGGTTGTGTTTGCACACTTTTGGAGATATTTTGTATTTGTTGTGATACTTAATACAGTATAGTAATAATAATTTCACAAGAAAAACGAAAAAAACCGATAATACGTATTAGTAGAGTTCTACTAATACAAATATTATTTATGGTTAATATTAAAAACAAAATGACAAATTAATCACGACACACCTCCCCGGCAGCGGCGCCAAAATGATTGTGGTAAAATACGACCTTTTAGGAAAAAGGCGTAAAAGCAGAAAGTACTAAGTGGATGATTTAGGAAAATCAAACACTAATGACCCAATTAAGTTCGTTTCCCAAGGAGGTATATGTGTGTGAATAATTCCTAAATGATTTTAGATTAATATGAGAAAGAAGGGATGAGAAAATAGAATGACGGATACGTGAAAATTATTACTACGACGACTAAATTAAAAACCGTAAAATACGATTGTGGTAAAATACGACCTTTTAGGAAAAAGGCGTAAAAGCGGAAAGTACTAAATGATGATTTAGGAAAATCAAACACTAATGACCCAATTAAGTTCGTTTCCCAAGGAAGTATATGTGTGTGAATAATTCGTAAATGATTTTAGATTAATATGAGAACGAAGGGATGAGAAAATAGAATGACGGATACGTGAAAATTATTACTACGACGACTAAATTAAAAACCGTAAAAAGTGCTAAAATAAAAATTAATTATAAAAATTCTCAAAAAATTACTAAAAATCAAATAAAATAAACTAAGAGTTTACAAATGATCAAAACTTTTTCAAACCTTTTAATTAATTAAATATTAATTTTTAAATGCTAATTAAAGCCCTAAAAATCCAATTAATTATTAAAAAGCCCAAATAAAGATTTTTCCCTTTGTAAAACTCTAAAATGACTTTAAAAGACTAAAAACTATTTTTATGAAATTTTAAACTAAGGAAAACTATTTTTAAATGATTAAAAACTATTAAAATATTAAAATAATTCTAAAAATTAAGAAAATGATGCTAAAATTAATCTAAGAGTTTTAAAAATCCTATTTTAATGTATTTTGCCTAAGAAAAATATAAAAGTTGCAAAAATGTGAAAAATGAAATTTAATAATAAAATAATATTAAAATATTATTAAAAAGGGATTAAGTCGTACAATAGCAATGTACTTTTTGAAATGTACCATTTTAATACGTGTACTCTAAAAAAGTTGTATAATAGTAACGAACTTTCATAAGGTGTTCCGATTTGCACATTTGGGTTATGTGTCACGTTATTAATGGTGACACGTGTTAGCCTTTTTGGGATGACACGTCATCAAAATGTGCATATGGGAACACTTATGAAAGTTCGTTTCTATTGTACAACTTTTTAAGAGTATACGTACCAAATCGGTACATTTCAAAAAGTACATTGCTATTCTATGACTTAATCCCTATTAAAAATACAAAATTTATAAAAAGTTCTAAAAACTTGCAAATTAGTTTATTTTAACCTAAATAGTCAGAAAATAAAAGTGAATTACCAAAATACCCCTAATGGGCTAAAACCCATAACAGCCAATGAAAATGGGCTTTTGGGCCCAATAAGATGAAACTTAATCAAATAAGCTGAAAATCATCAGTTTAGCTTAAAATGTAATTCTAAACACAAAAGTCTGAAGGCCCAAAAGCTGAAAGTGAGCTTATCACAGCTTAATAGAACAATAGCTAATTCTTAATGGGCTTTTTGGCCCATTAAGCTATAAGCAAATGCCATAAGCTCAGATTTGACACACAACCTTCTTTTGAGATGCCTAAGAGATCTGTAAAAAGAAATTTCAAATAAGCTTAACCAATAAGTCAGAAATAAGCAAAGTAAGTTTTCACTAAAAGATAAAATAGTCGACTTGGAGTTCTAGACCACCTCAGACCTTCAAATAAGTTGCAAAAGACTCTAAATGACTTAATTAAGACAAATCAACAAATAAAAGTTCAATAAGCCAAGCAAAATAAGCTGAATAAGCAAATAAGCACTTATGTAAAAGTCAAAGTAGTTGGTTTTCTAGTCAAAGCTCAAAGTCAACCCCTCAAATGCTCCAGTATGAACAAATGGGTCAAATAAGGAACACCTATTACAAAATTAAAGTTGTTGCAGGTTTAAATAAGCTAGAACAACTTATTGATAAGCTATCCTGAAAATAACACTAGCAGTGGCTAGCAGCAGGGGAAAGGAGTTCCCACTGCTTTGACTATTTGACTTGCTTTTTTAGAGAGATCTAGTTGGATTCAATGGAAAACAAAGGCACCCTTGTAATAAGTGGATCACAAGGAGTCAATAACAATCAAGAAATCACAATTTGGTTCAGCCAATAAGCACAGAATAAGCAAACAGTCACTAGATATGATACAGACTTGCAAAATAAGCAGTTATGAACTAAAAAGCAGTTTTAGCATGAATAAGCCAACCAAATTGAACCATATGCATACACAATCTATAATAAAGTCCAATAAGCACAATAAAACTTGTTTCAAACACTGGATCAAAGATTAGAAGCAGATTCAAGCACAAATAGTTACTGATGAACAAAGGCACTTTTCAAAACCCTTTTGTTAATCTATTTGACCACCAATCCAATTTTAAACCCTTAAATCCTTTTCCCTGGTTATGTTAACTAAAACTTAGCGCTTTTTAACCCTAGTCTACCCTTAGATCTAGGTTTTCCCAAAATTTTATCCAAAAATACCAAGTTAATCATATTTTATGGACCTTTGTTGGATTTAGGTGTTAAGACCCTCAAAACTTGCAGATAAACACTAGGTAACACTTATGAAATAATAACCAACAATAAACAACCAAATATACCCACTCAAGTTGCCTTAAACCTTGGTAAATCAGTTAACCCAAACACCCCTTTGACAACTAATTTCTCAAGTTTTCAAAGGATTGTTATGATTTAACCCTCAAACCAAGATCTAAGCAACCCTTATAGCAACAATCAAACCTCAGAAACACAATTCAACCACAAATACACAGATTCACAGACCAATATCTAAAATCACCACAAATCATGCAATATTTCAGAAAAATAAAGGGGATAAGAGATTCAAACCTCCAAAATGTACATCCACACTTTGGATTGTTTGAGCTGAGGTGCTAGCAAGAACAAGCACCAGCTTCCAATAGCTGCTAAAAACAACAAACACAAAAGTGAACTCAAAATAGATTATCACTTGATTTTTGAAAACAAGAGTTTTAAACCTTAAAACCTTACCTCAAAATTAATCAAACAGGTAAATGGAACTTAGATTTCAGCTAATCAAACACCAAACTTTCATAAAACACAAAAGGGAATTCACAATTTTCAAAAAACTAAACTTTTTGTTTTAAAAAGGAATTACAAAGCATTAGCCAAAATCTGGAACAAAGAGGCTCTCACATGTTGAGGCCTCCTTTTGTAGACTACATAGATGATTCTAGAATGGAAAAAATACAGAAACCCTAGCTAGAAAGTCTCAAAATTTCCCTTAAGTCTTCTAGACGAATTTGTTGATGTGAGCTGTCCAAAATGATCCTGATTGTTCATTTATGCTTTGGGGCCAAGTAATGAGTATGATACATTGATTTGGCCACGTGGCAATCCTTGGAGAGGAAGGTATGATGTGATAGGTAGACGAGTTTGAATGGTGGGGTCCTTTGGTGTGTGGGTGTGTGAGTTTAGGCATGGGATTGGTTCGTGTGAGGGTGAATTGTGTTTTAGTTAAGGTAATTGTAAAAACCCCTTTGCTGTTAAAAAGTTATTTCTGGTTCATACGTGTGAACAGTGCCACGTTTGATCCGAGTTTAGTGGAGGATTTGTGTTTGGCGCGTGTTTGTTTGGTTTAAACTTCGGGAAATGGCAATATGAGTCCTTGTTCTTTGGGAAAAATGGTATAATAAGAATTTCAGACTTGTAAACTCGTTTCCTTTGTTATTGAAGTTTCTAAATTCCCACATTGGCCACAAAAAGTTTTGGAAAAGGGAATTAGGGCTTTTTAAACTTTAGGCTAATTACAATTTCAGTCCTTATGATATTTTAACCATATTTAAAGGACTAGAAATGAAATATTCTTGAACTTCAAGGGCTTCTTTGGATCTTGGACTTTATGAAGGACCATTATTGACAATTTAGTATTTTTGAGGGACTAAATTTGCCAATTTATCTAACTTGGAGGACCTTTTTGTAATTTTGACAAACTTAAGGGACCAAACTTGTAGTTATGAATATACAAGGGTATTAAGTGTCATTTCTTCATAAATGAGGGCTCAATCTTGTACATCTTCTAGTCTTCAAGGGTTTTTCTTTGATAAATCACAAACTAGGGCCCGGTTCATTTTGCGGTTTCGTTTCTCGTGTTCGTTTTTCCTTGTTTCTTGTGATCTTTTGTCTTTTTTCACGACATCCATACCTAAAATACACAAGTAAACAAACACAAGCATATATATGGTATTTTATGACATTTATATGCATTTAAAGCCCGAAAAGAACGACGAGATCATGTATAAATGCCATCTCATCAGTGTGCATGAATACATAGAGGGGTAACCTCATCATGCTATTAATGGGGTGAGCTATAATAATAGTAATATGGGGGGAGGGATCAGCAACAATGTGATGGAATGTAAAACACACACTAAACCAATCACCCTGTACATGTAAACCTATAAACCTATAACTAGGATGCACCCATTCGTCCCATAATAATATAATAATGGCCAACATTTAACGTGAAGGGACGCCACGATAAATCACTCTCGTCGTGGGAGAGTCATGAGACAGGTGCCTCATATGTCATGGTTATGGTACCTCCATAACTAGGTGGTCATGTAAGTCATGGTCATGCATGTATATAGCTCGGGTAATTAAAATGATAGCATGGCAAACAATGAAAGTTTTATAATATGAAAACTGGGGAAAATAGATGGCATAACAAACGGGGAATCCTAATCATGCACAGAAGATATGTCTTTACTGAAGGACGGAATATCCATACCTTATGTCCAACAAGCAGTGACAGAGATAAACAACGGAAAATTACTACTCTGACTTCACGTGAGCTACATAATAAAGGACGTGTATGAGTTGTTTGTGCATGTATAAGTTACTTGTTCTTAGTTTGTGTTACTTGTTCATGGTTTATCGTGTCTTTCTTAATGTTATACGTTTCATGTGTTCTTAATTAATGTATTACATGTTTCTTGTGTTATTATACTTGGTATTTCCATAATTAGTAACTTTCCAAAAATAACAGGTTTCTATATATAGTAACTTTCCAAAAATAGCAGGTTCTATATATTGTAACTTTTTCAAAAATATTAAGTTTCCATAAATAGTAAGTTTCCAAAAATAGTAAGTTTCTATAAATAGTAAGCTTCCAAAAATAGTAACTTTCCATAAATCATAATAAAATCGTTTAATATACTTAAATAATTTACCTTGTTCATTGAATAAGCTGATTATATAAGTCATGGTTTAATAAGCATATTAAATAAGAAAATTCTTATAAGTCATGGTTAATTATATATATATTATATCAATAACTCATGATTTAAATAATTTAAATATTAATAAAGTCTATTTTAATAATTAACTTTCATATGTCATGTATTTATAAATAATTATTAGTTAATACTATGTCATGGTTTATAATTTATCATTAATTAATAATATGTCATGGATTCAATTTAATCATAAAATAATAACATGTCATGTATTTTATAAGTAATTATTAAATTAAAGTATGTCGTAAATTATAATTAATTACAAGTTAAACCTCAAACTTGATAAGTAATTTAATTAAGCCTTGATTAATAATACAGATAATTTTATATAAGTCAAATATTTTATAAGTCCGAAAACAATAAACAAAACATTCCCTTTTGTCATTCGGTTTACCCGAGCCCCAAAACAAGCACCACCAACACCCCTTGGTCTCGGCTGCTCGAACACAACACACCACCGCAGCCCCTTGCTACGGGTTCCCACTGCCCAGCCGATCTCCCTACCGACATCAGCCTACACCCCACCGAAGCTGTGGCTTTGGCTGCCACTGTGCAGGGTGGTTTTACCATCCTGTGTGAAAGACTGTGTGACAATCCTCAAATTTCACATCCATGCTATAAGCTATGATTATATGAGTATGAAAATTTGACTAGAAATTTTTGCTTTTTGTACCTTACTTGCTAAGATGAATGTGTTCTCCTAACCTAAACTGCCACTACAACATATTTCTATATGTTGTAAACATAATGTATATATATCAAGTCTAAGTTCTAAAAGTAATCTAATAAGTACATTATGAATAAAAACATCTCAAATGTAACTATGATGCCCTAAATTCCTTTAGAATCCCTATAAATGAGTTGTAAACTCAAGAATGGTAAACTATGAATGGAGAATACATATGAATAAGTCATTATGGATTATAAACAAGTTATAAACTATACTTGGAAAACATAATAATACCTAAGAATAGTAAGAAAAAATTATACAAAGCTAAGTACAAGTAAATGTACATAATAGTCTAGATCACCACTTAGAAACCTTTGGTAAACAATGTTTCAAGCAAAATAACTACATAACATCTATGTACTATTATCAAATACACTATACTAATTATAATGAATCATATAAGGAAAGTTATTTGATCACAAACTACTAATATTCACTAATCCAAAGATAATTACAAGTTAAGACCTAATAACCAAGATTAGCATATAAAATCCATCTCACATTGGATTAGAGTCTAATCTTTTGCAACTAATTATAAAACTCAACTATGTATTATATTAAGGTCATACATTTATATCAAACTAAGTTACAAATTATTAAAGCATAAGGTACAAGTTACCAAAGCATAGGATCTTAAGCTCCTATACTATCCCTAGAATATGATGAACCTATATAAACCCTTAAACTAAGAATCTAGAAACCCTAGAAGTCATAAACATACCATATGAGACCTAGAATAAGATTATATTAAGATATAAACCCTAATTACCCAAGATAGAAAGTCATTAGGCTTAATGACCTAAAAACCCTTATATTAAGAAATCTACATATAATCACTACCTAGTCTCTTAGGACAAGTCTACAAACACTCATATAACTTCATTAAGGTTATAAGATTATGTTAAGATAATGTACAAGTACCCTGAAGCACAAGGTACAAGATTTCAATGCATGGCTTGTAAAGGTCAAAATAGGTATTTTCACCCTTTAGACATGTTTACTTAGAATAACTTAGTAAAACCAATGTAAGGACTTCATGAACACATTGAGGAAAATGTAGGATGTATAAAATGATTTTACATCAGTAGCTAATTGAGGAGTAACCACTTTTACTAAGACTTAACCATAAATCATTAGAAACCCTAACCCGCCTAAGTTTTCTTCCCAATTTCACCTCAAACCTTTGTTAAACTTCAAACAAAAGACCCAAACTTCTTAATTACAATATCTAAACCCTAATTACACCCCAATCCATCACTAATCACATTCCTAAACCCTTATTCACCATAATCACAAAGTATAATGTTACAAGCCCTAATTAAGACCTAGTTTTACATTTCCCCCCAAAAACCCATTTAAACTCTTTCCTTCCAAAATTCAAACATAGGCCATATATTTTGAGATATTTTCCAAGTAGGTGCATAAGCTACTTGTGTATGAAACATCACCATTCTTATCTATAATTTCCTAGACTTAATATGAACCATAAGTTCAAGATATTTTATTCCTAGCTCCTATAAAGATGCATAGACCTTTGCTAGCTTCAGTTAGTAACTTCTCTACTGTTCTTACACGTTTCAAGCCTTACTTGGAGCTTAAGAGTTAGAAATAGTATAAATAGGAGTCTTTAGCTTTATTTTATAATCATCCTTCACTTTCGATCTTCTACACCTATACATTCTGTTCCTATACCACCATTGAAGCTATAAGAAGTCCTTAAGATCAGTAGAAAGCTTTAGAAGAAGTTCTAGGAGTTCTTGAAGAGTTATGAGGAAGATATAGTCCATATACCCTATTAGGAGCCATTTTGGAGCTAACTAGGTAATCAATTTGTTAGCTATGCTTTCATATTGTTATAATACTTTCTTAGAGTTTTAATACGGTTAATAAGATGATAGGAAGCTAATCTAAAAGAAATTAGAGCATTTGATCATTTAAAATGAAAGTTATAAGTTAAAGATGTCTTAAAACCCTAGTTTTGTAATTTACATGAAATAATAAGCAAAAACCCATTTCAAAAGCTACAATTCTGGATAAATGTTGTTATTATGATTACAAACATGTTTTGAAAATTGTTTTAAAACCCTAGATCATTTGGTCTATTTTTGAGGTTGTTATGTAATTTTTACAAGTATATGGACTAAAATTGTCATTTTTGAAACTGTTTAACTTTTTGGGCCAAAAGTGTCATTTTGTGAAAGTTAAAGATATAATAATAAATATTGGTAAGTTTGAGGCCCTAAGGTTAAATATCAAGGGTTCAAATTGTAAATAACAAATCTATATACTTTAGGGGTTAAAAATGTAATTATACCAAAGTATAACAAAAAGGGCTAGTTTTGCCTATTTTGAAACTAAATAAGATTAATTATAAATATGAGGAAGTAATTAAAGTATCATGTTACTAGGGAGATTTGTACAAAGATGTTCCATCTCGATATTACGTTCTGACTGAGTGGTTGGGTTTACGATTTAAAGTGCCCTCGCTCCTCAAACGTTTATAGAATGGCCTCCGAGTATGATGGCCCAAACAATGATGCTATAATTACAACCAAATATTAAATGAAGAATACAAAACTAAATACTTAACAATATTATACTAAGGATCAAAGACTTGATACTATACACAATGTGTTAATCCAGGTTTGTGTGAGACCAAGTTGTGGTTTGTATGACCAAGCTGTTTATCTGTGAATGAAATATATCTGATTAAAGCTCGGATTATATGGACATAAGGTGAGTTCATAACCTCACTTTTAAAGTTTTGTAAATGTTTTGGAAACTCGTTAGGGGGATATATGCTAAAACTAGAATACATGTGTTTTTAAATTGTTTTGACTATATGATTTTTAAATATAATATTGTGAGTTCATAGCCTCACTTTTAAATGCTTTCTAAATGATTTGAAAACCCGTGAGGGAGATATATGCTAAAACTAGAATACATGTGTTTTTGTGAACTGTACACTTTTACTAAAATATGTTATTGCACAAATTTCATAAGTCATTGAACAGTTTATGTGTGTGGTAATATAATGAATAGATCTATTGGAAGTAACGAATCCTGTTTGTGTTACCCTTTCTGTGGGTAATCAAGCACACTTTATTATAACTAATGGGTAATCTGTACCTGCAGATTACTTCTCATGACATTCTGTCATGATAGTCACTTCGGTGAATTCTCGTTAGTTTTGATTTTATGAGCTTAGTGCAATAAAATATTGACTGTTTTATGTGAGCGAATAGTAACGTAGCTCGAGGTGGTAGACATGTATTCAAAACTATTATTGCAGACTTATGAATTCACTCAATCTTTGTGTTGAATTTAAGCATATATTTCAGGAATTGTGACTGATAGCATGGAGCAGCATAAGAATGACATGAAGAGGCACAAGCTTGAAATTATTGATATAGATTTTGGGAATCTTATATTGTAAAACTCTGATTTTTCAATGATATATATAAAGAAAGTTGATTTAATCACTCTTTTGAGTTGTTTTCTATTATTATGACTTGTGTTCTATGAAGTAATACCCTAGATCAATGTTTCGATGCGTAAAGGTAAAATGGGGGTTTTACAGACTGCCACTACCGGCAGCAGTTCCCCCACCGTGGCCCATTATGGGTTGCGGCTCCTAAGCCATAACAGCCATTTTGTTACGGCTGCTTGCCCAAAAACCCCCATCGAGACACCCCTATGATGGTTCTCGGTTTCTGTGACATAAAACCCTAAACCAACCTGATTCTATTCTTGTTTTAATTGTTATAACATGTGTTCATAAAATTCGATTAATTTAATTCATGATTCATTAAAACAAATAAGAAAATAAGATTTAAGGTTTACCGAAACGAAGCAAAGATCGAGAGATGAACACACATGAACACACCTTAAAAATCAAAGATCAAAACCAAACTCCTTTCTCCTTTTGTTTCTTTAAAATCGGCGGCTATAAGGACCTTTAGGGTTTCTTATCATTTTCCTGATTGTTGTAAAATGGGAGAAAAGATACATATGTTTGTTTATAACCCTTAATGGACCGGGCCTGAGGCCTTTTTAACTTGTAAAGGTTTATAAGGATTTATACATGGAGACCATTTAATATTTATTTATTTCGTGTTTTAACTTGGATTCTTGTGTGTGTCGTATATTCGTGATTAATACTTTCGTGTTATATTTTGTCGTGTAGTATTAATACATGTAAATACTTATCGTGCATTAATTATACGTAATACTTGTCGTGTAAAAATAAATATTAAAAGTTTTATTTAACGGTATTTTTATGCGGGTTTTACATATACAATGTTTTTGAAGCTCATCAAAACGTTTTGAAAGTGAAATATAAGAATATTGAAGCATTAAAAATTCAATGTCAGATTCGTGACAAGGTTGATTATCTACCACAACATTTACATTCTCAACAATATTCACAGACAGATCATTCACATCATCACAGTTTTAAACAAATAGATTCACAATATCAAACTACATCACTTGTTCCAAGAGTCGGTCATTTTTTTCAAAACTTTTTCCTTCTCGATTAACATTTTCTCATATGCATCGTCCATTTAATAGAAAACTCTTTGAACATCTTTAATTTTGGAAGTTAATTTTTTATCAATAGATTTAAACCCCGCTTTAATACTGTCCACAAACGGAATAACTTCATCACGAAACGCAGCTTTAGTGTGTTCGAATTTCCATTCCCCTTTGGGTCGTGTCGTCGAAGTCATACGTTGCTTAATGACCTTGTCAAACCTTGCAAAATGTCATCGCAGATCTTGCAAGCAAGTGAACACCTTACTTACTGGTGGAATCTCTTTTGGAAGTTCCTTAGGTAATTCTGGTTCGACAAGTGTAGGAGACGTATTAGGAATTTCACTCAATGACACTTTGGGGTGGTTCGAAAAGAAAGTCCTTGTGTGGTTAAAAGCGAGCTTTAAAATCAAGTTGATGTTTATTATGCGTTTCATAATCAAATGGTTTTGGAAATTTAAAAATCATTATTGACCGATTCTCTTCCATAAGTGGGATATCTGCCTCATAATCACGACGGGTGGACCTAACACCTTTCCAAGTTTGGTAGCATCATATAGTCTTGGGTTGTTGATAAGAGCTTGCTTTACGTAACCCGGGTTAGGTGGAATGTCTTGTTGACGTGTTATATCACATTCTTTAAAAGATGATGTTAATAAATGTATCGTGTTAGTCGCAGTATCTTGTTTTAAAAGCAAATTATCAATCTTTTTAATCTGGTTAGAAGCATCAATTTCCGTTTCAACCTTTTTAGAATCGAGAATTTTGAAATCCGTTTTAAGTTTTTGAAAATTAGTGACAACTGACTCTTTTTCTTGAACTTCTTCAGAAAGATTTGCTCTTAAATTTTCAATCTCTTGTAAATGACCCATTTGAATTTTTTTAAACTTATCAATTCGGGATCGGTTAGTGTATTGGTCGAAGGATTTAATTCCAAGGTTTGAACCTTTTCATTATACAAAGCAAGCTCGTCGGATATGGTTTTATTAACACCCAGGGTTTCAAGGACAGCAGTATTCATTTGGTTAAGTAAAGTTGTCGGAACCATTACCAAATCTTGTTGAGCAGGGGGTTCCATAATCGAAATAGCTGCCGGTTGTATTTCACTCAAAGTCTTTGATGAGACTGCTTTTATACATAGTCTCATCGTCCAAATTGGGCTTAAAATGCATTAAATATCATCAAAAATGCCAAATATATGCTTGTGTTTGTTACTTGTGTATTTTAGGTACGGATATTGAGGAAATGACAAAAGATCACAAGTATCATGCAAAAACGAACACGGGAAAAGAAGCCGCACAATGAATCGGACTCAAGTGATGATTTTCCAAGATTAACCCTTGAAGATTTGAAGATTATGCAAGAAGGGTCCTCCAATATTGAAGAATTGACACTTTAAACCCTTGTATCTTCATAACTACAAGATTGGTCCTTAAAGTTTATCAAATTTACAAAAAGGACCCTCCACTTTGAAGAATTGGCAAAAATGGTCCCTCAAGAATTATGACTTGTCAATTTCAGTCCTCCAAGAAGTCAACCATACAAGTCAAGACCATTAACTATAAAGAAAATGCCAAAACAACCCTTCAAGAATCAACAATTGGCAAGAAATACCCCTGAAAATACTTTGGAAAAGTATTTGGGGTAAAAGTGTGCAAAATGGAACTTGTATAACAAAGGAAAATGAGTTTTGGCTGTTTAAATAGCAAGAGAAAGGAGTTAAAGAATTGAGGGGTTTAATTTGGCAGACAGCCAAAGTTACCTAGGCCAATCAACACACGCCACGTGCCCCACTCACCCCATCCCACCAATTACATGCCACCAATTTGCCACCTCAAACCCCACTCATAACCGGATTAACAAACTTATTTATTAAGTTTAAAAATGGGCGGTTAACAACTTTTCAAAACTTAATTTGGATTAAACTCAATACTATTCACTAAGAACACGAATTAGGGGAATGTTTAATCCTTTGAATTAAACCCTAATTCACTCCAGATTAATGATTAACCTATCCCTAAACACATCCCAACTCTTAAAGCCTATGCCACATCACCCCACAACTCACATGATAAACCCTTGTCCCACTTCTTGGAGAAGATGACAAAACAGTACCAAGGATCCAACGCCCAAGAGTAAAGCTTACAATCTAAGCTTAATAGAGGCCCTTGATCACTTTCCAACAGCTCACCACTCCACAAACAGCCAAAAGAAGCTCATATGATTCCAAGATATTCAAATCTGCAAAGGGAATTTTGGGGACTTCATCAACATTAGGGTTACGTTTTTATGCATTCAGTAGTTCATTTGTAGCCTATATAAGGCCTTAG
Organism: Glebionis coronaria; assembly: GCA_025667525.1. Taxonomy (NCBI): domain Eukaryota; kingdom Viridiplantae; phylum Streptophyta; class Magnoliopsida; order Asterales; family Asteraceae; genus Glebionis; species Glebionis coronaria. The sequence goes on along the minus strand of CM046876.1, from coordinate 191,810,855 downwards.
TATCACCACATTAGTTCTTGTTCTCAGTTTTACTCTTGTCAAGCCTTGTAAAGCCATTTTCTGAAATTTATAAGATTGTGGTATTGTGTTGTGATTTAAAACTGAGTTCCATTTATTGTCATTGTATTGAGTAGCTAATTGTCACGTTTTTGTACTTAAACAAAACGTTGAACAAGTCCAAGATAGCCTATAAGCCTGTGAGTCCCTTTGTTCTTGCTGAGGTCAAGAATTTGTCTTGTGCTTTGGTGAGGATTGTTCATTGAGGTATTTCTTTAAGTGACATAAGTCACAATTCACTAGCTTAATCAATATTGGAAGTTGGTATACGTTTTTATCTCAAAAATCAGTCAAGTGGTTTGCTAAGAGCTTGTGGTTCAACAGCTTGCTTATTTGAGCTTAAGGGTGATCATAGCCTCCTAATCTTGGTTGATTAAGGGGTGGTGAGGCCTTAAGGGAAGATTCAGGCCTTGTGGGAACCTAAGTCTTGCATAGACTTGACCATTTGTCACCTTATTTTTACTCTATTGTGTTAACCTAGGCTCAAGCCTTTGGCTGGGCTTGTTTGTTGTTCTTAGCAGGGGGAAGATGGTGCTTGTTCTTGCTAGTACCTCAGCTCATTGATTCCAAGGTGTGGATGTACATCTTGGAGGTTTGAATTCTCAAAACTTCATCTTTCTGATTAAGTATTTGATTTTTAGTGATTTTGTGATTCTACAGGTATAAGTGTATTTTTATGCCTGCAATGTGGTTCTTGATTCATATGTTGTGTGTTATGATGCTTATTTGGGCTTAAATCAATCTTGAGAAGACTTTTACTTTGTTAAAATTGAGTTTAAAAAGTGAAAAAGGGTGTTTGGAGTTGACTGATTGTTTAAGTTTGTGTGATTTAGAGTCGGTATTGTGGTGTTGTTTGAGTGTGTATCTGATATTGAGGTATTTGTGTTCTGATATATGCAAAATTTGTGTCTTGAATCATTAAATCAAACATTTGGCTATAAAATCTTGAAAATTTGTTGTTTGCTCTGAAATCTTGTGCACGCCTAGTTTTCATGTTAACCTAGGGCTAACAAGTGTTTAATCATTGTTAATAAAACCTATGTGATAGATCTGAGGCGTTGAATTTGGATTTGGTGTCAAGTAGATCAGCAAACATTGTTCTTGTGTTCATCATTGTTCATCAGTAACTACTTTTGCCTAGATCTTGTTCATAAGTTGGATTTGTTGGATGAAATGTGTTAATCTACGTTTCTTTAAGTTGTATTGAACTTGTGTATTCATTTGGTGGTTTGTGGGTAATAACTTGGTTTTGCTAGGTTGAAAGTTTCGTTCTCGGTATCTCTTCGAATTGATAACTGGTTAATTGTGCGACTCAGTTGTTCTTTGTGGAATAAAAAGGGAATGGTCGTTGTCTAAAACTATTGAAAAATAAAGACTTAAAACAAGTAAAATAAAGACGGTAAAAGGAAACAACGAAAGATAAAAACTTGACGAAAAGTAAATGACGAGAAATTAAAAGGGATAAAGGTAAATAACTCAAACTAAAACTTAAACTAAAAGGGAAGGCAGGTAAAAGTGCAAATAAAGAAAAAGGCGGGAAAAGTAAAGCTTAAAACTAAAAACTGGAAAACATTCATTCGGAATGAAACCCTCATCCGGAATAACAAAGCTCATCCGGAATATGTCACCTATCCGGAATAACATTTGATTCGGAATAAAGGTTTGATCCGGAATAAAAAATAAGGAAAGTTTGATTCGGAATAAACGAGCGATCCGGAATATTTGGGTGATCCGGAATAATTGATTATTCCGGATGAAGAACCTTGATTCGGAATAATAACTATTCCGAATGAACTCAATTGATCCGGAATGATTAGCTTGATCCAGAATAATGGATATTCCGGATGAACAACATTGATTCGGAATAATAAATATTCCGAATGGAAGACTTTAGCTACTATTGATCCGGAATAAGGGTTGAGAATGAATTGATTCGGAATAAATGAAATGATTCGTTGATTCGGAATGAACGATTGATCCGGAATTTGGGCAAGTATGAAGACGAAAAACATGGGAATGCAAAAGCAACATGAATCTAGATCAAAACTAACCAAATCAACCAAAAGATTAAACCAGAATAACCACTAAACATCAACTAACAATAATCAATCAAAACAAATCAACAAAACTAACAAATAAATCCAAATCAATCAAAACCCACTTGATTGAAAACCATAAAAACATCAAGAACACAACCACAAAGATTAAACATAAACAAGAAAGGTAGATAGGAGATTAACAAGAAAAGTAAAGATTCAATAAAATTAAAAGTAACTTACTTGGAATTAAAAGGTGCAATACAAGAATTAAAGTGCAAGAATTTAAAGTGCTAGAATGAAAATGGTGGAAGAAGTGGGTTGTCAATCCACCCAACAACTTGAAAATAAAATACTAATGGTCTATTTATAGGGGAGATTAGGGAGGTGCTTAGGAAGCTTCCTCCCCTCTTTCTTCTTTCTTTAATTGCGTCATTAAGTCCTTAATCTTCTTAATCTTTTGACTTTAATGACTTTGTCTCGGGATTTCTTCAAACTCGTCTTGTAATTCTTCAATAAATTAGACTTGAGTTCTTCGGCTTTTAGTAAACTTCCGTCTTTTGACTTTTTCTTCGATAAATCTTCAGAATTGGTCTTGGACTTCCGTTCTTTTTGCACTCTTGATCTTTCGACTTCTTCTTTTGTCTTTTTCTTCGATAAAAGCCCGTGAAAGCCGTGTTTTCTTCCCTTTTAACATTTTGATCCTAAAATCACAACAAAAACACAAACCACGCATAATTCCGACATTTACGACATAAAATACACGTTTTGGCTCGGTTATTATTGTAATTAAGTGGTAAAAATATGGGTGTTTTCACACCTATCAAATTCCCTACACTTAACCATTGCAATGTCCTCATGCAATGCATTAGTTACAAAGCAAGTTTACATTTTTCATCATAATCAATACACGTTGGCCTTTATTAAAGAGATGGAAAATTATAAACATTCAAAGTAAGAAAGAAATCAAAAACATACCTTAGGGTTTTGAAAATGTCATGAATGATCATCATCCTCAAGTTTTCACTTTCTCCAAACCAAGCTTAAAAACGAGATCATTGTTATTATAAGTTAGCAAACTAACACGAACTCATGTGGGCCAATTATTCACTTAGACTCCCTTATTCCTAGGTGTATCTCTTATATTTTATTTTTGTCTTAGAATGATCACGAGGATGCATTGTTGAATTATTTTGATAGTTTATTAGGCTGAAAATAAAGTGGGACAATTTAATCAATAGTTAGCTAAAGGACAAAATCTTTTAAAACTGCTTATCGGGACCTCATAAAGTTCATATCTTGGCATAACTCGCTTCGCGATTTGAGACCTTTCTCGGACCGATATTTGGCAGCGATTTCATACTTCAAATCTTGAGAGACGTTCATGAAATAATTGCCTTCTCTTTATAATAGGAATTTCTTCACTTGAAGTTTTGAGAGATTGTTCATAAATGGACCACGACTTCTTCATTTTTCTCCAATCTTTATTTTGGACTTTGATATACAACGATCCGCCTCCTTTTTGGACTTGGATTTATTTAGCCTTATACCTTGTTAGGGCCTTTTTGGATAGACTTCTCCATGATCTTTTGGGGAGTATTTGCTTTTCGTCGTGTGTCTCGATCCTTCATATTGATTTTTGATAAATGATTCTTCACATCACTTGGGATCTTTAGCAACAAAATGTAGTCCTCATGCCTTGTTAGGACCTTTTTGGACTCGCCAATCTTCGCATCCCGCTTCAATAAGTTATGCCTTGGCTATGAACTCTAATCCATACCGAGCAACTTTTAAACGATCTTGGGCTAGAAGCTAAGTAACTTTTCAAATCGTACAACCTTATTTATTGCAGATACATTTATTAGCAAGCAAAGGGAGAACAGGCTCATAATTAACTCACATAAATTCACGAAAGAATACCAAACTTATAATTGACTCTATCATCTCTCGTTCTCCACAGTTTAAAATCTCAAGGAATGAGACTCGTGGATGCTTAGCCAATTAAATCAAAGTTTTGGGTTTTCGAGTCTCCTATAGGATCTTGCATCTTCTTAGACTCTTTCAAGTTTAGAATTTGCGTTTTAAAGTTCCCTTAATAAACGACTCTCTAGGATCAATTATAGGAACTTGCGAAAAGTTCTTGTTCTTAACCCGTGAGAGTTAAGACTTTCGTGTTTTAAAGCTCCTTATATAAAAGCCTAGCAAAACTTGACTTAAACACGTTAAGGATACTAGCTAGAGTAAACTTAGATAAGTAAACTCGGGTGGAGTCAAAATATTCACGACTTTGAAAAATTTAAAACCACTTTATTGAAATTTTAATCTAGCAAGGAGAGAAAATAAACATAACAAAGGAAATTTCAACTATATAACTAGGCCAAAATAGATTAAAAATTTTGAAAAATGTCGAAAAATCAAATTTTCCGGTTAAATGAAGGCACTTTAATGGAAAATTCCACTTAAAACTTCGATAGAAGTCTCCCCTACACTTAATATAAACATTGTCCTCAATGTTTAAGCATGTGGGAAAAGTCTCCCCTACACTTATGACATTGTGCACGTTGGTTAAATCAAGTTAAGGAGGAGACAACTAAAGTGATCAATTTCAAATGTGAGTATGAAGAAAATTGAATCACGATAGTTGAGAGATAGAACCGGATTTACGGATAACATGGAAGCACGGTTCTTTAAAGATTCCAAGAGTGCACTTATCCCTGTAATCACATCACCATACAAACACAAGCAACCTATATAGCTCCCCCTACACTTAGGATGAAAAACGGGAAAGGGGGATAGATACTCGGGTTTCCTCCCGAGGAGCGCTTGTTTTTGTTAACCGAGTCACGAGCCTGACTCGGTCTCGAACTAATTCATGGGAAACGTGTTGAGGGATGGGATCATCTCATGAGAGATGTCCTCACCAAAGTACAACTTCAAACGCTGGCCATTCACCTTAAAATTGGGTCCATTTGGCTGAGAAAGCTCAATGGTGCCATAGGGAAAGACATAGGCGATGGTGAATGGACCAGACCAGCGGCTCTTCAACTTGCCCGAGAAGATCTTCAACCGAGAGTTAAAAAGTAAGACTTGATCACCAACGTGGAACTCTCGGTTCTTAATTCTAGCATCATGGATAATCTTGGTCTTCTCCTTGTAGATCAATGAGTTCTCGTAAGCTTCATTCCTCAATTCATGTAGCTCGTTGAGTTGAATCTTGCGAAGATCACCGGCTTTGTTGATGTCGAAGTTAGCCCACTTCAAGGCCCAGTATGCCTTATGTTCCAGCTCGATAGGGAGGTGGCATGCTTTCCCGTACACAAGACGATAAGGTGTACAACCAATTGGTGTCTTATAGGCGGTACGGAAAGCCCACAGAGCATCATCAAGTTTATCGGCCCACGAGGCACGATGCTCTCTCATAGTACGTTCCAAAATTCGCTTCAATCCACGGTTGGAGATCTCGGCTTGACCGTTGGTTTGAGGATGGTAAGCGGTGGAAAGACGGTGATTGACACCATACTTAGCCATGACTCTTGCAAATTGATCATTGCAAAAATGAGTCCCGCGGTCACTGATTATAGCACGAGGAACACCGAATCGAGCAAACAGTTGTTTCAAGAAATTACAAACCACCCTCGCGTTGTTAGTGGGTAAAGCTTTGGCTTCAACCCATTTAGAAACGTAGTCAACGGCGACAAGGATGTATTTGTTTCCTTTAGAAGAAGGGAATGGTACCATAAAGTCGATGCCCCATACATTAAAGATTTCACATTCTTGTATGAAATTTTGAGGCATCTCATCTTTATGTGTGATCTTGCCTTGTTTTTGGCAAGCATCACAGTGTTTAACCATTTCGTGAGCATCAAGATAAATGGTGGGCCAATAAAATCCCGAGTCAAACACTTTTTTGGCGGTGTAGTTGGGACCAAAGTTACCACCGGTGGGTCCTTTGTGGCAAGCCTCGAGAATGTCTAAAGCTGTCGGTCCGTCAACACATCGGCGAATAATCAAATCAGCGCATTGTTTGAAGAGAAAAGGGTCATCCCAAAAGTAAGTCTTAACATCATTCAAGAACTTTTTCTTTTGTTGGGATGTTAACCCTTTGATGAGAACACCACCCGCTAAGTAGTTCACAATGTCGGCAAACCACGCGGTGTCATCCAGATTGAGATTTATAGACATTAAGGTCTCAAGGGGAAAAGAGTCATTGATCTCTTTGTTCGGATGATCCCCTTGGTATGGATCCTCAAGTCTACTTAGATGATCCGCGGCTAGGTTTTCGGCTCCCTTCTTGTCACGAATTTCAATGTTGAATTCTTGAAGGAGTAAAACCCAGCGAAGAAGTCTTGGCTTAGAGTCGTGCTTAGTCATCAAGTACTTCAACGCGGAATGGTCCGTGTATACGATTGTGGTGGATAAAACAAGATAGGGGCGAAATTTTTCAAAAGCATAGACAACAGCTAAAAGCTCTTTTTCGGTTGTCGTATAATGCAATTGAGCCCCCGTCATTGTCTTGCTAGCATAATGGATTGGTTGGAAGTGTTTATTCACTCTTTCGCCCAAAACCGCTCCAATAGCAAAGTCGCTAGCATCGCACATCAACTCAAAGGGTAGCTCCCAATTAGGGGTAACTAAGACCGGTGCCTTAGTTAGCTTATCCTTAAGAAGATTGAAAGCTTCGATACACTTTTTAGAAAAGATAAAAGGAGTATCTTTTTCCAAGAGGTGGGTCATCGGGCGAGCGATTTTAGAGAAATCCTGAATGAATCGACGATAAAAGCCCGCATGACCCAGAAAACTTCTCACACCCTTCACGGTTGAAGGTGGAGTTAATTTGGCTATGACATCTGCTTTAGCACGGTCGACTTCAAGACCGACTTTTGAGATTTTGTGTCCGAGCACAATGCCTTCTTTTACCATAAAATGGAATTTTTCCCAATTGAGAACAAGGTGAGTGTCTTCGCACCGCTTAAGCATACGTTCTAAATTGGCAACGCAAGAAGAGAAGGAATCCCCAAAGACCGAGAAATCATCCATGAAGACTTCCATGGTTTGCTCAACCATGTCATGGAAGATAGCCAACATGCACCTTTGGAAAGTCCCGGGGGCATTGCGTAAGCCGAAAGGCATTCTTTTGTAGGAAAATGTGCCATAGGGACAAGTGAATGTTGTCTTCTCTTGATCTTGGGGATTGATGGGTATTTGGAAATAACCCGAGAAACCATCTAGAAAGCAGTAATATTCATTACCCGCTAAACGTTCAAGCATTTGGTCCATAAACGGAAGAGGGAAATGATCCTTTCTCGTGGCATCATTGAGTTTGCGATAGTCTATACAAACTCTCCACCCAGTAACGAGACGTGTAGAAATCAACTCGTTGTTTGCATTGGGCACAACGGTGATTCCGCCTTTCTTAGCCACACAATGGACTGGACTAACCCATGGTGAATCCGAGATAGGATAAATCATGCCCGCATCAAGAAGTTTGATAACCTCTTTTTTGATAACGTCATGGATTTTAGGATTCACCCTTCGTTGGCTTTGAATTGTGGGCTTAAAGTTGTCCTCCATGAGAATTTTATGTGTGCAAAAGTGAGGATCAGTTACGCGAATATCGAAGATTTTCCAAGCGATAGCTCTTTTATGTTTCTTGAGAACTTCAATGAGACGAGTTTTCTCATCGGCTTTTAAGTCCTTAGCAATGATAACGGGAAGTTGATCAATGCCTTCTAAGAAAACATACTCGAGATGAGGAGGTAGGTCCTTAAGCTCAAGAGTAGGAGGATCCTCAATAGATGGTGTAACTAACGATGGATCATCATTAGTCACCTCTTTAGGAGAAGGAGGAGAAAACGGGTCTTCATTGAGAAGTTTCTCAATTGTACGAATGTCTTCATCCCAATCGGTGGAAGAATCATCATACTTAAGATCGAGAGGACCCAAGCTAGCTTCAAAATCATCCAAGTCACTTTCTCCAAAAGGAGTCAATGACGGAGCAATTGAGGCAACGGTCGCAACATTGGGTAGAGAAGAGAGAGTACTTTTGCAAGCATCATGAAAGTGTTCTTCACAAGCCTCATCGAGAACATCAATAGCATTAACACTCTCATATGAATAAGGTTGCTTAGAAATCTTACCCATGTTGAAGACAATTTTGTCGTCACCAACTCTCATGATTATTTCGCCCGCGGCTACATCAATGAGAGTGCGACCGGTCCTCAAGAAGGGACGTCCAATGATTAATGGAACACGAGGATCCATCTCGTAGTCAACAACAACAAAATCCGCCGGGAAGGTGAATTTGTCAACGCCAACGAAGACGTCTTCGGCTATCCCCACTGGATAAGCAACCGTACGGTTGGCCAATTCCAAAGTCATTTTGGTGGGGACTAGCTCGGGGAGAGATAATTGCTTCCAAACACTTAAAGGCATTAAGTTTATACTGGCACCTATATCGGATAGGGCCATGCAATTCTCTACTCCCGGGAAGTTGCAAGGAATCAAGAAGCGACCCGGATCACCAAGTTTGGTGGGCAATTTCCTTAAGAGAACCGCGGAGCAATTCTCATTAAGTTGGGTCTGAGAAATGTCAAGAAGCTTCTCCTTGTCACTTAGAATATCTTTAAACATCTTCGCGTATTTAGGCATGTGAGCGAGAGCCTCAGCAAAGGAGATGTTAAAATTCAATTGTTTAAACATTTTGAGAAAGTTTGAAACTTGAATATCATCCTTGCTCTTTTGCTTCTCTTTCCTCAACCTTGAAGGATAAAGTATATCGGATGAAGAGGAAGGCTTTAGGGGAGTAGGATCACTCACAACCACGGGTGGTGGGGGAATGGGGGTAGAAGGCAAAGGAGGTGAGGAAAGTTGCTCTTTTTCCTTGTTCACAATCACGGGTGGAGGTGTACGAAGCTCGGGTTCCGTATAACCTTTTCCACTATGAGTGGTGATTGCTTTCATCTCCCCTCTTGGATTCGCAACGATGTTACTCGAAAGAGTACCCGAAGAAGAGGGTTTATTACCTTGGAAGAGCGAACCGAGCATATCACGTATGTTGTCCGCTTGAGTGCTAAAAGAGTCTCTCATGTCTGCACGAATATCATTGCTTTGTTTCACCATGTCATTCCTTAGCTCGGCTCGAATATCGCTCCCTTGTTTCGCCATTTCACCCTTCAAGTTGATGAATTGACTCTGAATATTCATCACCATCTCTCTATTAGTCCTCATGAACGTCTCGACGTCTTGATTCAATGCCATCGGTTGATTGAGAGGTGGAGCTTGGTAAGCTTGAGAATTTCCTTGAGGTGGGTATGGGTTTCTTTGGGGTTGATATTGATTGTTAGCACGAGGTTGGGATTGGTTATTTCGGTTATAGCTTTGTTGTGGGTTTTGGTTTTGAGGAGTAATACCAGGTGGAGCAAGATAGTTGTTTGAACGATAACTTAGCAAGTTACGGTCTCCTTGAGGACGAGCTTGATAGCCTCCCGTGGGATAAGTACCGTATGCCGCGTTAACGTTTTCAGAAAAATTGCCTTGAATAGAAGGACAATCATTGTAAGAATGAGGACCACCACATGTGTCACAAGAAATAGCAACGGCTTTAGCTTGTTGAGTTTGGTTAGAAGCCAAAATTTGGATACTTCTGTTAATATCAAGAATAGCACGTTCCATGACGGACATGTCGGTGGTGGAAGAAGTAGATGAAACATTGACTCTCGGATTAGATCTTGAGGATGCGGATGAATCCCAATTCTTGTGGTGAGTAGTCATGTTTTCAATCAACTCTTTACACTCCTCCGGTCTCCTTTTCATAAAAGTACCATCGGCGGCAGCGTTGATCGTGTCACGATCACGAAAAGTGAGACCATTGTAGAAAGTATCAATGAGAGTGACGGGGAGCATGTTGTGATTTGGACAACGGTCGATCAAATCATTGTATTGTTCCCAAGCATCAAAGAGTGATTCATCATTGTCTTGCATGAATCCACTAATTTGGTTACGAAGGCTCGTAACCATGGATGGTGGGAAGTAGCGCGACAAAAAGCGTTGAGTCATGTCGTTCCAAGTATGAATAGAAATCTTTGGGAGACGGTCAAACCATTTTTCGGCATGATGAGAAAGCGAGTGGGGAAATAGTTGAAGGCGAAGGTCATCCATAGAAACACCGGTCGACTTCATGCTTTGGGTGATGGTAATGAATTTGTCGAGGTGTTTGTTGGCATCATCATCCGAAATTCCGCGAAATGGGTTAGTTTGCACTTGTTGGATCATGTGATGCTTCAACGAAAACTCCTGAGCCGTGATATGCATCGGCGCAATCGGGCCTCCACGTCCGTTCATCGTAGGTTGGCATAGCTCCTCCATGGTTCGTAGGTCGGGTAAGGGTGGATTATTCATGTTAGGGTGGGGTGGATTATTATTGTTGGGGTGGGTTGGATTATTATTGTTGTTGTTGTTTACACCGGCCATGTCTAAATCTTCGAGAGTCTCGGGCTCTGAATAAGACGTTGATCGAGTACGCATACACTAAAAAGAAAATGCAAGAGAAAATATTTTTGGTTTTTATAGGTTTTTTAATGTTTTTGTATTTTTGGAAATTTTATATTTTTATGGATTTTTTGAAAATTTTTGTGCTTGAAAATAACGTTCCCGAAAGAACGGATCCCAAAATCCAATTTTTCTCACAAGAAACCGTTGATCCTTACGAAAAGATCCGGCAGCGGCGCCATTTTAATAACTTGGTTTTGCTAGGTTGAAAGTTTCGTTCTCGGTATCTCTTCGAATTGATAACTGGTTAATTGTGCGACTCAGTTGTTCTTGGTGGAATAAAAAGGGAATGGTCGTTGTCTAAAACTATTGAAAAATAAAGACTTGAAACAAGTAAAATAAAGACGGTAAAAGGAAACATTGAAAGATAAAAACTTGACGAAAAGTAAATGACGAGAAATTAAAAGGGATAAAGGTAAATAACTCAAACTAAAACTTAAACTAAAAGGGAAGGCAGGTAAAAGTGCAAATAAAGAAAAAGGCGGGAAAAGTAAAGCTTAATACTAAAAACTGGAAAACATTCATTCGGAATGAAACCCTCATCCGGAATAACAAAGCTCATCCGGAATATGTAACCTATCCGGAATAATAGTTGATTCGGAATAAAGGTTTGATCTGGAATAAAAAATAAGGAAATTTTGATTCGGAATAAACGAGTGATCCGGAATATTTGGGTGATCCGGAATAATTGTTATTCCGGATGAAGAACCTTGATTCGGAATAATAACTATTCCGAATCAATTGATCCGGAATGATTAGCTTGATCCGGAATAAGGGATATTCCGGATGAACAACATTGATTCGGAATAATAAATATTCCGAATGGAAGAATTTAGCTACTATTGATCTGGAATAAGGGTTGAGAATGAATTGATTCGGAATAAATGAAATGATTCGTTGATTCGGAATGAACGACTGATCCGGAATCTGGGTAAGTATGAAGACGAAAAACAGGGGAATGCAAAAGCAACACGAATCTAGATCAAAACTAACCAAATCAACCAAAAGATTAAACCAGAATAACCATTAAACATCAACTAACAATAATCAATCAAAACAAATCAACAAAACTAACAAATAAAGCCAAATCAATCAAAACCCACTTGATTGAAAACCATAAAAATATCAAGAAAACAACCACAAAGATTAAACATAAACAAGAAAGGTAGATAGGAGATTAACAAGAAAAGTAAAGATTCAATAAAATTAAAAGTAACTTACTTGGAATTAAAAGGTGCAATACAAGAAATTAAAGTGCAAGAATTTAAAGTGCTAGAATGAAAATGGTGGAAGAAGTGGGTTGTCAATCCACCCAACAACTTGAAAATAAAACACTAATGGTCTATTTATAGGGGAGATTAGGGAGGTGCTTAGGAAGCTTCCTCCCCTCTTTCTACTTTCTTTAATTTCATCATTAAGTCCTTAATATTCTTAATCTTTTGACTTTAATGACTTTGTCTCGGGATTTCTTCAAACTCGTCTTGTAATTCTTCAATAAATTAGACTTGAGTTCTTCGGCTTTTAGTAAACTTCCGTCTTTTGACTTTTTCTTCGATAAATCTTCAGAATTGGTCTTTGACTTCCGTTCTTTTTGCACTCTTGATCTTTCGACTTCGTCTTTTGTCTTTTTCTTCGATAAAATCCCGTGAAAGCCGTGTTTTCTTCCCTTTTAACAATTTGATCCTAAAATCACAACAAAAACACAAACCACGCATAATTCCGACATTTACGACATAAAATACACGTTTTGGCTCGGTTATTATTGTAATTAAGTGGTAAAAAGATGGGGTTTTCACACCTATCAGTGGGTAGCTTTTACTAGCTTAAAAGTAGCTTATAACTACCAGATATGCTTATTACTTGTCTGGAACACATCTGAGCAAAGATTGAATTAACTGCACTGATTGGTTGGTGTTTTTGTGATTATTTGCTTGTTACTAACTCCTTGTGATTCACTAATCACAAGGGTGCCTTGATTGTCCAAAAAGACCAAGTGAAACTCTCTAAAAATCCAAGTCAAAAAGTCAAGGCAGTGGGAACTCCTTTCCTCTGCTTCTAGCCACTACTAGTTATATTTTGTGTTCAACTTATTAATAACTCATTTCAGCTTATTCCAATGTGCAACAACTTAGTTTTTGAAATAGGTCTTAATATTTTGAGCTTATAAGTGATTCTGGAAGTTTACAGCTTTTGGTTTTAAGTTTTTACTAGAAAACGACTATTTTGTCTTTTTCAAAATCAGCTTATTGCTTATTTCAGCTTATTGAGTGTGCTTATTGGAAATATTTTTGTTGAATAAGCTTATTTAAGCCATTTGTGACTTATTGCAACTTGAATCAACTCTTGAAATAGTCTAGAACTCAAAAACGACTATTTTGTCGTTTTGTGAAGAGGGCTTTGGCTTATTTCAGGCTTATTCCTTGAGCTTATTTCAAGTTTATTTTTGCAAATAGCTTAATTATGTCAAGAGAAGGACGTGGGTAAAATCTTAGCTTATGGCATCAGCTTATAGCTTAATTGGCCAAAAAGCCCATTAAGAATAAGCTGTTTTGAAATAAGCTAACTTAAGCTCATTTTCAGCTTTTGGGCCTTTAGAAAATTGTGTTTAAAATCAAATTTTAAGCTTGACTAGAGCTTTTGGGCCATTTCTGAGGACTTTTTCTTATTGGACACAATATAAAGCCCATTAAGGATCTGTTTGGGTATTGGCCCATTTGAAGGCCCAATAGGGGCATTTTTGGTATTTCAAGTTCATTTTCTGTTTAATTAGGTTAAAATAAACTAGTTTGCAAGTTTTTAGAATTTTTTATAATTTTTGGATTTTTAATATTATTTTATTATTAAATTTCAATTTATTTTTGCACTTCTTATATTTTCTTAGGTTAAATACATTAAGTTAGGAATTTTACAATTTTTAGAATATTTTTATTATCATTAGATTAATTTTTATAGTTATTTTAAATTTTAATAGTTTTTAATTGTTTTTAAATAGTTTTTATTATTTTTAAAATTTTCAAAAATAGTTATAAATTTAGTTAAGTCATTTTTAGAGGTTTACAATTGAAAAAAATCTCATTTTGGGCTTTTTGTTAATTAAATTGATTTTTTGGGCTTTAATTAGCATTAAAAATTATTATTTAATTAAATAAAAGGTTTGAGTGATTTTTGATTTTTTGTAAACTCTAATTACATTTTTTAGAATTTATTTCAATTTTCTAGGAATTTTTAGGTTAAATTTTTAATTTTCTCACTTTTTACGGTTTTACGTGTACGACTAATCGTCTTAGTTTAATTCATAAATGTAACCGTCATTCTCTTCTAATCTCTCTTCTATTTTCTTTCTTCATAAATTATAATCACAAACCATTAATCAATTCTTAACACAACGCACTTGCCTCCTTGGGAAACGAACTTGAACTTCATTGGTCATTAGTGCTTGGTTTTCCTAAACCGACACTTAATACTTTCCCTATTTTGCTCTCTTTTCCTAAAGAGTGGTAAAAACTTCTACATCATTTTGGCGCTGCTGCCGGGGAGGCGTGTTGTGTTTTGATTTGGAAATTGTTGTTTTTATATACTAACCATAAATAGTATTTGTATTAGTAGCACTCTACTAATACGTATTATCGTTTTTTTGTTTTTTTGTGAATACTATTACTATATTGTATACGCAGAACAATAAATTCACAAGTACTCCAAAAGTGTGAAAACACAACCTTGATTGGGAGGTCATTACTCAATCATTGTATTCGAATCTCAAACAAGAAAGAAAAGGCAAAAATTAGATAAATACTTTCGTGAAGCTCGATTTTGAAAAATTCAAACTATAAGGTGGGTATAAGGCGGGTATTTTAAAATATACCCTAAGGAAAAAGGATCTTAAGTGCTTCGCGCCGCCTTGTTTCCCCGCTTGCTTGTGAGTATTTTGAGATTGAAAGCTAATCGAGGGTTTTGCCGCCCAAAGTATTATTAAGTATCATATATACTTTCTTGGTTTCATTTAATTAAACCCTCTTGAACGTTTTGGTGCTCCACCAACGTTCCAAAGTCATCGAAGGCGTTCACTTCACGTGATCGTTTTCATTCCTTGAGGCTTCTTTAATCAAGAGATTTGATTAAAGAGGAGATTTGTAGATTTTTGTCTACTTAATACAATTCCAAAATTCAAAAAAAAAGTAAAAACAATCAAAAATCCAAAAAAATTGAAAAAGTCAAAAACACCAAAAGAATCTTCTTTGCTCATCCCCACGTTGTACGTGACGTTTATGCAAACTCGTAATCAAGCAAGACGTGCACGTAAATGTCGTAATCAAAAGGAAAACACGCCAACACCTTCTAGTGAAGAGACTCCAAGTGAGGAACCTATTGTAGAACAAGAAGCTGTCATGGCTAATCGTACTATGATGGAGTTGCTTCAAGCACCCACCGAGGGTTTTGGAGAGGCCATTGTGATTCTCGCCATCCTTGCGGAGAACTTCGAGATCAAGACGGGTTTAATGTCTATGCTTCAAGCTAACAAGTTTCGCGGACACGAAAAAGACAACCCACATTATCACATTAGGCAATTCAATCGTCTCACCGCGACAAGCAAGTTTAAGGATGTACACCACGTTGCCATTAAGATGATGTTGTTTCCATACTCTTTAGATGGACCCGCCAAGATATGGCTCAAGAAAGAACCCCCAAATTCGATTTTGACGTGGGGTGATCTCGTTTCTAAGTTGGTGAATCAATTTTTTCCACCATCTAAAACAACACATTTGAAAAACGAGATTTCACGATTTACTCAAAGGTATAATGAGAGTTTTTCAATGGCTTGGGAAAGGTTTAAAGAAATGTTACATGAATGTCCACACCATGATTTTTCTGAATTGCATCAAATTGACACTTTTTATAATGGGCTTAATGATCATGAACGAGATTACTTAAATGCCGCCGCGGGTGGTAATTTTTGTGCAAAACGACCGATGAGGCTTTGAAAATCATTGAGAATAGGTGTAAAGTTTATAGCCCTCGTAACACACCGAGTGTTGCCACTATGGGTTCGTCATCGTCGTCTCGTAACATGAGTTCCTTGCAAGATGAAGCAAATGAGGAGAATCGGTTTTTCGATAGGTTTTCAAATCTTATGACTCATTGGAAAGCACAAGATGCTTTAAATTCCGCATCAGTTAAAGCGGTTGCCAAGAGTTGTATTTCGTATGGTGGAGCTCATGATTTTTCCGAGTGCATTACCGCGGATGGTAACACTTCGAATGCTTATGTAGCCACGAGAACTTATAACCAAAACGGTCAAGGTTCCCGCCAAAATCAAGCTCCACAAAATCAAAATGCTAACAACTATCAAAACAGCAATCAAAAGGGTGCTTATCAAGGAAATCAACGTAACTACAACAAGGGTAATTATCAAAGTGGAAATGGGCAAATTTCAAACCAAAACCAAAACCGTGATTTTTAAAATACTACTCAAGGTTTTCAAAATGCTCACACTAAAAATCTTAATGGAGAATTTTTAGAATATGCAAAGGCAAACGATGCTAAATTTGATAACATGCAACGTGAGATAATTAGCTTAAGATCCGAGTTGAAAAACGAGCTTAAAAACGAACTTGCTAATGAATTGAAAAATCATGCTAATAAAATGGAAGGAAATGTTCAACGTCTCCAACAAAATCAACAAAATATGGAGCAAGGTCAACATGAAATTAAGCAAGAGTTGTTAAAAGCGGATGCTAGGCAATCTAAGTTTGAAGATCGAATGGGAAAAATGTTTGAAGCTATCATGTGTAAACCTTCTTCTTCGGGTGGTCTTCCTAGTGATACCATCGTAAACCCGAAAGGAGAATTGAAGGTTATTACTACTCGTAGTGGTAAAACTTTCAAAGAACCCATTTCTCGTCCAAGTACTTCTACGGAGAAGGAAAAGGAGAAAGAACCCGAGGTGGTGGTTGAAAAGGAGCAAGTTCCAAGCCCACGAAGTACCGCTCAAACCACACCTACGGTTGAACCAATACCAATAGTGGAACCCGAGATTCCAAGGTCGTTGCCTATGCCCCAACCCACACCACCCTTACCTTACCCTTCAAGACGAAACAAGGAAAAGGCACAAGAACGAAATAATTATCAATTTGAACTTTTTATAAAAATGTTTCGTGACTTGCATTTTAATATAAGTTTTGCCGACGCCTTGGTCATGATGCCTCGATTTGCAGCAAACTTCAAAAGTATGTTGAATAACAAAGAGAAATTGCAAAAGTCGTCTAGTTGTTCTTCGGTTTTTCTTAGCCGCATACCTCAAAAAGTCGGTGATCCCGGTAAATTTTTAAAGCCATGTGCAATACAAGATATGGAGGAATGCTACGCCTTGGCCGATCTTGGTGCTAGTATAAATTTGATGCCTCTTGAGATTTTTAAGTCGCTCAATCTTCCTAATCTCACTCCTTCAAGAATGTCAATCGAGATGGCCGATCATTCTACGATTCTAGCTTGTGGAGTAGCTGAGGACGTCTTCGTGAAGGTTGGAAAGTTTTACTATCCCGTGGACTTTATCGTTTTTGACATTCCCATTGATCCTAAAGTTCCTCTAATTTTAGGTCGATCATTTTTGGATACCTCGAGAGCACTTATCGATGTGCATGCTAGGAAAATCACTCTACGTTTCAATGAGGAAGAACTCGTCATAAATGCAACTCAAAACTCTACGCTTTTTGATGAAACTGCAATTATACATAGTCTCATAGTCCAAATCGGGCTTAAAACGCTTAAAATATCATCAAAATACCCAAATATATGCTTGTGTTTGTTCATTGTGTATTTTAGGTACGGATATCGTGAAATCAACAAATGATCACAAGATTCAAGCAAAAACGAACACGGGAAACGAAGTCGCACAAAGAACCGGGCCTAAGAATGAAATTACCATAAATGCCCTTGAAGAATGAAGATATTGCATTTATGGTCCTTGTAGAAAGTTTGCAATATATTGGTGCCTAAACTGACAACTTGGTGAAAGATATTACAAAGGGGATTTAAAGAAAGTTGTTTGAAACTTAATGTGACAACTATTTGGGAGTGCAGGGGGCATTATTGCCATTACTTAAACCCATTAACCCTATAAACCCGACCCAAACCCACTCTATACCCACTCCATACCCGACTTATACCAATATAAACCCAAAACCCAATCCACGTTAGCCCAAGTCAACAACCAGTCAAGTTTTAGTTAACCAGAGAACATGTTTTTAAATCCTAAAACTAATCTAACCCTGACTAATAATCATCATCATCACCCCAAAACCTAATCCCTCAACCAGTATTAATCCATCACACCACCTAACACAAACTCAATTAACCAAAGTGGAAATGTTTTCTACCATGTACTTACCACACTACCCAACCCAGAAAACGACCTTTCATATTATTTTCCCCCCACACAGCCATCTTAAGTCACGAGTTATCTCACTTTCTTCAAGATAAAGACCAGATCAACGGACAACATCAATCCCTTGCTCACCACATCTATTTGGAAGGTTAGGATCAATATTTATGCTGGCACATCACATGGGAGACTAGAAATTCGTCTAGAAGAAGGAATCAAGAAGAGCATATCTGTTTTTTATTCCGAGGGTAAAGATGGAAGATCACAAGACTTAGGGTTTATGTTTGTAGCTTCTCATAAAGTTTTTAAAAGAAATTTTTAGACTTCTTTGAGATCCTATAAGGTGTAGACTAATGATGCAAATATGAACTAACAATTCATGTTTGAGTCAAGTCTGTAGCTTATAGTTATTTTCCTTGTTCCTTTTATTTATCGCAAAAAAGGTTTGGTTCCAAAAAGTTCCTTAAAAATCAAGTTTTCTTTTGATTTTCTATCGTTTACTGTAGCATAAGCTACAAGCTGCTTATCTGACAAATAAGCTAGCTTGTTAGCTTATGGTATAAGTGCTTTCTTGTTTCTTCTTTATTTCAGGTTCAAGAAGGAGTGGTGATGTTTGTTGATTTATCAAGAAATTCCCAAAGTTGTTTAATGATCAGTTCTTTTAGATGTTCCAAAGGGTGATAAGTTGCTGATGTTAAGGGTTCTGATAAGATTAAGCTAAAAAGGTTCTGTAATATCCTTGAAGTAAGATTAGGCTGAGAGGAATCTCTTAGACTCAATTCAAGTGAGGTTCTATCTTTTTTTTAACTTTTTCTGTCAAAAATATGATGCTTATTTGATTTTCTGCTTACCGGTTTATTTGTTCAAGTTAGTTGCCTATCTGTGCACTTTTATGCTTATTGACTTGAGATGTGTTTTTTATTTTGCCTTAACTAGCTTTAATTCTGTCAAGTAAGAACAGTACGGGTTAGATTTTTCTTATAGTTCGTTATCTGCTGTTATAATTCTTGGTTTTTCACTATTATCAGAGGTTTGTGGATGTTAGGTATCATTTAGGCTGGATTTACATTGATTTGAAATTGGTTGATTATATTAAGAGTTCCCTTGTTAATTTGTTTAACTGTGGAGTTAAGGGGGTGTTAGGATTTGAGTAGCTAGGGCATTAGGGGTGACATCTAGTCCCACTACTGAGTCTAGACAACTTTGGGTACTCTGGTATAATTGGTTTTAGGTATTGGTTAGGTTAGAGTTGCTTTAATATCTAAATTTTGTTAGTTCATAAAAATCGCATGAAACTGGCATAATAGAACAACAGGTCTAATATAGCATTTGTAACGGTGTTTTAGGTGTTGAATTTTGGTCACACTCTAGTGTTAGGGTAGGTTTAGGGTTGCACTACCTAGCATTTAGGATTGGGTGGATTTTGGTGATTCAAATTGCCCGAGAATCTCGCTGTTGCAGCAATTTAGGTCAGCAACATTTTCTGAATCCATGACACATCAGCAGGCCTAAGTGGCTCATTCTTATGTTTGGTATGCTGAATTTTGGTAGATAACTAGTTCATATGGTAATATAGGTGTAGGATATCTAGTTTGGTAGTTTTGGAGGTTCGTGGAAGCTTAAATTGCACTTGTACTCACTGTATAGCAAT